>CM062289.1:438908918-439467860 GCA_031216915.1 Pictodentalium vernedei | reverse complement strand
CAACACTACTACAAACATCACTTTCGATACACTTATTTTGATTTCTCCAAACTAAATGTAATAATGTATATGGGACGAGATGTCTTGTAAAGTATTTACGCTTCAATGGAATTTTTTAAGCGAATTCGAATGTTACTATTTATAACCGTGCACTATTACCGTGCGCTATTCTTTTTTTTCAAAAATGATAGTAGGTCTGTGCGACTTCGCTGACGAACTATCGGAAAATAGGGTGTTTCTGTTCAACCAATCAGAACGCGGGAAAGTCACGTGACATCTAATATAAATAAATATGTCATATTTGCAGATTGAGAAGAAAAACGATAAGTATTGGAGGTTATTACTTGGTTAGTTACATACCGGACGAGACATCAACCCGAGGTAACATCATCAGCCTGAGACAGGATGTCGAAGTCCGGTGTGAAGTTACAGAGGGCTGGCACGTCGGTCGATATGAAAATAACCAACTAATAACCTCTTTATTTATTGAATAATATAACTGACTAAATGATAACAAATAATTACAAAATGTCTTAGATTTGTAACAGTTTTCTAACAGCTTTAGTGTTTCTTATTCTTTTCGAAGTCCGACGTTTCCTCTACACCTAGTTTCGCTATCCGAAAGTCTCTGCTTCCCCACTGGGGAAGCCACGATTTCGAATGGCTGAACTATCTCTGCACCCACTTTGACGAATTCCCGCTTACCACTCTGAATCTTTATGTGCCACTGTCTTATGTCTTCTCTTCATCCACCTAAATCTTATTATTATCTCGCCATCATTAATTCCTCAACATACAAAGCTCCACTTCAAAACACTCCACCATGCCTGGTAACGTCAATTTCCCTGGTTGCATTAGATTAATAACTGTGCCGATTGTAAACAAACTGGTTGGGCCTAGTAACGCCTCAGTGGGAACAAATCTAGCTTCGTTCATATCGTCCGAGATCGGCTCATAACAACTGACTTTGAAGTTGTAACTGCTGAGCTTGACAACGGGCCATTCTGGGAAACAAATTCATATCTAATAAATTATCCACTTTATCTCACCATTCGTAAAGAAAGAGTGGAGTCTTAGTGAAGTGCGCTGGTGTCTCATACCAGAGGTCTTGGGATCGATCCTCTTTCTCGGGAGGGATCTCGACCTGTCCGAAAAGTCACCGGAAACATCAATTGTGGGGTTGAGATGTCACAAGTCCTACCTGGAGTAGATGTAACATTACGGTCTCCTGTTTGTAGAGAGAGACACCCCGTGCAGCCATATGCTCCCTTTGCAGTATTCGAGAAGAGCGAGGGCATGTCACCACACATGTCCCCCCCCCCCCTATACTCCCTCCATTGAACCAAGGAGAGGCGGTAATATATAAATTGTAATATTTTTGCAAATGAATAAACATGAAACCAAAGCGCTATCATCGCATCAATTGCGTACCAAATTTTTCGCTATAGTCCGTTCACACTAAAATTGTTTTTGAGATTTCAGCGAATTTGATGCATAATATTTTATAACATTTCAACGCTACATAGTAGTGACATCGGGCCTGCAGAATTCCCGCTTACCACTTTGAATATTTATGTACCACTGTCTTATGTCTTCCCTTCATCCACCTAAATCTTATTATCATTATCTCTTATTGCCATCAGTAATTCCTGACCATACAGAGCTCCGCTTCAAAACACCCCATCATGCCTGGTAACATGAATTTGAGCGAATTATCATTTCGTTCACTTTTCGTTCGCATAAAGAAAAATAGGATAACCGAGTTTTCGTTCGCGAAGATTAATATACATCAGACAAATGACGAGGAAGTTTGGTGAAATTTACAGTGATATTCGTCCATCTGCTCCTGAACTTTCGTTGTTTGTTTGTTGGTTTGTTCATGGTGACACTGTCAACAGCCTGGGTCATATCGTGTCGTACAGTTTTAGGCGTAGAAGAAGACGGAGAGAACAACCAAGCATGAGCGAGCAACGATCTGTCTCGCTAACTTACAACTTCGGCACAAACAGAGTTAGTAGAGGTTGAATGAAAGTGCACCATCGACGTATAGCACGCGTTAGCACGCAGCATCTCCATAACCACACGTGCACAATCGGGATTAAATATCTTGTCAAAAAGCATAGCACAGATGAGCAGTGATGCATCGAACCTTTCGGTTTAAGGTCTCATGCTTTGTCCAATAAATCACAGTGCTCCGAGAACTTTTATTGCGGTGAGGATTTATTTATTTATTTGCTGGGATTTAAGGACACTTTCGACAGCCGGGCTCACTTCATATCGGACAGTTTTACGGTTGGAGGAAGCCAGAGAACCGGGAGAAAACCACAGAGCAACGGCGAGAAGCTGCAAGAGTCCTAAACGTACTAACTGCACACAAGCAGGGTCAACTTTCGTTGACGACAAGTGCACCACGGTCGTGCAGTACGCCTTATAATACACAGCACCGGTGTGCCCCCATGCAGACAATTCGTATCCTGAGTTCCAATATGTAGGCACATAGAACACATTGGAACTCAGGAGACGAATTAGGATGAAGTGCCTTGCCAAAGGATACACTTCAGTTTCCTCTGGTGGGGATCAAACCGTGAACCTTTTAGTTTGAAATCCAATGATGCCGTAACCACCGAGCCACCACGCCCCCTGTGTGATGACAATAAAACCTCCCATCAATATATTTCAGTTCAGTTTCTCGACCTGAAGAATGAGAACCATAAAACAGCCAAGGTATATATTATAGGCTTCTGTAGGGCGAAGCTTCGAGTTTCGATTCGATTTCGAATCTTAACCCTTTACCTAACGAATCGCCCGCATCCGCCCGCGTAATATGCAAATTCAGCAGTTGAAAAAATATTATTTTTCAAAAAATTTCAACAAAACCATATCATGTGACCCCTCGTTGGAACGAGCTCGCCGAGCTCGTTCCAACGAGGGGTCACATGATATGGTTTTGTTGAATTTTTTTGAAAAATTTAAAAAAACGATATTTAAAATAATAAATTTTGATATCGTCTGCGTTGGGTAAAGGGTGAAGGTGAAATTGGATTCCAAATCGATTCCAGATTCGTCTCCTCTCGAATCTTTTTCACAGGAATATATAGATTGATATCCGCCATCTTCGCCGCCTCACAAAACGTACAGTTCAGATGAAAAATCAACATAAATAATGTTGAAATTAGGGCTGTCGCGACTATCATTTTTTGTAATCGACTAATCGTGACCAGTAATCGACGGTTAGTCGATTAATAGTCGCTTCCCATGATTTTTTAGCAAATCATTCTTCTGTTCGTAAAACTCTGAAAATGACAATGGCACCAGTGTGTTCAGACGAAGTGGGGTTGTGGGAACAACAAATCGGTCCCGACTGAAGCTACATGTAGTCCAATCTTGGACCCACAGTCCGTAATATAATTTTTGGGGTTGGTACGTACCAACCCCCAAAATAATATTACTGACTGCGAGTCCAAGTTTGAACTAGATTGAAGCCGATGAATTAAAATGAATTTACCAAAGAACGTTCCTGCATATGTTTCCTTCCTGCAATAAGTTTCTCGAAATTTTGAACATTGAGATCTATGCATTCCCTCGTCAGTTGTTAAAATTGGATCTTAGTCTGAAGTTTCGAACTTTGAGAAGTGATCTGACGTTCTGACTTTCGTCATAATTTTGTCACTTCCGCGCTTTGGGTTTTCCAATGGGTGCATTCGTGTGTACAAGACTGGAGAAATTCAGAAGAATTTATTCTTCTCGAGTAACTGTGAGAGTTCTTTCTTACACAGTCAGTGACAGTCGTACAGTCTTCCGGATATGAATGTTAACTATGGTTAGATATTTAAAGTTATTCACCTTCATTGATCATTCACCTCACAAAACAATGCAATTTAGCCCCGACGTGTAGTAGACGTGTACCACCTTGAAAATGAACGACGATCGACTAAAAATAAGAAACGTCGACTACTTCAATAGTCGACGGTTAGTCGACTAATCGAATAATCGCGACAGCCCTAGTTGAAATTAAAAAAAACTGAGTGTAATGTGACCAGGGGGGGGGGGGGGGTGGGGGTCGTCGTATTATTAGTTACCCCGTGTCTGAGCACGTGGTACGGGTTTTTACCTACCCGAAGCCCCTTTCGGCCTCATGGGATACGGCTGGCTTCGGGTAGGTAAAAACCCGTACCACGTGATCAGACACGGGGTAACGAATTTATCTGTTGACTTTCCGTTTTAGAAGTACAATCTATTTCATGTGTGAACACACACAGCATGAGATCTTTTATCTTCCATTGTTGAGCCATACAGGTTTCTATGGAATTTTTGTGCAAAATAGTTTTTGTGAAAATATGCCGATATGACTAGTATAAAAAAATTATTGAATTTCTTTTTTTCTTTTTTGTCTCAAAAACATAGCTTATGAACCCCACATTGGGGGGTCTTCTACGGGGTATGGACAATTTGTAGATTTCGGAATGAGGCTTCCACTGGGTATGTGAAATTTGTCAGTGGCTGGGTGGACGCGACGAATGGAATGGTTTAACGCGCCGAAGGCGCGCAGGGACGATATGGGGAACAAGCCCCTTTCGACTCTCATTGACTGTAAATGACTAATTTCCACATGTCTACTCATGTTGAAGGAGGAACAGGTTCAGGTACTCGGCAGGTGTCACCGGTTGCGGGGTGATGGTCTCTTTGACTGATGTCGGTTGAACCCTCGGGTGAGGACCAGAGTGAGAGGTTGGGTCCTCACACAAAGGTACTACCTCTCCCCGAGGGTGCAGTCGATCTGGATTTTCAGGCAAGTATAGTCTGCCACTTCGGAGATGATATTGAGTGATGGCCATCACTGGCAAGTATAATCTGCCTCAGGCTGTCTCTGTTTGATAGGATGTCTTTGAAGGAAACAACAACGATCCCTTTCGGGGACCACCAAGAAGAAGACCCGAACTTCCCTGGTTGGGGGGCAGACCTGCATTGTAATCCTAATGGGTTGGGACAAAAAGATGCGCAATGCGCTTACAAGAAGGGGCAGAGGCGGGACGCAGGACCAACGCTCGCCTCCCTTAAAGTGGTCGACCACTTTTAGGGATGGAGTGGAGGATGTTCAGGAACCATGGGGGTTACCGTTTCCATAACGGTTAGACTGTCCATAGCGGTTATTGGGGTGCTGGTCAAAAAGCATCTTCTGTATACCTGCTTAAAAGAAGAAG
Source organism: Pictodentalium vernedei (assembly GCA_031216915.1). NCBI lineage: Eukaryota > Metazoa > Mollusca > Scaphopoda > Dentaliida > Dentaliidae > Pictodentalium > Pictodentalium vernedei. Next base: position 439,462,659 of record CM062289.1, on the reverse strand, counting down.
GCAGAGTTAGTTTTCATTAGAATATGTAAAAATAAAAAGATAAAAGTGGCACATTATGTTTTAATTTTGTGATCTAATCTTTAGCTGAGTCGGAGAAGGCAGCCCTGTCCGGAAGGGGGCCACAGTTAAGCTGTTAATCTGCCAGTTAGATCACCTTCTTAGGGTGATAGTGAGTTTGTAGCGGGAGGGTAACAGGTTTAGACACTAAACCACACCCGAGGGTGTTTCTGTTATGCCCTCGCTGGTTTCCACCGCATTTAGATTAGTTTGAGTTTATTTTGGATCACGATTAAACACTGCAAATCCCACCCCAACCGGGGGGGGGGGGGGGGGGGGCAGCCCACACAAAACGCTGGCGCCTGGTGTCGCGAGCGTCCTGTGTGGGCCGACCCCCCGGCCGGATGTGAGATGTACAGTATCCAATCGTGATGTAATTTTAGATGAGTCGGTGAAGGCAGCCCTTTCTGGTAGATGGCCACAGTTGAGCTGTTTTTCTGCCTGTTTATTCACCTTCTCGTTCCCTATATATTTAGTTTTTTAACAATATTTAATCCTGAAGTAGTTTTAGTTGAGTCGGTGAAGGCAGCCCTTTCTGGTAGAAGGCCACAGTTAAGCTGTTACTCTGTCTGTTAGTTCACCTTCTCGTTCCCTAGTTTTTTCGAGCGGTCTTAATTTTGATTGCAATTTTTGGGCTTTTGTCGGCTTTCGCAAATGGCTCCAAGTTCGGAGATTAGTTCGCTGTCGGCTAACCGGTCATGATTTTTCGCGGCCAGGGTGGCTAGGCGGTCTTTAATTGTGGGGATATCGGCCCTGTCGTGGAGTGTTTTGATGGGTGTGTCCCATGGGGCGCGGAGGGCAACTCTAAGCGCGTGATTTTGGACCTTCTGGAGTTTTCCCATATTAGTTTGATTGAGGTCAGTTAGTGTGATCGCACCGTATTCGAGTACTGGGCGCACAAAGGCTTTGTATAGTTTGAGTAGGGTAGACTGGTTGGCTCCCCATGAAGTTCCCTTTAGCATTTTCAATAAGTTAATGCGTTTGGTGGCTTTTTTCGCCATGTCGTCGGTGTGTTTGTTAAAGGACAATTTTTGATCAATGGTGATGCCCAGGAATTTCGCCTCTTTGCATTCGGGGAGGGAGTTATCCATAAGTTTTAGGTCAAAATCACGTTTATTTTTCTTGCAGGTAAAGGTGATTCGTTGGGTTTTATTGGCGTTTAGCTTAATTCTCCATTTGGCACATCATTGTTCTAGGTCATCGAGAGCGCTTTGCAGGGGTTTTTGGAGCAGATTGGCCGTTTTGTTAGAGTCCCAGAGGCCCTTATCATCCGCGAATTGGGAGACTTGAACACGATCCTCGGAGAAGTTAAGGTCATTTACATAGAAGATGTAAAGAAGGGGGGCTTAGGACGGATCCTTGGGGTGCCTGCTTCAAGGGGGACACTGTCAGACATTTCATTGTTCACTCTGACTTTAATTTCGCGATCATTTAAGAAAGAGGACAGTAATCTGAGCAATTTCTGGGGGGAGTTTCATTTTTGATAATTTATAGCGCATTCCATTGTGCCAAACGGAGTCAAATGCTTTTTCGACGTCTAACAGGACTGCCGCGCCTATTTGCTGATTGTTGATAGCGGTTTTCATTTGGGTGACTAGTCGGTAGACATGTTCGATGCCTTCTTTACGGTTTCTATAGGCTCTTTGCCATTTATTGAAAAAATCGATGTCTTCAAGGTGCCCCCTGAACCGATTGGTAAGGATTCGTTCGAATGTCTTACCAATGCAGCTGAGGAGGCTGATTGGGCGGTAGCTGGTTGGATCGGAGGGGTCCTTGTCAGGTTTTGGTATCATGACACCGATGTTTTTTTTTCCAACATTTGGGAAAGTAGCCATGGGTGAGGCATGCGTTGAACAGTTTGATAGTTTTTCGATTAGGGTGTTTGGGCTTTGTTTTAGAATTTTGTAGCTTGCTTCGTCTTCGCCGGGTAAGGAGGAATTTTTGCATTTTTTATGACGTTGATGATTTCGTCATTGGTGATGGAGGTGACAAGGTCATCGTCATCCCCGTCTTCTGACTCGTTATTGAATTTGGGGTCACGGTAGATTTCAGGGTGTTCATTGATGAGGTCATCGATCGCGTTAATGGCGGCGTCATCATTGCCCGTGCCTTGATACGGGCGATGCATTTTCTTAGGAGGTCGGCAAAAGTGTCGGCCTTGTCTTTGTCGATGCGCGTGAAGGAACCGTCTTCCCTTTTAAGAGGTTTGGCAGCGGCTTTGCCGCCCTTGTTTTTGAAAGAGTCCCAGAATTTTTTTGCATCTTGGACCCCGTTTAGATTGTCTGTTGCCTTTTCCCAGTTGGCTTGTTTTTCAGCTTTGAGGGCTTCCTTGACTTCGCCATGAAGGCGGTTATATGTTTTTTTGAGGTCAGCTTTCTTACCAGGGTCAGTTTCGGTTTTAAGAGCGCGAAGAGCTCTAAGTTTGGTTTTGATTAGTGACAGTGTGTCGCCCGAGATAGTATTTCTCCAGGGGCGCACTTCTTCTTTTGGGCATATTTCGTTTAGGGTTGAGTTAATGATTTTCTCTATGCCCTCGCATTGGGTTTCGAGTTCCGCTGCATCGGATGGGGGGGGGGGGGGGGGTGTTTGTGAGTTTGACATCGATGATTTCGCGGTAGAGATTCCAATTAATTTTTCTAAAATTTCTGCGGAGCTTGGGGGGAGGGGGGGGGGGTACCTGAGTGGGCCGTTTCCTAGCTGCAGTGAGGCATGGACCGGGAGGTGATCGCTGCTTAAGTCATCATCGCCGACCCAGTGGTCATCGATATGGTTTATCAGGGAATCACTGGCGATAATTAGATCGAGGATATCAGATGAAAATAGTGGGATGTTACTGATATAGGTTGCTGAGTTGTCGTTCATAACCACATGGGGGTTATGTTTTTTTTTTTTGTTATTTCGAGGAGGGCTTCACCGTTGGGGCTGGTTTTGTTGCAGCCAAAGTACAGTTGTTTGGCATTGAAAGCCGAGGAAAATGCAGTGTTTGTATTTCCTCGTGAAGAATTCAAAGACAGTGTCAGAAACAATTTTGCTTCGGTCGTTATAATAACAAACATTCGCGATCTTTTTATTGTCGACTGTGATTTCAGTTGCAATCACCTCTGCATCGAGGTGGTTGGTTTTTATTGTTTTAGTTTTGATGTTCTGCTTTATTAGAAGAGCGACGCCGCCACCTTTAGTGATTTGTCGGTCTCTTCTAATAGTGCTGAACCCGCTAACTGAAATTTTTTTACTGGGCTGAAGCCAACTTTCACAGATACAGACAATGTCTGTATCTTTGAAGTATCGGCTGATCTGAAGCTTTTTGTTATTAACGCTTCTAGCGTTCCACACGGCTATTTGTAACTTATTCATGATAGGGCTGTAATTTAGTCGCGGTGTTTGGTTGGAGGTGATTAGTGACTTTATTTGACATTGATTGCGGCTTTAATTAAAGATTTGGATATTTGGGTTTTGAAGAGCCGGGACGCTGACCGGCTAACATCTTGACAGATGTCAGACAGGCTAGTGCTGACATGTTTGTTTAGAACCGAGTAGAGCGCTCCCGCGACACGGGAGCATATTGTGTGGGGTGAGGAAGCGTTGTCGGGTTTATTTAAGTTAAGGTTTTTCAACTCTATGTTGGTTTTCACTTTTTTGAAGTGGGGGCACCCCCGATAATGACTGGTGTGGGGTCCTTTGCAGTTAGGGCAGGAGGGGGACTTTGACCTGCATGCCTTGGTGAGATGGTTGTCTCCACATTTCATGCAGGTCAGAGTGCCCATGTATCTGTGGGCTACGTGCCCAAATTTTTGACATCTATGACATTGGATTGGGGGAGGGGTTGATCGGTACTCCTCTGTAACGTGCATTCTACCACTGATGGTCACCCCTTCCGGAATTATTTTCCGTTTACTTGTACTGTTAGGGGAGATCACCTTCAGCTTCCACGTGTGATTGCCCGTGGCTCTGGAGGTGAATCTTTCCCACTTGCAGTCTGGTACACCCTGGCTGATGGCTTCTTTTGGGGTGTCGGGGTGTACCCTTGTAACCACGGCAATATTAACTGTTGTTTTTCCCCCTAGAGGTTGTGTAGCCTGCTTATCTTGTTTTTTGTTTTTGTCCATGGGTACCCTCGTGGGTATCTTCTGTACAGCCATCGTTAGTGTCCTTTTTATGGCCGCGGAGAAGATTAAGCTCATAAGTTGAGTGACTTCCTCCATGCCGGACTCTCTGTGATAGAGATCTATCCGGGTTAAAGAATTTGGTTCCCAGAGGATCCACGGTGATTTTTGTATTTGTTTTGGAGTTGACTCCACGAGCACGTGCAGCCTCAGCATAGGATTTTGGGCTGCTACCCTCCTCCGATGCTGTGGCTGCTGAACTTGTGGATTCTCTTTTTCTTGTCTTTCCAGCACCACGACTATTGACATTATTGTTGACGCTATTGGCGCTACTGCTTTCTTTTTCAGAAGGAATGCCCTCAGAGGCAGCCAGGACCTCTATCGGGCTGGACTCATTACTGTCTGGAACAGAATGGATCTCTGCCACTACTTGGATCTCTTTAGCTGGAGATCCAGGTGATAGTGGGGATGGCATAATAAAAGAATTTCTTAACATCTCAGAAATTTGGAGGTCTTTGGCCCTAAGCGCCTCCCTCATCTCGACATCCTTTGCTTTGAGTTCTTCCCTCAGTTCGGCAATCTGCTTTGTTAGAGCTTCTAACTGTTTTCCCAGAAACTCATTGCTCCCCTCTGACTCCCTATTCGCTTGCCCCTGGATTTTTCAGAACTACCAGCACTAACCTTGTTTCCTGCTGAGTCTCGTCTTGCAGCTATCTCCCTGTCCTTCTTGTTTTTCCTGTCATCCTTCTTCTCTTCTCTTCTCTTTTCCTGAGTGTTAAATGCTGATGATGATTTGGTGAACTGCGTCATTTTCCTAGGTTTAAATCTATGTGTGTTAGAATCTATGTGTATAAGTAAGTTATGACTCTTTTAATTTTTCCAGATTATGATTAATAATAATAATAACTCTTTGGCCAGCCGCTGATTTGTCGCGGTCCTCATAAGAGAAGGCCATCATTCCCCCTGCACCCCACCCCCTCTTCCCCTCATCTCCTCCCAGCATTCAGATATAAACTGCTTAAAAGTGTCCCTCACTTCCTCTTTTTCAATTTCTTCAATAAGCATTCCTACCCTCTCCCTCGTGTCCCCCTTCAGCCATCTATCCTTTGTTTCTTCACCCCACTTCTGCATTATTCTTCCAGTAAATTTTATTCTATGAGGTATATACTGTGGGCATTCCAAGAGAAAATGTTCCAGGGTCTCCACTACTCCAGAGTGGCACATTTGGCATCCCTTTTCTCCATCTCTCCCAATTTTTCCTCGAAGCTCCAGTGATCTTGATCTCAGTTTGAACAGCAGTGACCCTCCAAAGGTGCCATCTAGGTACTTCTCAAAAGCTGGCTTTTCTTTATATTGTAACCCCTGCAGTGATCTTTTCACGCTAACCCCTGCTCGCCAGTTTCGATTGCAATCTTCCATGACTCTCTCTTTGACAAACCTTTTGCCTTCTTTCATTCCTACTTCTATGTTTGTGACCTCTATAGAGTAATTGTCCATTAGTTCCCTCACATGTTTTGACCACCCCGTATCTATATTAGAATTCCAAATGGTATCGAGCATCAATTTGCACCACCGGTTGTCAGGCAGGTTTCTCAAGTAGTTAAAGTAACACAGTTTTCCCAAATCTACCCTGTCCTTGATTTTCATCCACCCAAGCTCCCCCCTTACTGCTTCCAAAGCTGCAGCATTACTCGACCCTGTTATCCATCTGCCGGCATCATTCTGAGTACTTTCCAACTTCTTAATAACGGTTTGGTTTAATGGAATCACGTCCGTGCCATACGTTATACTTGGTAAACCCACCCTCTCCCACAGTGTTTTCCCCACAAAGACCTTGTTGAAACTATTTTTCCCTAAAAGTTTTAGTTGGTTCAGAATTCTTTTCCCCTTCAGAATCAGTTTGGCTGAGTAATTTCTTTACACCCCTCTTCCCGTTATATTTATGCTTACCCCTAGATACTCATACTCTCCCGTTTCTCCTACAGTGATTTGTTTGCTTTCCCCTTCGGGGACTGAGAACTCCCCCACTCTCCATCTCTTCGTCATATCTACCTTGCGTCCAACGGGTATTACCTTGCTTTTATTTTCATTTAGTTCGAGCCGCCAAGTGTTCCCATATCTACCAACAATTTCCAGCAATTTCTCTAGCCCCTGTTCAGTTCTAGACGTTAACACCATGTCGTCCGCAAAGAATAAGCCTGGTACCTTTATGTCTCCAACATTTACCCCCTCCGCACTCTGAATTAGTTCGTCCCCTAAATCTTTAACATACAATGCAGACAAAATCGGTGAAAAGATACACCCCTGCTTGAGGCCTATATCCATAGGGACTCGTTTTGTAGTGATACTCCCTAGACTGAGTTGGCTTTGCACATCTGTATACAGTGCTTTCATGATTCCCACAAAGTCACCCCCCAGTCCGATGCCCTCGAGCTTTCGCCACATACCTTCCCTCCACACTCGGTCATACGCTTTTTTCACATCTAGAAATGCCAGAAACATCTTCTTCTTTTCAGCCTTTGTTGATTCTATCAGTTGGGTGAGTGTAAATAGGTGATCAGTGACTCTTCGACCTTTCCTGAAACCATTTTGAATTTCTCCTAAAAAACCTTTCTCTTCAATAACTTCCTCAAGTCTACCGTATATGACCTTACAGAATACTTTTCCGATGTTACTACTAACTCATATCGCCCTATAGTTATCTAGAACTTCCTTGTCCCCCTTTTTGTGTATGAACGACACCTTACTTTCCCTCCACTCTCTGGGGACCTTTTGCTTTCGCAGAGCCAGGTTGAAAAGGTTTGTCAGGACTTCAATAAGTGCCTCCCCTCCATTTTTGAGGAATTCGTTCGGAATTTCATCAGTCCCTCCCGCTTTACCATTTTTTAATTTCGAGACCACGTTCCGCACTTCTTCTGCCGTTATTTCGCTACATACACGATTGGATAGGTTCTCCTCCACCAGTGTATTTCTTTTTGGTGGGGACCCACTGCCCCATCGCCTATCGTTTTAACGAAAAAGGCGGACGCATCGTGGGTTTCAATGAATATGGTCTCATACCACGTATCTATCAACCAATCAAATCAAAAAATTCACTTTAGTCAATAGATAATAAATCATACGGGATCAAAGAATGTCCAAATGATATAAGATACATATAACATTTATTAACATCCAGGAAATGTCTCCAAGAAATAACAATAACATATAAGATGTTAAATCCAGGCTACGAGAGCCGTATAACGTGGTCAGTAACTTGTGCTTCCAAAGTTGGAATAGAACATTTAGAATATCATTTATATTCATAATATTTAACAAATGATTTAATTCTACCATACAGTTTTACTAATACTGCAAATTAGCGAAGAATATTAAAAGTGCACACCCACGCAGTGGCGCGTGCGCACATAGGTAACCCAGGTACGTATCCATGATGAATGAAAGATTTTAGCGCGCCAAATCCCTTGCGACCCAGTTGGCCTTATTTTATTTCACTTGGATCACATAGGCCTAGCTTCCTATTGCCTCAAATGGGGTCTGAGGGGGGTATGCACGCGGTGAGAATTCCCGGCAGTTTGCGTTGGAATGATAGATTGTCAATAATCAATCCCTCAACGCCAGTAAGACTATTAGAGAGTGGGCTTTATTCGGTTCCAGCTTGGCGACGGTAGAGGTTTGATTCCCACCATGGTGGCGAGCCAGAATATAATGTTGTGCGATGGCAAATTTAAGGGAAGAAGAAAAAAGAAAACCAAACAGCAACGCCGGTTTGGTAGCGGCCCCGGTATATGACCATAGCGGTTACAAAAAGGAGTGGGGAAAGCTCCAACAGTTTAGTTTTGAAAAACCGGGAGTCATCCATCAAGCCATCACGTATCCATGATTTTATAATTCTTCTATATACCATACAACAGAGTTTGGGGTGCCATCAGGCGGTGTGGCTCTCCCACTGGCAAACAATCCAGAATCATTGTAACGGATATTTAATTGTTTTTGGCTTTTCAAAGGACATTATGTAAAATATATTGTCGCAGATTGCTGGAAACTATGAGAAATAATTAAGTGATGAAGTGACTTTCGAAGTTAGGTAGTTGTTCGCGAGTTACGTATTGTTTGAAAGTTCGAAGTGCCAATGCCGTCCGTTGCCGGTTTCGTCAGATTCAAAGCCCAGTTTCAATTTTAATTGAGAATGTACACTTCACAAATTGTTGACAACGAATGAAAAAATAAAACAAGTGATTTATTGACACTTTTAGTGGGCCTTTTTCATTTGTGGGGAACTTAGCGCGATTTCCTTAGAAACAGCTGGAGTTCGGATGAATTCAAGTTATGTTGACGTACGACCTGGGGAAATCTTTGTTCTCAAAACGGTATTGGGACGTTTCGGCCTCAGGACGTTTCAGCCTGGAGACGATTCGGCCTCGAGACGTTTCGGCCCTGGACGTTTCGGCGTCCTATATTAACAGTCAATAATGAAAGGGATTATCTCATCCGCCAGAATAGATAATAGAGGATATTAAGAGGTGTTAATTTAACAGCCTAATATCCTCTATTATCTAACCTGCCGAATGAGATAATTTCCATCACTATTGACTGTTAATATGAATTAGGGAATTAATTGATTGACAACACACAGTTCGAATAGAATAGAAAGACTTCTTTATTTCTGTCTCTAAGTATAATTAATACAATTTAAGCAGCAAATAAAAAAATGGAAATATTTACATCTCGCACCCAAAATAACATTATTTACAACAAATGAAAATATTTACATCTCGCACCCAAAACTTGATGATGTCATTTACAACAAATGGAAATATTTACATTTCGCACCAAAATGACTGCAATTACGTTATAACTGTATGCAAAGATAAGTTATATAAAAATTAGCTATGGCTTTAGATGCTAGGGATATCCAAGTACAAGGCTAAGATATCAGACAAATTAAGGATATCCAAAGCATCTTTCGACATAGCTAGGTTTTTACAGAACTTATCTCTGTATACAGTTATAACGAAACAAAAATGCAGTTCACCTTCATTTTATTGTCAAGAAATACATTATTTACAAACACTTGAATACATTATGTATACACACAAAGGTAAATGGACGATTCGTCATGATTGAAGATTCGTCGTAACGACGAACCGTCCAAATTACGATCACGACGAATCGTCTTTTAGATTTTCGATGAAACGTCGAAGGCATGGATCTGTAACACTGAATTATATTTAAATTTCTGGCCGGTTGATTGATGTGTCATCAAAAGTGTTTACAAAAAACAAGATTTGTGAATATATACCCGCAAATTTCCATCGAATGTCATTTCAATTTTTTACAGTGGTAGAAACAATAATGAAACAACGACGCACCAATAATAGGTGTGTATAATAACAAATTCCTTCTTTTTTCTTGACATTTCTCGTTTCAAAAATATATTTCATGCCCCATCTGTGAGGCGTGATAAACTATATTTTTCAGACCAGAAGTAAAAAAATGAATAGAATAGAAACAAGACTTTTCGACGTTTAATAGAGCTGTGTGACAAAGGGTGGAAATATATAGATTTTATGTACGTTCAAAGTAAACTCGTTGAATTCGCTAAAACAAGAAGAAACATCTGGGGACGTTTTGACCAATGTCGGGGGACGTTTTGACCAATGCCGGGGGACGTTTTGACCAATGTTGGGGGACGTTTCGACCAATGTCGGGGGACGTTTTGACCAATGTTGGGGGACGTTTTGACCAATGTCGGGGGACGTTTTGACCAATGCCGGGGGACGTTTTGACCAATGTCGGGGGACGTTTTGACCAATGCCGGTGGACGTTTTGACCAATTTTGTTTGGGGGACGTTTTGGTTAGGGGACGTTTTGACCAGCACCCGAACCGGTTACGTACCGCGACATCCACAACGTCCTCGGGGATAAATGAGAGAGTGTCATAACAGACACCAAACTCAATAAACATCACAAACTGTGATAACAGACACCAAGCTCAATAAACATCAAAGGTCAATGAACAACACACAAATTGCTATAAAAACAATGTATTGAAAATCAAAAGTGTTGAAATATGTCCATTGTAAAGTAAAACTTGATAATTCATTTTCTCTTCTTTTTTTATATTCTGTATTCATCTATTCTAATACATAATTTAACAGTTGGTCTAGAGGGAATTGGTCTTTTGGGAATTGGTCTAGTGGACACGAACCGAAACGTCCAGGGCCGAAACGTCAGTAAACCCTCAAAACACGGACGTGCACTCTTGTAGTAAACTTTTACAGAAACAGACATGCACCCGAACAGCGATATTCATTTATTTCCTAGATTTTTCTTCACATGTTCACTGGCTCCAGTCTATGAAGTATTTTTACCAGTGATTACAGTGTAGCGGCCAGCCAATTTTGTGATCCGACGTGTTCTCGTAAAGGCTAAATACCAGAACCACTCAGAACTCCCATTTAAATTACAATTCCTCTGTGTTTTGGTAAACAATGTTTTAATTCCAGGATGCTTTAGGCTTTGCATCTGGAATAGAACTGAATTCATCTTCAAACTAGTCAATGCCGCCCTCGTCTGACCAACATCTGGAGGTGGGGATTCTGATATTTAGCGTGTTTCTCCAAAAATGGCAAAAACCTTTTAAGGTGATTCTAAAGTCATGGCTGCCAACATGGAGGCCAGGAACCTAGAAAAATGTGAACTTTTCTTCGAACAATAACACGGCAATAAAACAGTCAAGCCCTTGGATACCAGGGTTGTGGGGAACGGTTATGCAACACAGAACGTGGTGGGCCCCCAAAATATGCGTTTCAGAAATTTGCGAGTCATTTGGAGACATTGGAAAATCTGCACCGTCCAAAAGTCTGTGATGGTATGGCCAGGTTTTCAAGAAATGGGGAAATGTCTCACCTTCCACTGAACAACCAACGTGAGCTATCAGTAATGCACTGCAGCAGTTGAGTCTTAATTTTTAATTAAATACATCGAACATAGGATGAGGTACGTTTTCAACCAGGGTTGTTTCCGCATCAAAAGTGTCCGCCATATTGACGGTGGGAAAATCAAAACAGTGAGAGTTGTGGGCAAATTTGTTACGAGGAATCTCGCCATTTGTGCCTGTAAATTCTCATGGCAATGCCGCCTCTGAAATTGTTATTGTCGAAATATGTCCTGGGAAGCAGACTAATATGGGAAAATTGCATTGATTTTCCGTTCTTTGTAAATATTCTTCCCTCACCAACCGCTACAACCACTTTGTTTACATGGAACAACCTTGCCATCAGTTTGTATTCATGCGCGAAAATTACCAATAGAGAACAAAAATTGCAGTTATCCTTAATTAACGAAGCTGTGACATATAGCGGAATTTCAAACACATGTTGTATTCTTTGGTTAATGATATATTCGTAAACTGCTAGATATTTTACTTCTCTTGGTCACAAATTGGGGGAACTATTGTTCATCATGTAACATTGATGGTACGACTTTATCGGTGTGTCGTTCGGCTCCTTGTCTGCCTTGATCTTGCTATCTTGGTGAGTTCCAGAAATAAGGGACACACTAAAAAGTGTAGTCCGTGTCCGTGTCCGTGTCGGAGAAAAAGTGTAGTTGGGAATTAAATTATCATTTTCTCCTGTATTTGTTGGTTGTTTTCTATGAAATTTGGAAAGTATACTCAGGGACGATACCAAATATATATGCCAAAAGAGAAGCTTGTACGATGTTATTTTACGTTGTTAGAAGACATTTTCTCTTTCAAACACACTAAAAAGTGTAGCTGACTCGGCGCCGTGTTAACAAATTAATTGGCTTACGCTGTGTTGACACATGATTATGAGGAGATTAGTGGGGTGTTGATTGGACTGATAGATTTTCTTTCACTACTTTTTTTTCCATTTACATAAGATTATGTTAAATGTCCGTGGTGGGTCGTTACACGCTCTCTCTCTCTCTCTCTCTCTCTCTCTCTCTCTCATGCGCCCTCTCAGTCTCACTCTGTTTCACAAATCGGTTGCGATGAATGAATGAATGAAACTGTGACTGACAGAGAAGAAAAGAAAACCAAACAGCAACGCCGGTTTGGTAGCGGCCCCGGTATATTGACCATAGCGGTTACAAAAAAAGAGTGGAGAAATCTCCGCCAGTATAGTTTTGAATATCCGGGAGTCATCCATCAAGCCTTCAGGGAGATAGGATGCGGGGGGGGGGGGGGGGGTATATGTAATATCTGGTTATCCTTCTGGAATTTCAAATACCACCCCACCCCCACCCCCCACCTCCGGCGAAAAAAAATTAATTATCCCTTAAAGGTTTTTTTTGTTAAATCAATAATTAAAATACTTTCCACCAAAATGGCGGCGGAGAAACAAACATTGAAATAAAGTTTAGGACGCTGCACATTGAGTGAAGAATGAAATGGGCGGAGACAAAAACAATAAACTAAATTAAAATAATAAGAATTTTACAATACCAGCTGGAATTGTACATGTAGGACAGACGTTGAAAAACTGAATTCTCTTATATTTTCCAAATGTTGATAATTTCAACACTTGACATTATTTCTTTGGAAGCTCTCGTGGAAAGTTTCCAAAGATATTATGTCAGGTGTTGCAATTTGTAAAATTGTGGAGTAGTGGAGACCCTGGAACATTTTCTCATGGAATGCCCAAAATATATGCCTCGACCGACTCAAGGGGAGTTCAGCCCGCCCAGCCCCCTTGGCCCGTACGCCTATGCCTACACTGAAGTATATCCCCCATATAACCCCTAAAATCATCAAAGAATAGTATATTATTCAACATCAACAGAACTTGCCCTAGTTCACTATATAGGCAATGAAACACTTCATCTTGAGAGACCGCACGGTGATGCCAAAACTAAGCAGCAACCATGCAAGCGAACGTTACCACCGTACTCCACGTGCTTGTTGGTAATCGCGACACTTGACATGATTTGTAAGGTTGGTCTCCGTGCTTGAGACCTTCCCAAGAAATGATGTCAAATTTTGGAATTATAAATAATTGGGTGAAAAAAAATCTTGTTCTTATTTCGTCTGGTTTTAAAACACGATCGACACCTTTATCCACTGTCGCAGGGAATCCAACCACAAAACACTCGGAACGACATACCAACTAAATTTACTTTTGCTTGTTATAAATATGTTTGTTATTTGTTCATTTTTGAGCTGTATCTCTATATCTTTGTGCTAAGCTATATCCTTCATGTCCTGTATTTATCCAATAAAATACTGAAAATTAAATTATTCGTTGATTCTTTCATCCACACCCCACTAATCTCCTCATAATCATAAAAAGAACCAGGATAATCAGTCCGTCTTGCTGTGTCAACAGCCAACACAGCGTAAACCAATTAATTAGCTAACACGGATCCGAGTCAGCTACACTTTTTAGTGTGTTTGAAAGAGAAAATGTCTTCTAACATCGTAAAATAACATCGTACAAACTTCTCTTTTGGCATATATATTTCGTATCGTCCCCTGAGTATACTTTCCAAATTTCATAGAAAACAACCGACAAATAAAGGAGAAAATGATAATTTAATTCCCGACTACACTTTTTCTCCGACACGGACACGGACACGGACTACACTTTTTAGTGTGTCCCAGAAATAATGCTCCTAATTTCTCGATCTGGTGTGATTTATATTGCAAATCATTTTGAACAAGGTATTGCATGATATTTCTTTGCGATCCACAAAGATCATCGATAATGTCGAATAATCTGTGGGCTTTTGCTCACATCCACAAGTATTTGTTGATCGGAGTTTGTTGTCACCGGAAATTCAAAAGCGTTAGTAAGTGACGTCGCCTGTTCAAAGTGCGAAAAATGGTATTTTTTTTTATACTTTATTCACCCCACCAAACCTCTTAACCACAACTAAAATATGTCAGAGGTATGAACATGAAATTTTTTGCTGTGAAATTTTTCCGAGTTATTGCGTGCAAATTCTCAACGAAACTGAAGTATGGCAACACACACGAGGCACACTCGAGCTTCCAATTTTTTTGAGCACCTGTAATTTATTGAAATATCGGCAAATAAATCCACATTTTCATAAACAAAATATACACAGTTTCAAATAGGACCTCTAAGTAATAAAACAATCAAGAAAACAGTAATTAATTATCAAATTAGTACCAAGTTCATACCAATTCATTGTCAATGTCTCGGCCACTCTGAATACCACAAAACATTAAAAACACAATTAAATTGCATAATCTTTGCTTGATATTCATTATACTTTCCATAAAAGACATCATATTTTTAGACAAAGTACATCCACCCGTCTGTCCGTTGGTTTACGCTTTGCATTACAGAAGAAGTCTCCTTGGTTACGAATCGAAATTAAGTATTTTTATTGTTTACTAATCATATATATTTCATTTTCAGGTTATTTTATTCAACTTTGTGGGGAGTTAGTTTAGTATAGTAACTGGGACAAAGTTAGGAGGTCTTAAATAAAACTGTGAGCGCTAAGTTGTCGAACGGTTCGTCGTGTTGCCTTTTGTCGCGTGTCTACAGTTTTTCTTGTCCGATCGCGTAATTTTGTAATTTTGTCTTGATGATGGCGAGCAAGTCTGTTCAGACGGAGGTAAGTATGGAGCTAAATACGTGTAATATCGCGGTCCAGGTCAACGGTGCCAACGGGGTAAGTATTGGTGTGCAGACAGAGGTCACTGGGGGTGTCGGTCAGAGCCAGGTTAGTGGGGCCACCGAATGCGATATTGGGCTTGAAGTTTGTAGACAGTGTTCTATGATGTATGGGGACTTTCGTTCGATGGGATATGGAGAGGTATGTGCAAACTGTCAGGAAATCCTCCGCCTACTTGAGACAATTGTTAAGTTTGAGGGGGAGATTGCTGAGCTGAAGGGAAAACTTGGTAGGGCGGGGCTGTCTGGAGTTACGCCTGTGAAAGTAGCTTTCCGAGAAGGATGGGTGGTTGTCGGTGGTTCCAAGAGGAAACATGGGGGTAGAACCTTTGATGTGAATGAGGTAGGTGATGAGGTGGGGGCTGCTAGAAAAATACGTAGGACAGATGAGGGGGGCCCAGGCCGGAGCAATGCTGTAAAGCGTTTGGCGTGGACTATCAAAAGTGGTAGGAAAGGGGGGCCAGAGAAGCAGGTAGATAGGGGTGTAAAGTCCAAAGGCAGTGGGGAGTGCAGCACCAGAAACAGATTTGATGTGCTCGATTCGGAAGAGTTAGAGGAGGAGATGGAGGTACTCGCAACAGATAGTAGGTTGGGGTCTAGGCCAGGAAAAAGGAGGAGGGATTCGGTAGAAGACCAGGGGAGTAGTCCAGGTAGTTCAGGGCCTGGAAAGAGACGGAGGGACAAGGATAGGAGTAATCCTAGGTCAAAGATACCGATACCGATATTGATTCCGAGTGGGGCTGTTGGAGAGGAAGAGGACGCTGTAAACAATAGGAGACTAGAGGAGATAAATAGGGCGAGGGACAAAAGTAAGTTGGTGGTTGCGGGAAGTAGCATAGTTCGGGGGATCGACAAGGTTGTCTGTGGTCCGGACAGTAAAAATAGAACAGTTCTGTGCTTTCCAGGGGCTAAAGTGGAGGACCTGAGGGATAGAGTGGACGGTATTGTAGCTGGGTCGGGGCCTGATCCGGTAGTGGTATTACATGTGGGGTCCAATAACATCAGGGAGAGGAAATCAGTTCGTTTGGTGGACACATACAAGGACCTAATTAGTAAGCTACTTAGCAGGAATGCTCGGATCATCGTTTCAGGGGTGCTCCCCGTTATGGGTGGTGGGAATGAGAGGAACTCGCGGATTATGGCACTAAACAAGGAGCTGGAAGAGCACTGCAAAGACTTGGGAATACATTTCATTGACCACTGGGACCCATTCTGGGGACAAGCAGAGTTGTATGGGCGAGACGGATTGCATTTAAGTAGGATGGGTACAGACCTGTTGGGCCAAAACATTTTACAGGTGGCTGGGCCTTTTTTGGAGAAAAGGGGGGTAGGGGACCACAGCCCATAACCCAGAGGGGCACAAATGCTGGGAACATAGGAAGAACAACAAACATGCACAACACAGGGACACACCAGGGTTATAATAATGTGCCAGTGATGACAAAGAAACAAAGATCCATTAAGTTTGGATACTGCAACATCCAGGGTCTGCACAAGAAAGTAAGCGAAATATCAACACTGATGGACGAAGGAGACTTCGATATAATGGGTCTAAGTGAGACGTGGATACGACGGGATGAGCGGGCTGATCAGATGAAGGGTTGCGTGTGGATAGGAGCTGGGCGAACTGAGGGTCAGAAACGGGGTGGGGGTGTTGGCATCTACGCTAAAGAGGAATTACAGCCCTCATTGATTACAGATCTCACAGAAGCAAGGACTCAGATTCCAGTATCCAACGAAATAGTCTGGGCAAAAATCAAGTTAGGAAGCAGGAGTGTTGCCGTTGGTGTTGTATACTTAGCAGTGGAGGGAAGTAAGCCCGAGTGGAATGATTCAATATATACAACTCTTAGATCGAATATCACAGAGCTTGAAAGCAGAGGGTTCAGTATTGTCCTAATGGGGGACTTCAATGGGCACATCGGGGATAAGGAGGAGGGCATACAGGGAGGTGATAGGAAAATTAACACGAATGGGAGGAAGATGTTGGACCTATCAAAAGAGCTTGGTTTAAAGATCTTGAACAGGGATGCGAAATGTAAGGGTAAATGGACCTGGGAGAGGAACGATAAGAAAACAATAATTGATTATATACTCACTGACATTAGCGTATGGAGGGAGGTTATAGATGTAGAAATAGATGACGAGGGAAAAAATGACTTGGGTAGTGATCACAACCTGATAACAGTTAAGATTATGGGCAAAAAGACGAATAGAGGCAGAAATACCTTCAAGGAAGTTTGGGGACTAAAACAAGGAGCCGACTGGAAGCAGTTTCGGGAAAAACTAAAACCAAGTCTTGAATGTATACCTAGGGATGCAAATGTCCAGAGTATTTCAGATGGCATAGTAAATAGCCTAACAGAGGCAGGGAAGGATTGTATAGGAAGGGTGAGGGTCCCAACGAGAGAGCTTGGATACAGGGTTAACGAGGGACTGAAAAAGGCTATAAAAGAAAGGAAGGTAAAATGCGCTGCTTACAGAAGAAGTAGGAAGCTTAAAGGGGTGGATAACAATGACACGAGACTAATGAAAGGAGAATATGAACTGGCACGGAAAAAGGTGAATGAGATAAAGAATAATAATAGGAAGGAGCGCAATTGCAGTCTTGCCAGAACAATAAAGAAAACGGGGGGTTCGAGCTCAAACGTATTTTGGAACTGGGTAAATAAAAGGGGGGAAAGTAATGTGCAGAGTATCAAAGTGGATGGGGAAAGTACAGAAGATAAAGGCCGTATCGCTTCAGAGTTAGTCAAGCACTGGGAAAAGATAAACGATAGGCGATGGGGCAGTGGGTCCCCACCAAAAAGAAATACACTGGTGGAGGAGAACCTATCCAATCGTGTATGTAGCGAAATAACGGCAGAAGAAGTGCGGAACGTGGTCTCGAAATTAAAAAATGGTAAAGCGGGAGGGACTGATGAAATTCCGAACGAATTCCTCAAAAATGGAGGGGAGGCACTTATTGAAGTCCTGACAAACCTTTTCAACCTGGCTCTGCGAAAGCAAGAGGTCCCCAGAGAGTGGAGGGAAAGTAAGGTGTCGTTCATACACAAAAAGGGGGATAAGGAAGTTCTAGATAACTATAGGGGGATATCAGTTAGTAGTAACATCGGAAAAGTATTCTGTAAGGTCATATACAGTAGACTAGAGGAAGTTATTGAAGAGAAAGGTTTTCTAGGAGAAATCCAAAATGGTTTCAGGAAAGGACGAAGAGTCACTGATCACCTATTTACACTCACCCAACTGATAGAATCAACAAAGGCTGAAAAGAAAAAGATGTTTCTGGCATTTCTAGATGTGAGAAAAGCGTACGACCGAGTGTGGAGGGAAGGTATGTGGCGAAAGCTCGAGGGCATCGGACTGGGGGGTGACTTTGTGGGAATCGTGAAAGCACTGTATACAGATGTGCAAAGCCAACTCAGTCTAGGGAGTATCACTACAAAACGAGTCCCTATGGATATAGGCCTCAAGCAGGGGTGTATCTTTTCACCGATTTTGTTTGCATTGTATGTTAAAGATTTAGGGGACGAACTAATTCAGAGTGCGGAGGGGGTAAATGTTGGAGACATAAAGATACCAGGCTTATTCTTTGCGGACGACATGGTGTTAATGTCTAGAACTGAACAGGGGCTAGAGAAATTGCTGGAAATTGTTGGTAGTTATGGGAACACTTGGCGGCTCGAACTAAATGAAAATAAAAGCAAGGTAATACCCGTTGGACGTAAGGTAGATATGACGAAGAGATGGAGAGTGGGGGAGTTCTCAATCCCCGAAGGGGAAAGCAAACAAATCACTGTAGGAGAAAAGGGAGAGTATGAGTATCTAGGGGTAAGCATAAATATAACGGGAAGAGGGGTGTACAGAAATTACTCAGCCAAACTGATTCTGAAAGGGAAAAGAATTCTGAACCAACTAAAACTTTTAGGGAAAAATAGTTTCAACAAGGTCTTTGTGGGGAAAACACTATGGGAGAGGGTGGGTTTACCAAGTATAACGTATGGCACGGACGTGATTCCATTAAACCAAACCGTTATTAAGAAGTTGGAAAGTACTCAGAATGATGCCGGCAGATGGATAACAGGGTCAAGTAATGCTGCAGCTTTGGAAGCAGTAAGGGGGGAGCTTGGGTGGATGAAAATCAAGGACAGGGTAGATTTGGGAAAACTGTGTTACTTTAACTACTTGAGAAACCTGCCTGACAACCGTTGGTGCAAATTGATGCTCGATACCATTTGGAATTCTAATATAGAAACGGGGTGGTCAAAACATGTGAGGGAACTAATGGACAATTACTCTATAGAGGTCACAAACATAGAAGTAGGAATGAAAGAAGGCAAAAGGTTTGTCAAAGAGAGAGTCATGGAAGATTGCAATCGAAACTGGCGAGCAGGGGTTAGCGTGAAAAGATCACTGCAGGGGTTACAATATAAAGAAAAGCCAGCTTTTGAGAAGTACCTAGATGGCACCTTTGGAGGGTCACTGCTGTTCAAACTGAGATCAAGATCACTGGAGCTTCGGGGAAAAATTGGGAGAGATGGGGAAAAGGGATGCCAAATGTGCCACTCTGGAGTAGTGGAGACCCTGGAACATTTTCTCTTGGAATGCCCACAGTATATACCTCATAGAATAAAATTTAGTGGAAGAATAATGCAGAAGTGGGGTGAAGAAACAAAGGATAGATGGCTGAAGGCGGACACGAGGGAGAGGGTAGGAATGCTTATTGAAGAAATTGAAAAAGAGGAAGTGAGGGACACTATTAAGCAGTTTATATCTGAATGCTGGGAGGAGAGGAGGGGAAGAGGGGGTGGGGTGCAGGGGGAATGATGGCCTTCTCTTATGAGGACCGCGACAAATCAGCGGCTGGCCAAAGAGTTATTATTATTATTAATCATTATACTCTTACCTGCCTAATAATAGTTGAAATGGAAATACACCCAAACCAACCTCAAGGCAAACCGCCCTCCAGCAATTTAACACGAACTATGTTGCACAGTGGCTGAACCGACCCCCAACAATTTGGCCCAAACCAGCCTACAGAAACTGAGTGATTCTGATGAATAAGAAATGGAAAATAACAGGACATATATTGTCCAGACTTGTTTACTTTTTGGCCCGCGTCAAATAGTCAGAGAACTCCTCTTACAGAAACTAGGACCTTCTTATTCCACAGGATGTTTGTACATACCAGTATACCACAGTTGTGCATATTATCAGCATTTTGAGTTGGTTCAGTTTTTAACAAAATTGCAGGTTGTGGAACTTAGTGAATTTTTTAGTGGAATTTCACTGTCAATCCCGTTATATGGTACCTTGTTTGTCTGTTGTCTGGCTAACTCCTTTAAATTTTTCAAGCTAAGACCTTTGTATTTCACGAGATATTTGTACATTGATTTGCTTCAATATTTCACAAATGCCTAATTTACAAGTTGTTGAAGCTGGTAGATGTTTGGTACAAAATTTCACTTATATGGTACATCGTTTGTGCATGGTAGACTTTGCAAGGGGCATCATATATGTGTCTGACAGGCACAGCTCATGTACAAGTAACAACTCACAGTTGGCATCTTCAGTCTCCTGTACCCATGTGCTGTGTGGGGGCATGCATCAGTCTATTATTTTTTTTTTACAATTTTAGACTTTAATTTATTCTGTAGATAAATACAAATAAAAGAACTTGTTGGAAATCTGAAATATGCTAGAATAAAAAAATGATTAGGGTCTGAAGAATGACATTTGGAAATTATTGTAATTACATGTTATGAGAGGCAGTTATGTGCATTGGATCTTTGATTCTTTGTACAAATAATATTTTTTATCTGGTATTCAAATGCTCCACAGCCAATTTTCAGTAGGTAGTAACAAAATATTTGTAAAGAAGCACAGGGTTTTTGTTACTTCATAACGCTGAAATAATGCTGAGGTTATGTTTGCAAATATTATTTTGTTGCTGGTATCAGGCAAGGAAAATTATTGGTAGCATCAATACTTGATCATGTTTCTGAAAAAGCGCATAATATTTTTCTTGGCTGTGTGGTGAGGCTGCCAAGTATAACATAGGGTACGGAAGTGGTACCCCTAAACCAGACGGCCGTAAAGAGCTTGGAAATCCTGCAGAACGATGCAGGCCGATGGGTAACGGGGTCGAGTAATGCCACATCACTAGAAGCAATCAGGGGTGAGCTTGGGTGGATGAGGATGAAGGACAGGATAGACCTGTTGAAACTCGGTTATCTTAATTATTTGGTAAATTTCCCAACAGCCGATGGTGTAAAGTAATGTTCCTGAGAATTTTCAACTCAAATATCAAGACAGGGTGGATGGTCCAAGTGAGGGAGCTAGTAGAGAACTACTCATTGGAGATCTCAGACCTGGACGCTGGGGCAAACCAGGGTAAAAAAATCATCAGAGAAAGGATCATGGAGGATTGTAACCGTAATTGGCGAGAGGGGGTCAAATCAAAGAGGTCTTTGGGTGGCCTGCGTGATAAAGAGAAGCCAGGTTTTGAAGAGTACCTTGATGGCCCTTTGGGGGGTCACTGTTGTTCAGGCTGAGGTCGCGATCCCTGGAGCTGAGGGGAAAATTGGGAAAGACGGTGAAAGGGAGTGTCAGATGTGTAACTTGGGCATGGTGGAGACCCTGGAACACTTTCTTTTGGAATGCCCAAAGTATCAGTCTAAAAGAATGAGATTCACTGGGAGTATAATGGGGAAGTGGGATGGGAGAATGAAGGACATGTGGTTAGGGGGAGACTCGAAGGAGAGGGTTAATATTCTAATCGGAGAGATTGGGAAGAATGGGGCAAGTGATGTCATCAAGCAGTTCGTCTCCGAGTGTTGGGAGGAGAGGAGAAGCGTGGGAATAGGGAGGCAGTTGGGAGTACAGGGGTAAGCAAGGCCTTCTCGTCCGAGAGCCGCGACAAATCAGTGGCTGGCCAAAGTGTTATTATTATTACCAACTTGGCATAAACACACAATTTGCTATTGATGGTTAGCTAACATATACCACAAGCTGGGTTATTCAACATGTTTGATATTTAATATGTTAATATATTTACAAAAACTGTTCGTTTTCTACATATTTCCACTGGAGGCTGCTTTGATCCAGTAATGGCCAGTTCAGGTCAAAATGTAGAGGCCAGTTTGGGTAAAATTGCAGAGGACAATTTGGATGTATATGTAATAGTAACAGCTGAAAAATTGCTAAAAATGAATAATAGGCATAAATAGTGACATCATTTTCACCTTTGGGCTGTTCCAAAAGGATAGTGGTGGATAACATTTTTTGTCAACTTTGCATGCATAATAGTAATATCACTATTATACGACAGGTGAAGGTACTCTAAAGTTTTCATCAATAACACCAGATGGTTGGAGTCATTTCAATATGAAAAAGTTAAGAAATAAATTCTAGCAAAGTTTCTTCATACATACCAGGCCTTAAGATTACCCCAAATTCACACCATTTCCCGGTGTGCCCATATTAAAGAAGGTGTGATGATTTCAAGAAAGATATATAAATTTTCTGTGGCTCTTCTGCATTTGAGAATAACTTCCATCATAATATGACCGTGAGAAGCAAATAAAAGCATAGTAATAAAACCTAACAGAATAAGGATGTTATTTCTGGTTTTAATGTGTTCAGATTAGAAAAAAAGAGTGTAGCTAAAAATGAATTTAAAGGCCTGTATATACTCTTGTGTTCAGTCTGGTTGTCGTGGCTGAAACCCAACTTCAGATTAATATGACTTTGTTGTAAGAAAGGCTCCGAAAGCACTTTTTGTGTTTGTGGGTGTTGTGATTATTATATAGTCTGAAGCATAAATTTTTGGGGTTGTGTGGGGATATTATATACCCCCCTCCCCCATGCCCCCACCATACTGAGTACTCCGTACAAAATTTATTTCCTAGGGATTAGTTCTTGAGATGACAGGCTAATTGTGTGTGTGTGTGGGGGGGGGGGGGGGGGGGTGTGGCTGCGCTGCACTATCACAATGTGAAATGACTCTTAACAGGCTGACCGTTCACATGGTTAGGGGATGGCTAACCATACATTCAGTTGCATAAATTTTCTAGAGAATATGCTTATTTATCTGTCAATCTGGATGTATATGTAATAGTAATAGCTGAAAAATTGCTAAAAATGAAAAGTCTGAATAACTTTACCATTCAAAATGCAATATTTGGCTAACCAGCCACCTGTTTGCGGTAGATTTAGTTGTAAATTTGTGTAGCCTGAATGGAATGACCGTTCTCATAAAATTTTTCAATCTACAACATTACCCCCTATTGATATATGGTTAGTTATGCTTCAAAATACGCTGATATGTACTTGTTTTGTATATTGTTTCATGCGCCGTCATGCGGATGGAGCAAAATGCTCTGACGTGTAGGTACAAAGGCATGATTACCAGCACTGGATCTGAAAAGTGCTGTGCCAATTGAAATGGTTTCGTGCGCCGAAGGCGTGCAGAGACAGTATGGGGAACAAGCCCCTTTCGACCCTCGGTGACTGTATGTGAGTTGGTGCTTGTCCGAGCGTGGTAAAGGAGTAGAAGGAAGGAGGAGGAGGTTTAGCTGCGTTTTTTCCTTGGAGGTGGTTGTGATAGCGATGTTGCTTGAATTTCTTGGGTCGCTGTGATGTGCTTGTCTTTAGGCCAGTATTTGTAGCTCTCTTGTAATACTGCTCTGGATCTTCTGAGGAGTTCTTCTACCGACTCATTAACTGGATCTGCCTGGTCCGGGCATTCCGGTAGTGAAGGAAGAGGGGAGTGAGGGGTGGGAGGTGGTGAAAAAGCAACTTCCAGTTCCTCCTCAGTCTCCACTGGACGTTCCTCATCCAACTGTGCCGGCTCAGGAGCCGGCAGTTGATTGGGTGTACCAGTGGGACTAGGAGGGGAACTGGCGGCTGCCTCCAGAACCTCCACCCTCTCACTCAACTCTTTCTTCCTATTCCGGAATGCCTCCTAGCGCGGGGCATCCCTGCGCTTGGTTGATGGACTTTTCTTCCTTCTCTTCGGCACTCTCTCTTCAGGACCCCTGTGCCCCTTCGGGTGAGGACCAGTGGGAGATGGGATCCTCTCTCCAAAGGTGCTACCTCTCCCCGAAGAGGATGGTGTTTCGGCTTTCTCTACTTTCTTTACTTCAAATTCCAATTTCAGATAGACACTCATGCCTACCTCCTGGACAGTCCAGGAGACAGGACATGAGATGCCCAGAGCTGTGATGGTTTTCTCCAATCTATCAGGTAGCTCCATGGTAGCACGATCTACACACTTTGCAGTCAGAAGTGCGAATGAGCGCTGTGCCCAACCTACATGTACGGTTAAGTATTTGATCCAAGCAGGTTGGGAAAGTGGCCTATTTCTTTTGTCTTGGGGAAGTTATTTAATTGGTCATCTAAACATAAATCCACCTGGACCTTTTTAGCTCACGTAAATAAAAGTCAGGATGAGCTATTCTGATCACTTTCTGTCTGTCGTGAAGGTTGGTGTTTAGGTCTTTTTCTATCAATCCACTGGCCACATTTTAATGAAATTTCACATGAGTAGTGGCTATATAGGGGCATTTGGGTTTTTCTTCAAATTGGGTTTCTGCTCATATTGAGGAGGGGGTGTAGCAAAAATGCAGCAGTTTTTAAAAAAAAATCTTCTC
This sequence comes from Pictodentalium vernedei, assembly GCA_031216915.1. Taxonomy (NCBI): domain Eukaryota; kingdom Metazoa; phylum Mollusca; class Scaphopoda; order Dentaliida; family Dentaliidae; genus Pictodentalium; species Pictodentalium vernedei. The sequence continues at coordinate 439,438,173 of CM062289.1, read as the reverse complement.
ATGAACGAGCTGTAGCAGAGAATTGATATTTGGTATAGAGCTTTATTTTGAGGTGTACACTCAAGTTTGTTCAAGAGAAGTTCGAGGGGCAATATTTGTGTGGGAGGGACAAGAATTTTTGCTCTGACAAAAATTTCTGTTTTCCAAATCAAGAGGCTGATTTGAACCAAATTTGATATAAAGTATTAATGAGTCATAAGTACTTGATTTATTGCAAAATTCTTTTTCAAAATGCCCCATGGGAACCACAGGAGCTAAAACTAGAAAAAATGTCAAATGCCCATATCTCCAAAACTTCATGGCTCTGAGAATTCTTATTTGGTGTGAAGCTTCCTCAGGACCAACATTGAACAGAAGGGAAAGGTCAAACAAAATGCTATCGGTTTTATCATAGGGTACTTTTGGGGACTTTTGAAGAAATGCTGAGCCAGCATTTTTTAACACTGGGCAGCGTATTTTTTGTTTTTAGCTCACCTGACTTTCAGTCAGGAGAGCTATAGTGATCACTCACTGTCTGTCGTCCGTGAACATGGTGTTTGCGTCTTCTCCTCCCAAACCGCTGATCCAATTTAATTGATATTTGAGATAATACATGTAGTTTGTTATGACATCGCAATTTGATTTTGTTCAAATCAAGTTGCCTCGCCCCTTGGTAGGGTCACGCCCAAAAAGTGTGCTTAAATCTTAAAAAATCTTCTTCTCATGAACCAGCAGTAGCAGAGACTTGATATTTGGTGTGTAGCTTCCTTTTGAGGTGTAGACTCAGATTTGTTCAAGTGAAGTTTGTGGGGCTATATTTGCCGTCGTTATGGGGGGGGGGGGGGAAGAATTTTTGCCCCTCCAAAAATTTCTATTTTCCAAACCGAGAGGAAGATTCGGACCAAATTTGATATGAGGGCTTATTGGGTCATCAGTACTTAATTTATTCCCAAATTTTCTTTCCCGTCGCCCCATGGGAACCACAGGAGCTAAAATAGAAAAATATTAAAATGCCCATATCTCCAAAACTACACAGCACTGAGAATTCTTATTTGGTGTGAAGCTTCCTTAGGATCTACAGAATGGAGTGGTCAAGAAAAATTGCTATCGGTTTTATCATGAGGTACTATTCTGGAACTTTTGAAAAAGTGCTGAGTCAGCATTTTTTAACACTGTGTGGGTAATGGGAAAAACATTTAAGACTACTTTTCTCCCAAACCACTGCTCCAAAAACTTTCAAATTTATAACCTCTTTGGAAGATTGTTTCACATGTTTATTGAAATCAATTCCCTGGGTCCATATTTGGGCTCTTTATGGGAGCCCAAATGTTTAAATTAGTGCAGTGTGAGGAATATTCTTTAAAAATCTTCTTCAGATCTACCAATAAGAATCTTTTGATATTTGGTATGCAGCATCCTTAGGGTGGTGGTGAGATTCAAGTTTGTTCAAGCCAAGTCCCTGTGTTCATATTTAGGATGAAAATTTGGGGTCCTGTTCCGGACTTAGAAATTTTGGACCAAAATTCGGAAAATAGTTTTTTGGTTTTTTATGCGTTTTGGTCCATTTTTAGAAGAAAAAAAAATTTAGACTGAAAATATTTTGTTTGGGACTTCGAAAAGTTCCGAACAATTTTGGGATGTAAAAGTGCAGGAACTGAAAATAGAAGAAAAATCCTGTGTATTGTGTGGGCACAACTGCTTCATCTAGTTGGTTTTTGCTTTTCTTAGGAGGGGCATATGCAGCTTTTTCAAGTCAAGTCCTTGGTTTGATTTTTAGACTACCATGTCAGGTGAGCACCCTCAGGCCCCCTGGGGCCTCTCATTTAATTAATTGTGGATGTTGTAATGTGAGTAGATGAATGGGCCAAGTCAGCTGGTTGCTCTTTTCTCTCGTATCAAAGTGTTCAAAATAGAATTTATCAGGATACAACATTGTTACCGATGATAAGATAGTTTTGGGGGACCTCTATATAACAGTAGATCATTTTTAGATCACCTGACTGAATGTCGGGATGAGCTATTGTGATCACTCACAGTCCATTGTCCATGAACATGGTGGTTGCACATGCTTCCCTAACTTGAGAATGAGCTTCCTTTCGACCTGTAGAACAAAGTTTGTTCAAACAAAGTTTGTGGACACACTATTTGCCTTTGTAATGGGAGGTGCAAGATTTTTTTCCGCAACAATAATTTCTATTTTCGCAAACGATGGCGTGATTTGAAGCAAATTTGTTTTGGTATATTGAGTCATAAGAAAAAGATTTCCCTGTGTCCCAGTGGGAATCCCAGGAGCTAAAAATCGAAATATTTTCAAATGCCCATATTTTTACCAAACCACATGGAACAGGGAAATTAGGGACCTGCGAACCGTTCGAGATTCGGCTCGACTCGAAACCATCGCCGAGATTCGATTCGACTCGCTACCTCACCGTTCGATTCGTATTTTTCGAACCGACCTCTGTTCAAACGGCGAATTATATGTGCACTCGCTCGCATCAAGAACACGCCGTCATACGCTAACGATAGTGTAATAAATCGCTCTCTGAACGTATTAGCTCTCCAATTTTGTTGATTATTAAACCCCCGGGCTACCGTACAATCTCTGAGGGTCAGGGAAGATTCGTCCCCGGGTTTTTGAGAATATTCGTCCCCTGTAGGGGACGAATATTCCCACTGAGCGGGGACGAATATTCCCAGGGACGAATATTCTCGGGGACGAATCTTCCCGATCCCATCTCTGAAGGACGACGTCACGCCACTCCAGTATAAACATAAAGTTACAAGGCGGAGATAAAGCAGTACTTTGAATTACGCGATGATAAATACATCTGTAAAACTTGTTCTTCGGTTCTCGCAGTTCAAAAAACGAGCACAACTTCTCATTTATGGAGACATTTGATGCGGAAACACGAAGAGGTATACACAAAGGCTAAAGAGAGTAAAGAAATGAAACTGAAAACCGAAACGAAACGAAAGAGCACAAAGTCACAGCCTGAGCCTGGGCAATCCAATGAAAAACGGCAAGCGGTAATTACTGATTTCGGCATGCGCCATTTAACTCACATCCGACCAGAAATGCGCAAACAGTTCGATGGCGCTGTGTTGAATTTCATAGTTGTCGTCGGTAGACTAGGGACCTGCGAACCGTTCGAGATTCGGCTCGACTGGAAACCATCGCCGAGATTCGATTCGACTCGATACCTCACCGTCCGATTCGTATTTTTCGAACCGACCTCTGTTCAAACGGCGAATTATATGTGCACTCGCTCGCATCAAGAACACGCCTTTATACGCTAACGATAGTGTAATAAATCGCTCTCTGAACGTATTAGCTCTCCAATTTTGTTGATTATTAAACCCCCGGGCTACCGTACGATCTCTGAGGGTCAGGAATATTCGTCCCCGGGTTTTTGAGAATATTCGTCCCCGGGAATATTCGTCCACTGTAGGGGACGAATGTTCCCACCTGAAGGGGACGAATATTCCCACTGAGCGGGGACGAATATTCCCAGGGACGAATATTCTCGGGGACGAATCTTCCCGATCCCATCTCTGAAGGATGACGTCACGCCACTCCAGTATAAACATAAAGTTACAATGACAGAGATAAAGCAGTACTTTGAATTACGCGATGATAAATACATCTGTAAAACTTGTTCTTCGCTTCTCGCAGTTCAAAAAACGAGCACAACTTCTCATTTATGGAGACATTTGATGCGGAAACACGAAGAGGTATACACAAAGGCTAAAGAGAGTAAAGAAATGAAACTGAAAACCGAAACGAAACGAAAGAGCACAGAGTCACAGCCTGAGCCTGGGCAATCCAATGAAAAACGCCAAGCAGTAATTACTGATTTCGGCATGCGCCGTTTAACTCACATCCGACCAGAAATGCGCAAACAGTTCGATGACGCTGTGTTGAATTTCATAGTTGTCGACGGTAGACCTTTCGAGGCGGCGGCGGGGAAAGGTCTAATTAACCTATGTCAAGTTTTAAGTAATGGGTCATACGTACCTCCTCATCCCGCCACACTGTCACGAAAATTGGGTGACCTCAGGGAAAATGTCCAGTCGAACCTTAAAGTTCGGGTCGCAAACGAAAAGACTGAAGCACTCCCCTCCATCACATTCGACCACTGGAAAGCAAGTAACAATTCGAACTTTCTGGTATTAACTGTCCACTATGTTTCAACAGACTGGATATTCAAAACACGGTGCCTCTCTGTGGTTAATTTGGAGGACAAGGAGGCAGATCACACAGCTGCGAGTACAACCACCGTGATAAATGAAATTCTTGACACATACAGTTTACCTATCTGCGATATCATGTTCGCGACAACTGACACCACGGCTGTCATGCCCTGTATGGCGAGAACTTTAGGTGTGCCCTGGATGGGATGTGCCGCACACATGCTACAGCTGAGCATCAATAATGCCTTAGATGCACAAACAAACATAAACTAGATGGTGTCACTTGTGTGCAAAGCACACTATAGTGTATCCCCGCATTTGCATCCTTGACTTTGTATGAATGCTTGATACAAAGAAGAAATGTATTATATGACACACTAAAATCATATTGAGTGGCACAGGTGACACAGCTTCGTGCACACCTACAGACTCCACTGCAACATTTGGGCATGGTTTTAGCATTTCAAATTACATACTCTGGGAGCTTTTCGCCGGAAATGATCTAAGAAAACACGAAAGAAAAACGGTGGCACCGCCACGTGGCATCTGAAAAATCTGAAACCTTCCTACGCATTTACAGACTCTACTGCAACATCTCAGCATGGTTTTAGCGTTTCGAATTACATACTCTAGGAGACTTTCGCCGGAAACGGTCTAAGAAAACACGAAAGTGGCAATGGTGGCACAGCCACGTGGCACCTGAACATTCCGAAATCTTTGTGCACATCTACAGACCCTACTGCAACATTTGAGCATGGTTTTACCATTTTGAAATACATAATGTAGGAGCCTTTCGCCGGAAATGGTCTAAGAGAACATGAAAGAGGCAACGGTAGCACAGCCACGTGGCACCCCAAAAATCCAAAACCTTCGTGCACATCTACAGACCCTACTGCAACATTTGAGCATGGTTTTAGGATTTCAAATTACGTACCCTAGGAGCCTTTCACCGGAAACGGTCTAAGAAAATGTGAAAGTGGCAACAGCACAGCCACTAGGCAGCTGAAAAATCTGAAACCTTCGTGCACATCTACAGACCCCACTGAAACATTTGAGCATGGTTTTAGCGTTTCGAATTACATACTCTAGGAGCCTTTCGCCGGAAACGGTCTAAGAAAACACAAAAGTGGCAACGGTGGCACAGCCACGTGGCACCTGAAAAATTCAAAACCTTCGTGCGCATCTACAGACCACACTGCAACATTTGAGCATGGTTTTAGCGTTTCGAATTACATACCCTAGGAGCCTTTCGCCGGAAACGGTCTAAGAAAACACAAAAGTGGCAATGGTGGCAAAGCCACGTGGCACCTGAAAAATCGGAAACCTTCGTGCACATCTACAGACCCTACTGCAACATTTGAGCATGGTTTTAGCATTTCGAATTACATACCCTTGCAGCCTTTCGCCGGAAACGGTCTAAGAAAACACGAAAGTGGCAATGGTGTCGCAGCCAGGTGGCAGCTGAAAAATCCGAAATCTCCGTGCGCATCTACAGACCCCACTGCAACATTTGAGCATGGTTTTAGCATTTCGAATTACATACCCCAGGAGCCTTTCGCCGGAAACGGTCTAAGAAAACACAAAAGTGGCAACGGTGGCACAGCCACGTGGCACCTGAAAAATCCAAAACCTTCGTGCGCATCTACAGACCCCACTGCAACATTTGAGCATGGTTTTAGCATTTCGAATTACATACCCTAGGAGCCTTTCGCCGGAAACGGTCTAAGAAAACACAAAAGTGGCAACGGTGGCACAGCCACGTGGCACCTGAAAAATCCGAAACCTTCGTGTGCATCTACAGACCCTACTGCAACATCTGAGCGTGGTTTTAGCATTTCGAATTATATACCCTAGGAGCCTCTCGCCGAAAACGGTCTAAGAAAACCTGAAAGTGGCAATGGTGGCGCAGCCACATGGCAGCTGAAAAATCTGAACCTTCGTGCGCATCTACAGACTCCAATGCAACATTTGAGAATGGTTTTAGCATTTCGAATTACATACCCTAGGAGCCTTTCTTCCGAAACGGTCTAAGAAAACACAAAAGCGGCAACGGTGGCACAGCCACATGGCACCTGAAAAATCTGAAACCTTTGTGCGCATCTACAGACCCCACTGCAACATTTGAGCATGGTTTTAACATTTCGAATTACATACCCTAGGAGCCTTTCGCCGCAAACGGTCTAAGAAAACACAAAAGTGGCAATGGTGGCACAGCCACGTGGCACCTGAAAAATCGGAAACCTTTGTGCACATCTACAGACCCTACTGCAACATTTGAGCATCGTTTTAGCATTTCGAATTACATACCCTAGGAGCCTTTCGCCGGAAACGGTCAAAGAAAACACGAAAGTGGCAATGGTGGCGCAGCCACATGGCACCTGAAAAATCCGAAACCTTCGTGCGCATCTACAGACCCCACTGCAACATTTGAGCATGGTTTTAGCGTTTCGAATTACATAACCCTAGGAGCCTTTCGCCGGAAACGGTCTAAGAAAACACAAAAGTGGCAATGGTGGCACAGCCACGTGGCACCTGAAAAATCTGAAACCTTCGTGCACATCTACAGACCCTACTGCAACATTTGAGCATGGTTTTAGCGTTTCGAATTACGTACCCTAGGAGCCTTTTGCCGGAAACGGTCTAAGAAAACACAAAAGTGGCTACGGTGGAACAGCCACGTGGCACCCGAAAAATCCGAAACCTTCGTACGCATCTATAGACCCTACTGCAACATCTGAGCATGGATTTAGCATTTCGAATTACATATCCTACGAGCCTTTTGCCAGAAACGGTCTAAGAAAACACAAAAGTGGCTACGGTGGCACAGCCACGTGGCACCCAAAAAATCCGAAACCTTCCTACATATCTACAGATCATTTAGCAACACCCTAGTGTAATTTTAGAACTCCGAATTACATAGGTTGGGACTATTCAGCAAAAAAGTGAAAAAATAACGCATTTTTTAAGTGGCTCCACAGAAGCCACCTGGTGGCACAAAAATTTAAAAGTTGTATTTTTGGGTTGCACAGACCCTATCGAACAACTGTAGAAAGTTACAGCGTTTCGAATTACAAAACCGGACGTACGGACGGAGATCATGACAATATCCCCGCATTTTAAAAAATGCGGGGATAAAAACGTCATTGCTAGCGTTCATAAAATCGCGGGATTTTTCAATTCCTCAACTGTTGGGTTGGCGGCTCTACATCGACACCAGAAATCGACGACCCACCCTGAAGACTCCTCTAGAACTCTTGCTGAATCTGATCCCCCACTCGACGTACTGACAAGGTTCAACAGCACCTACTACTTGCTGCGGTGGGTCCATGCCAATCAAACGCCGATTTCTTCGGCGCTTTCCTAGTGCAGAAAACGAAAATCGGCTTGTACTACCAAACCTCCACCATGTTTGAGTTCACACTAGAGGATACTTTGGAAGAGTCACTCCCTGTACTCAAGCCAACAGCTGAAGCTACTGAGATATTGAGTGCCGACACCCAAATTACAATTTCAATGATCATTCCCTGCATCAAAAGTCTCAAAAAACAACTCAATGAGGTTACTGCTAAAGGGGTAAAAACATTTAGAAACGAGCTTGTTGCTCAGTTGGAGAATCGATTTGAATTACAAGCCCCCCACCTATTGACCGGCACTTACCTTGACCCACGATTTAAAAGTATGGTGAGCGAGATTGAAGTGTCGTCTGTTCTCCAGTTTTCTGAGGAATTAATCACCAAGCACCACATTGAACTATATCGTTCATTATTTGTTGACCCCACTCCCATTCTGGAGTGTGAAAGTGAAACGTCTTCACAGAAACCAAAGCGCCAAAGCTTAATGGATTTGATGTTTTCGGATGCAGCGAAATCACATGCAAATCAGAACACTGTTGTAAATAGCACGGGAACTGAACGACGTCAACCAACTCTTAAGCAGCGGATTTCGTCTGAGATGTCAACTTACTCAAAAATTCCCCTGCTGAACAAAGATGATTCGCCGTTAATATTCTGGCAACAGAATGCCAATTCACTTCCGCTAATGGCCATCGTAGCCAGAGATGTTTTCGGTATTCAGGCCACAAATTGCAGTTCAGAAAGAGTGAACTCTGTTGGTGGAAACATAATTACAGATCTCCGCCACAACTTAAGTAATGCCAACGCGGAAACATTGATATGGGCCCGCAAAAATGGAGACCTGATTCTTCCATGAACTGATAATGACAATTCCGTTGCTACATGACTATCTGTTGTTTGTTTATTTTTCAGTTTTTTTTTCTGAGTTTTTTTTTGTGTTTTTAGAAAGATATTCTAAAAATGTTTTGATCAAAAGTTTAAATTAGAGGTTCAAAACTATTCATTAGAATAGATTATAGAGTTGTCTATCTTCACTATTAGTGCGCGATACTGTGTTTCGCGAGACTTTGAGTTTGAGATTTTTTATCATATTTTCCGACAAGGCTCGCGAGACTTTGAGTTTGAGATTTTTTATCATATTTTCCGACATGCCTTGTTTGCTTTTATAATAATGGTATTTGGTGCTGATGAGGCTGAGCACGAGCCACGACCACCAAGTGGGTAGAATAAAACTGCGAGCCTATGAGTTCAGAATCAATTGGTCTGGAATCGAGTATTCTCGCAGTGCGAGAATACTCGATTCCAGACCAATTGATTCTGAACTCATCCAGCATGCAGAGTACCGGTATTGCAGACTATGGAAGCACGAATGTCGCCGTCGCGCCGGTTTCAAAGTTCGAGATTCAACTCGACTCGATACCAGAGGGATGATTCGGCTTGCGCTTGCGATTCGGCTCGAAGTTTTATCCCCGGCTCGCAGGTCCCTAAGGGAAATGTTGTTATACCGCCACTTTTTTCAAAAAGTGGGATATATTGGATTGTACCTGTTTGTGCTTGTGTTCACACGTCCGCCCATGCAGACTCAGATGTCTGTTCTACTTAAAACTTCAACGTTACTGCTCATATGTCGATGAAATTTCATACGGATGTTCATTATCATGAAATCTTTAAGCAGCAGCTGTTTAGCTGTTGTTTTTTTTCTGTGAGTTGTGGCCTTTTGAATACAAAAATAGGCTATTTTTTGTCTGTTTGCATCGTATCTCAGATGTGGGTGATTGGATCTCAATGAAATCTGGAATGAAAATTGTTTATGGGAAAGGCTTTCATACGAGTCTCTAATAATATTTCTTACTTTTCACTTTTTAGACATATCCCCCTTTTTAATATTGCTGCTAGGATAATGACTGGTACCAAATGCTCTGAACACATAACACCTGTTTTAAGACAATTACATTGGCTTCCAGTTAAACAGAGAATTAATTTCAAAATATTGATCTTAGTATTCAAATGTATCCACAAACTGGCTCCAGTTTACCTGCAAGAGGTCATCACTGTATACACTCCATCATGCAGTCTGAGATCTAAAGATCAAATTCAACTAGTCATACCTTTTAGCAGATCTAATCTGGATAATGATCGTGTGTTCTCCATCGTGGGTCCAAGATTGTGGAATGCGTTGCCTATTAGTGTCAGAAATTCAGAAACTATCAACATCTTCAAAAGAAATCTTAAAACTTTCCTATTTACTGAAACATTCTCCTGAACCTCCCTAGAGGAAACTGAAACATGTGACTCTTTATTTTCAGAAAAGTGTATTTTATTTCTGTGAAGCGTTTTAGGGCACTCTTCGTGGTTTTACGCTTTTACAAAATCAATTATTATTATTATTATTATTATTTAACTTTGAAAATTTGCTGCTTGCCTCGTAAAATAGCCATTTTTTGTCTGTTTGCCTCATATTTCAGGTCTGGGTTATCAGATTTCAATAAAATTTGGAATCAACATTGTTTATGGGAAAGGCTTTCAAATGAGTCATGTCTCTGCCGTAAAAGAAAGAAAGAAAATACATGCAAATCACCTCCCCACACGTGGCATTATGTATTTTTTCTACATCTCTTTTGTGAATGGTCCGATTGTGACTAGATTTCAGTAACACGTGTTTGTGGTCTTCACAATTACCTCATTGTAAGACAAAGACAATAATTTTGCTGCTTGCCTGGAAAAATAGCAAATTGGTTTGTCTATTCGCATAATATCTCCTGGTTTGGGTTTAGCGCTTTCATTGAAATTTGGAATAAAGACTGTTTATGGGAATAGTTTTCGCAGTATCATGATTCATTTCTTCTCTTGTCATTTTTTTGGTGGATGCACCCTTTGGGTATGCACCCCCCCCCCCCCCCCCCCCCCACCCCACCCCCCTCCCCCCTCTTGTTTTCTATGAAGCATCCTTTGGACCAGTAGAATTGAGAAGTAACAGAAATGTTATTGGTTGTGTTAAGGTGTACTGTAGGGTAAATCAAAAATATGCTGAGTCAGGTTTTTTGCAACAAATAAAACAGATTTCTACTCTACAACCACAGCTCAGATTCTTTTGATCCTCAGTGTGCAAAATCCCAGGGGGAGGGAGAAGGGGATGCAGTTAACATTTTGTTAAAACTATTACTGTCAGTTCTCCCAAGCTGGTCTATGAGCACACCAATGGGGATCCAAATCCGACCGATGGCTTTGGAATTAGAATGCAAACTGCTTGTACAGTTAAAACTAGAAGTCCTGTCATGAAATGCGAACAAACAGCACGTTGATATGCGTGTTAATGTACGCGTTATAGCCCAAGTAAAGCTATCAAATTATGTACATATGGCCTGTCCACAAGCAATGTTTCAGCCAATGGACCTCCGGGTAACCCGGAGGTCCATCGGCAGAAACATTGCATGTGTTTGCTATGAGTAACCAAGAGAACCTGCCGTGATTTGGATGTCATTCGATATGGCAATTGCGCACAATTCCAATGCACAATTAAGCCTAGATAAGCGCACTATTCGTGACAGGACTTCTAGTTTTAACTGTACGGACAGAGAGACAGACTGATGGAGGGCTTCGCTAGAAACCCGACATCCTTCTTCGGTAGTCGGGGGCATGAGAAAAGGGTCCATGGGGTCTGGGGTGCTCACCTGACTAACATGGTCTATAGAAGGATTTCATTAGTACCTGTGGTTAGTTAACCCTTTACCCAACGTAACGGCCAAAACCGGCCAGCGCTATTCTCAAAAATCATCATTAAATTTTCATTATATTTTCATTTTTTGTCTCAAAAACATAGGTTATGACCCCTCGTTGGAACGAGCTCGTCGAGCTCGTTCCAACGAGGGGTCATAACCTATGTTTTTGAGACAAAAAATGAAAAAAATTAGTTATTCAAGAATTTTTTTTTGCAAGTGTCGTCTGCTGTTCATGTTAGGTAAAGGGTTAACTGCTTGAGTACTGAATTTGTTTTTTGCAAGGTAATTTGAATCATGGGCATTATTTTTTTAAAAAATACTCTGCTACCAGCACAAGTTGCCTCAGTTTGCAATATTTTGTGCATAAATAATTGAATTCATGCAATTTATTGGAATGCCATTAGGGACTCTCCAATGAATTGTAACCAAACAATTTTAGGTAATTGTTTTCCCAAGCTAATGCATACAATGTAAAGCCACTATTGTGGCTTCCAGCACTTTCAACAGAGCCATGATAGTGGCTTCTAGCACTTAACCTGTTCATTTTACAGATGAATGAAGTAATTTAATTATTTTCCCTCTGTTGACCATGCCAGATGATTTCTTCTAGTAGTGGGATACTACCACAGAAATAATCCCCAGATTTCCAGTAGTGCAAAACTAGGGGGCCCAAATATCAACCCCGGACTTAACTTGAACAAACTCGAATGAGACTCCTCCCTGTCCACTCCAGAATGCCCAATACCAAGTATCAATAGATTCTGAATGGTGGATCTAAAGACGAAGATTTTTCAGAATTATTCCACATATTGTACTAAGTTAAAATAAGGGGCCCCATAGGGAGCCCAAATATTATCCGGGAGACTGGATTTTTACAAACATTAATCTGACAGCCATAACACTGTTGTAAAAATTGGGCTTCTGCACTGAGCCCAAATTGTACCTGGGGGGGGGGGGGGGGGGGGAGGGGGCTTAGTAATAGTTTTAACAAAAGGCTACTTCGAACATGCCCATGCTTTGCATAGCCCTTAGTAGGTATGCAATCATGTAATCTGTACTGTAAATTTATGTCAGCTTTATGAATGCTGGGAATCAGAAAAGGATAGTTTTGATTAGTGGTACCCAATACCAAACTTTGATGGCTAACGTACACTGTTTTCAAAACTGTGTTGTCATTTTGCAGAGTTCCTGCCACTTCATCTCACCAATAACTTGAACTGGATCAATGGCCATCCAAAGGAAAAGGAATCGATCTGAGTTCAACCGTGGTATAGGTCGACACCACTGGAAAAACAGAGCCAAGGCAAGGCAACTGAATGTTCAGCAGACACCTCCACACAAGAGAAGATATGACATTAATTACTCTCTGGACAGCTTAAAATTAATTTTTAAAAGATGTACCACTCTGCCAGATGGTTACAGAATCATTAACTTAGAGAAACTACAGCACCACGTTTCTGACATAACGATCCATTCTGCTATATGTATCCCTGCACAGCAATTAGCATCAACTGGACATTCTCCTATCAGAATTATTGCCGAATTGAAATGGCAGGGACTTGCAAGCATCATTCAGGCACAGTGCCAAGGATGTTCCAGAACTTTTGAGTTTGATACTTCACTTAAGATTCTATCTTCAGCACCTCACAAGAGATACAACATCAATATTAGGGCAGTGTGGGGAAGTATGGTTACCGGAGGAGGATCAGGAAGACTTGAGGAATGGCTCGGAACTATGGGGATCCCTAGAATGTCACAGCCAACCTTTTCTGCTATTGAGCAGGAGATCAGTAACTGGTGGTGGAAAGTGCTGAGTGATGATATGGTAGCCACAGGGAAAGAGGAAAGGAGACTAGCGATAGAAAGAAATGATTATTTCCAAGGGGTACCAGTCATATCTGTTGTATGTATCAATGGAGGATGGAGTAAACGGAGCCACAAACACACCTATAATTCCCTTGGTGGAGTAGCCATCATCATTGGTTTGTCAACAAAGAAGATACTGCACATTGGTATCCGAAATAAAACTTGCTACATTTGTACCACAACAGCAAATAAACATACAGAACCACCAAAGCATGACTGCTTTAGGAACTGGGAGGAATCTAGCCAGGCTATGGAATCAGATATCATTGTGGAAGGATTTTTTGATGCTGAAAAACAACATGGCATTCGTTACACGCGTCTCATTGGTGATGGCAACAGTTCAGTCTACACTATGATTCAAGAATCTGTACCTGTATGGGGTCCTCGTGTTACTAAGTTGGAATGTTCCAATCATGCCTGCAAATGTCTTCGCGGCAGCCTGGAGAAACTTGTCGATGCCAAGCCACAGTTCAAAGGGAAGGGTAAACTGTCCGAAACCACCATAATTCGACTTGTTTCTGGAGCAAGATGTGCCATTTGATTGAGATTAGAAGAAACCAACAGATCTACAGCTGCTCAGAAGTTGGAACATGACATAAGAAATGCTGTTTATCATGTTTTTGGACATCATGATCATTGTTCAGAGTTTTGCAAGTAGAGCTGTCGGTTTTTAAATTTCTTGTTCGGTTTCGGTTTTGGTTTTTCAGGTGGATTAAAACCTCGGTTCGGTTCGGTTTTCGGTTTGTTCATGAGTCCAAGTAAAATTCAATAAAACTCATTCTTATGTCCGGAATCATAACTGAATGGTAGTGAAATTGAGTGAAACTCAATGAATGCCCAAAATAAGCTATATAATACATGAAGAATCAGGAAGGCCAATATAATAATTACCTTAGTATACAGAACTTTTATTGTGCTTGGCCATTTTTCGAGGTCTGACACCTACACTCAACTTGAGGAAAGCTGCAAACACAAGTAAACTGAAATGTCGGAAATTCACAGAATGTAGCCTTCCCAGAGTAGTGAGAGTACCCAGATACTGCCATTGGCAGTGTCTGGGTACTCTCAATACTCTGGGATGGCTATATTCTGTAAATTTCTGCAGCAAGAGAGTATTTAAAAAAATCGAAAAACCTTAGATTACGGGATGTCGACGGTTTCAGTTTCGGTTTTTAAAAAAAACTAAAAACCTTGGTTCGGTTTCGGTTAACCTACAGCTCTATTTGCAAGAAGGCTCCAGCAAAACTGTTACCTAATGATATAGTATCAGATGTTAGTGATCATCCTGTTACATCTACGCTACAGGACCAACATGCGTATTGGATGGATGGTACATCCCTCAAAGACCAAGAAGCATCCAGGATAGCAACACATCGACCACAACATCATTGCTGATGTTTCCAAAATCTTGGACAGGCTTGCATCAAAATCTTCTCGGCTTCTTGGGAATTTCACCACAAATCTAGCAGATCTAGAAGCATGGATGAATATTCGGACCAAATTTGATGGTGGAAAAATGTATGGTGGAGCTTTAAGGCAGAACCTTGGTGAGGAATGGTCTCCAAAAGTATGGCACATGGTGACAGAATCGGATCCAACTCCTGCATTTGAGGCCACATACAATAGGAAATTGCAAAAGAGACCTATAAAGCTAAACTGTGGAAGAAAAGGATGGCCAGTGTTAAGCAGAGCATTTCAGCTAAGGCCAGGGAAGAATATGGTGATACTGCTGTTGATGTGGTGCCAGATGTCAGTTCCCAAGAACTCCAGAATCTGAAGACACAGTATTTTGAAAAAGAGATTCAAGTATCTTCAGACACTAGGTCCACAATTGAATTCAGAACCAGACTTCAAAGCAAATGCTCTTTGTGGATAGATGAGAGAAAGAAGCGGCTGACGTCATCTATTTTTGGTGACATCATCAACAGAAAACCTTCCATTGCCATTACTCCTTTAGTTCACAGATTACTGTATGGAACATTCAAGGGTAATAGCTACACTTCCTTTGGGCTTAGAGCAATAAAAAGCCACCATAATTACTGAATACATCCATGAGAAGACAAAGACTGGGGACATTGTCAGTGTTGAGCCTCGCTGACTTTTTATAGATGTAGACCATCCATATCTAGCTGCCAGTACAGATGGTGTAGTAAATTACGACCATTCATCAGAGTGGGGCCTAATTGAAATCAAGAACCTCCTTTAAAATAAAGAAGTGACACTTGCGGATGCCTGTAAGACAGTCAAAAATTTCCCCCTGACACTGGTCAAGAACCACATGCGCCTGAAGGAGAATCACAGATACTACTGGCAGGTTCAGGGTCAGCTGAACATTGTATGTGCTGAGTGGCTAGATTTTGTTGTCAGGACCATTAACCCTCATGAACTCCTCATTCAGAGAATATATCGAAGTTCTGACCTTTGGAAAACTAAAATGCTTCCAAAATTAACATCTTTTTTTTTTTGAATGTCTCTTGCCAGAGTTGTGTTGCCCGAGAAAGGGAAAATATCCAGCGATTAGAGAGCCAGGAAATTGGGTAAGAATCAACCTGAGGGATCCAAAACCCTCTACATCAAGTTCACACACTAATAAAGCATCTTTTCCTATGTTGACTAAAACGTTTGTACTAACTGTTGTGCTTTGTGAAGCATTGTGAAAAATGTGCTACGTGTAACTGAAACTTACATTGATAGTAAAACATTCAATATGTTAGGGTTTTATTTTGTGTGATTCATGCCAGATTGTTGAAAAAGGTATATGGAACCATAAATAATCATTTTTCACATGCAAAATATTTATTGATTGAATATATTTTTTCCAGGTCATTCATAATATGTTGAGATACATGTATTAAGATACATTTACCATGCTAGTTGCAGGATTGCTTCAGGTTATAAATATATATTTTTATACTGTACCAATGACCCAGACTTAGCTGGTGCTAATTCTAACAAAACCAGGGCCAAACACAAATTTTGCCCCCCAGTCCCCAAAATTTGCATCCAAAACAAAAAGAAATCATGTCCTAAAGGACCTCCATACTATGCCCCCACTGCGCATGCGCAGTGTCAAGGACGTCCCGAAATTGGCGCCAATTATCATTCTCTGTTTGGCCCCTCATCAGTCAACATCTCACTGATCGTTGTGCTTGTAAATCTCAGTTTAAAGGATGCCAGACACGTAATTTTTGGAGAAATGGTGATTCTAAGGAGGATATAGAAGGAGGAGAGGAAAAAGAAGCGACAAAAAATAATCAGGGCGGTACTTAAAATTTTTTGATGAAATTATGTTAAGTTGCCTATTTTCGAGGCATGGGCCTCTTGTTGTCATTCTTGCTAAATGTTGCACTGCTTATTCAGTGTTTCCTCTCCCCTAGCCTTCTAAAGTCCCCCCTTGCAATTCTCCCATGCTTTTGGCATATTTTTGAGAAAGTTCATTTCTAAAATTTTCCTGGGAGAGTTGCTTGGATACAGAATGTTTTCTGTTATTTTCCCCATAGTTACGTTTTCACCCATGGGTGTATAAACGTTGTGTTCTGCATCTTCCATCTGATGTTCTGCAGATTCTCCCCTGGGAGTCTCTGTCTTGCATCAGATAGAGTGTAATTTTGATGACTGATTTAGGGCCAGTTTTTTCAGTGCCTGGAGTCATGTTTTCTGGTGTTTTACACTGTTTGTTTACATTGGCAACAGCCTTTTTTGAGGGGGGCTGTTTGCCTTTGGTGTAGTTTATCTCACTATAAGATACATTTATATTATCCGTAAGTGTCTCATTAATTATTTAATATAAATTTAAAATTTTTGACCACACTTTGCCATCGGATCCATCGGGGTTCAACGTTACTTTTCAGCAACTTGGGCTTCGCTGAAAAAATATTTTTTCAAAATTATTTTGATTTGCAATTGTTTTTTCATTTATTAATGGATCATGTTTATTATGTATCTTTGTGTCAGGGGTTTGTGCGAGTAACTAGGACTTGTTGACTTTTCACAATGAAAGGATATTGTTCAAATTGTAATGGGAAGAAATCTTCCTCTGACTTTCATGATCATTGTATTAATTGTAGTCAGTGTTCTCGCACTAATCCCTGTTCTATATGTCAATATTGGGATGACAAACATTGGAAACGTGTGTCACGGTATGTTGTTTCTGGAGAAAGGGCTATGCCGGCTCTTTCTCCACAAGGTCACTCTACTCTCTCAGTTTCTATTTCAGAGGAACAAGAACAGGGTGATGTTTCCATGTTATCTTCTACAAGTGCGCTTCCGTCGTCACAAATGAATTAGAGCTAGTGGCAAAAGTGCTCATGGAGATTAGACAAATGTCGTCCGCTAGCTCGCCCGGTGTAGCGTCCATTCACCGAATGGTTCGGCAGCCGGGTTCGTCTGATGCGGTCCAGAAGGAAATTTTGGGTGATGCGAGCACTATAAACATACAATGTGCACACCCAGTGACGGCGGATAGTAAGCGAGAACGGAGGAAGCCTTTGAGTCCGGTTCCTAGCTCGTCCAGGTCCAGCCGGGCCGCGAGCGAGAGAGGCCCCTCTCTCGTACAACAACATCTGGGACCAGATGTTGTGGTACAAAATGTGTCGCAAGCGGAGCATACGTCCGTCGCTCGGGACGCTCCGTTGTATAGGCAGTCCTCGGAGACTGCTAAGTCTTCTTCTCGTCAGCGCACACGACCGCACCTTGGCTGCGTGACCGCCGATATCTTACCAGCTTCGCCGATCAAGGATTCTTCGGCGACCAGGTCACACCATCCGGCAGCCAGGGATTCGAGACCGATGGACTCAGGACGTTCGCATAGAAAAAGTATGCGGGAGCCATCTGATGCGGAGCTGCCCTCGGCGAAGCAGCGAAAGACTGCGCCTCCGCAGGTCTCGATGCCGGACATTCTTGTGCAGATAGCACAGCTTATCGCAGCAGCCGACAGAAACGGTGTCGGATCGAGAATTATCCGACGGCGCTGGGTCGGTACGCTCCGCCGAAGCATCGGGGGTGGACGACCGGGAGCATCATGAGGTCCGACCGGATGGTGAAAGGGATACGGATGATTTGGAGCTATCCCTTTCGGAACAACATAAAGCTGCCGTGGACTTCATCCGGCACTTTCTCCCTCAAGTTGTTCCGTCGGGCCAGACTGCTGCGGTTCCGGACAAGAGGATTATAGCGTCATCGGACTCTGAATTTTTTGAGCGGTTCAGGGACATCGCTCCCGAGTTTCCGTCGCAGTCCAATAATGTTGCAAGAACATTTGAATTATTGAACGACGATATATTTAAACTTGCTTCCAAGACGGGGAAAGCAGGTTTCTTGCCCGCCAATACTCTCAACCTGCCTTTCATTAATGCAAGGAATAAATTCGACACGGCAGGACAGGGTATCCCGAGAGTTCCTCTGCGTATGGACGACGAGGCGGAAGACTTAGAGCTATCATTACCGTCGTCGGCTTCTATTCCAACCGCGGTGTTGGAAACAGCTATTTCGTCTAACAGAGCCAATTTAGATGCCTTATCTTACGCAGATCACCTTACTAAGGCGTTATCACTGCGCCTTCAAGGGAAAGAGTTTCAGGATATACAATCCTCTTTAAGACTTCTTTCAAGGGCAGTAGCTTATTCCACGTGTAACTCCGCCCTTTCAGTGGCAAACCTGGAGTTGGTTAGACGTGACGCAGCCCTAGCTACATCCACACTCGTGGATACCAAGGTGAAGAACTCTCTTAGAGTCGCTTCGGTCTCCGGAGAACTTCTCTTTGACGGCAAGCTTTCTGCTATTTATGATAAAATTACAAAGAAAGCTTCGGATTCTCTGTTGTTCAAATCTGCTTCCAAGAAGTCGGATACAGCAGACAAGAATAAGACAGGCACTTCTGGGTCTAATGCGCCCAAGAGAGGTTCCTATAGAGGTTCCGGTGCGTCCTCTTGGTCTTATTCGAGAGACCGTCAGGGTAGCGACTCGTTCGGGACGTCCTTCGGGCCGGGACAACCCGTCGACCTCGGGGCGTGGTGCGGGTCGTGGAGGACGTGGTTTCTCCTACCGCAGGCCTCGCAGGTCCAGGAGGTGATGGCTTAAACCTCTATCGCGTACCGGTTGGCGGAAGGTTGTCGAGCTTTTCACAAGAATGGGCGTCAATTACGGACGACCCTTGGGTGAGAGGAGTGACTTCGGAAGGTCTAAAGATATCCTTCAAACGAAAGCCTCCATTAACTCGAAGTCCAAAGTGGACTCAACTTCCGTCAAATCCGCAGAAAAGAGATGCTCTGTTATCAGAGGTGCAGTCTCTTTTAATGAAGAACGCGGTAGAGGTCGTAGAAAACCAGGAGACTCCGGGATTCTACAGCCATCTGTTTCTGGTTCCGAAACCAGACGGCTCGTTCCGTCCAGTCATAGATTTGAGCTGGATAAACAAGCTGATCGTCGCTCCGAAATTTTATATGGAGACGATTCGGTCGGTCAGAGCGAGTATTCGGGTGAACGATTATGCAACAAGCATAGATCTCAAAGATGCGTACTTTCACGTCATGGTACATCCGACATTCCAAAAGTATCTACGCTTCGCAGTCCTAGGAGTGGTGTATCAATTCCGGGCGATGTGCTTCGGATTGAATCTAGCACCCTGGGCTTTCACCCGGGTAATGAACTCGGTAATGATCTATTTCCGAGCTCATTCGTCTGCGATAAAGTCGTCCTACCTGGACGACATTCTTCAGAGGTACGGCAACGAGTTAAAGCTTCAGAACGATGTTCAGAATCTACTTCTATTGCTCCGACGTCTCGGTTTTATAGTAAACGAGGAGAAGTCGGATCTGGTGCCGTCCAAGTCATTCACTCATCTGGGAATGAGCTTCGAGACGCACAACAATCTCGTTCATCTGCCGTTAACCAGAGCGAAATTAGTCAGTTGTTACGCTCGCTATTGTCTGCACGCAGACAAAGTCACAGCGAGAGAATTTATGAGACTGATAGGTCTGTGCGGAGCCGCTGCGGATCTCATTCCGATGGGGCAGTTACGCACACGTCCTCTCCAAATTTTCTTGACTCAGAATTGGAGTGTGAAAATTCATTCGCTCGACGTAGACGTTCTCTTGTCAGATCAAGTGAAACAAGAGATTCAGACTTGGGCAAACATTGAGTGGTTAACTCAGGGAGTTCCGCTGCAGTTGCCGGATCCGAGTTTTACCATTATGACGGATGCCAGTCAAACAGGTTGGGGTGCATCATTAATCCCAACGGATTCGAGATGCCAGGGTCTTTGGGATCCGCAATTCCTGTGCAAGCACATAAACATCAAGGAAATGATGTCAATTTGGCTTGCGTTATGTCATTGGATGGACATTATTCACAATGCTCATGTCCAAATCCTATCCGACAATACGACTGTAGTGGCGTATATACGGAATCAGGGAGGCACTCATTCAGTTCCGTTGTTCAATCTAACGGAAAGAATCCTTCTGTTTGCGCTAGAACATCACGTTCTTCTTTCGGTCCGTCACATACCGGGTCGTCTGAATCGCTTGTTGCCGTTGGAGTGGACTCTCAACAAACAAGTATTCAATCAGATTTGCTACCAATGGGAATGGCCAATGATAGACTTATTTGCGACACATCTCAACAATCAGTTGCAGACGTATGTGTCTCCGTGTCCGGATCCAAGAGCATTTGCAGTAGATGCTCTGTCGATCCCTTGGGACGGAATGATAGGATATGCGTATCCTCCAGCGCCGTTAATTCAACAAGTATTGCTAAAGATAGAACAATCTCAATGCAAGATTCTGTTGGTAGCATCTCTGTCGCCACAGAGACTGTGGATAAATCTACTCAGGTGTCTGTTGTGGGACCTACCGCGAAAACTTCCTCCACGGGAGGATCTTCTTTCGCAGGGGAAATCGCGTCAACTCCATCACAACCCGCAAGGTCTCAACCTTCACGTTTTTCCGTTGTGCGGTCCTTCTTGCATGGCAAGCACTTTACAGGACGAGCAGTGGACGCGATTTCTAACTGTAGGAGGACCACCTCTTCGCTAAACTATGCGGCTAAGTGGAAGGTTTTTCGTCATTGGTGTAGGGATCATTCTGTAGATATATTCGATCCCTCTATACCAGACATTGCAAACTTTCTAGTATACTTGTTTGACGAAATCAAACAGCAGCCTGTTACTATTAAGGGTTATAGGTCTATGTTATCTGATACCTATGCAAATCATGATAGTTTACAAATTGGATCTAATGTCTCTTTATCTAAGTTGGTTAGAAACTTCTCGATAAATAGACCCAGAACTCTTAGATTAATTCCTGAATGGAATTTAGCTTGGGTTCTTCTTAAATTGAAGGAAAAGCCATTTGAACCTCTTGGGACAGTAGATTTCAAATTCTTATCTTATAAGACAGCTTTTCTCTTAGCTTTCTCTTCTGCTAGAAGAGTCAGTGAGCTTCATGCACTGTCGATGGATGATTCTCACTATCGTAGTGTCGGGAACACTATCACCTTCACTACTAATGTGGGTTTTTTAGCTAAGAATCAGGCTCCTGATAAATATCCGGAACCTATTGTTATTAAGGCTCTTCCGTCTTCAGACGGGCGTAGGCCTTTACTCTGTCCTGTTAGAGCGTTACGTATCTATAAACAGAGATCTCAGTTTATCAGAAAGGGACGAAAACGTTTCTTTCTGTCCTTGATGCCTAATAGAAAGGACATTTCGGTCCGTTCTATTGCTAGATGGATTCAATTAACTATCCGTACTGCTTATGAGAGTTTATCTTCTTCTCAGCAGTCTGTGCTTAAGATTTCCTCTCATGAAGTAAGAGCTCTTGCTACTTCTTGGGCTTATGCTAATAGTGTTGCTATTACAGATTTAATGAAGGCTGCTTATTGGTCTCAGCCATCCACATTCACAAATTTTTATCTCAGAAATATTGAGTCCATTTCTGGAGACCTGCATTGTTTAGGTCCGTTATCTGTTGCTCAGAATGTCGTCCACTAAACAGTTGCAACTATAGTTATGCAGGCTTTCTGTTCCGGCAGTGACTCCGTCCGGCTGCCCTCTTCGCTCTGGGCTATTTGACCCAGGGCAAGGGGAAGGGGGGGGGGCGGGTGTTCCCTTAGGTCACCTGCTTTATAGTGAAAAGCAAGGGAATGCCTCCTCCAAGTCAGTATTTCTGAGTCGCTTCCGGGATGGTTTTAAAGTGTAATATTAATGTTAAAATTCATTCATGTCTTATTTTTAAAGTATAGCTCGGTGTGAAGCATTTGTATATGTCAAGTGTCAAACGGGCTTTAATATACAATACTCGGACACTTTTAAATGACTATAAAGAGTCTCAATTCTCTGGACTACTTTATTTATTGGCTTACTTTAAAAATAATTAGTATAAGGGTTATACTGGATGTTAATAGAGAACATGAATGTTATTGTGCTCAATTATTAAGGGTATTGTATCTTTCTAATTTAATATTAAATAAGAAAGATACATGTAAAGCCTAATACTCCTTTTCTCCTTAAGGGGTTACCTCTTTATTATATAGTTGAGCTTATTGGATTTTCCTCTATGTCCTAGGCCCTCCAGCCTGTTTACTATTCAGCTAAGTCTGGGTCATTGGTACAGTATAAAAATGTTAAAAAATTTATAGTAATTTATATATTTTTTATACTTACCAATGACCCAGACGGGGATGGCCCTCCCAGGAGTTGGGAACTCTTGCCTCCCCGCTGAGTACATAGCGCTGACCAGGCACTGCCAGTAAGAATGATAATTGGCGCCAATTTCGGGACGTCCTTGACACTGCGCATGCGCAGTGGGGGCGTAGTATGGAGGTCCTTTAGGACATGATTTCTTTTTGTTTTGGATGCAAATTTTGGGGATTGGGGGGCAAAATTTGTGTTTGGCCCTGGTTTTGTTAGAGTTAGCACCAGCTAAGTCTGGGTCATTGGTAAGTATAAAAAATATATAAATTACTATAAATTTTTTAACTTTTCATACAATACAAAACAATGGTTTGGCCATACAAACTAGATCTTCTGTTTCTCAGGCCATTATTTGTAAAATTGCATGTGGGCGAGCGGTTTTTTATTTTATTTTTTATTTCAGTAATTACTTTTTTGCCATCAAAAGTTCATGTTCTTGGTTCAAGTTTTAGGCCTCAATCTACAGAATAGCATGGGTGATGGTGTATTTCATCCCTTGAGTGCAAGAAGGCTTTGCAATGCTAAAGCATTGCAAAGCCTTCTTGCACTCAAGGGACAAATTCATCAATTTTTATAACTTGGGTAAAATATCAGACATAAACCATTTAATTTTTATTTTTTTTAAGTTTAAATTGGTTATAAAAAAAGAGCGTGCGGTAGCCAAAAGGACCATGCGGAAGGGCCTGAGAAACAGATTTTTTATTTTTTTAGGCCTTTTATAACAATTTTGGGGGGATTGTGTTACATGTAGGGGACTCCAATCAATTTCAACAAAACAAATATTTTTCTTTATTTTTACTGAAATATCTATTAATTGGTTGAGGACTATAAGTATTTTATTGTTGGTGGTCTGAATTTGATTATCAAAATTGGCTTTATTATAAATTATTGGAGAGTGCTCACATGCACTCAGACTCTGCAATAATTTGTAATAAAACATATCAAATTTTATTTGTGATTGATGAATAGGAAACATGGGCAAGGAAAATATTAGCTTTTGTTCATGGTACCCTAATTTTGGGGGGAAATACTGATAGTGGCTTGCGGCATCCAACGGGTTAAGGAATGCATGGAGTGTAAAACTCAGCGATTGTTTTTCACCCATATTTCTTCCAGGGAAGTGAAATAAACACTACTGTTGGGGCTATTACTATTATTTTTGGAAAACAATGTATCAATTAGTGTTATGTGTAATGATTTACTTGAGTATCGGTGGGTGTAATACTGTATTATCCATGAATATGCCAGAATGTTTGGTTTTTATAGTAATTGTGGTACATGTATATTTCTGTTGTTAAATCACTTAAATGGTAGTGCTGGAAGCCCATATTTGGGCTTTATTCTGAAATACAGGTGCTTCAGCTTAAAAGATTCATATTAACTTTGAAGTTAAATAATTTTGTCTATTAGGATTTGCCTTGTTACAATTCATGAGAGAGTGCCTATACTCTCTCATCAATTGTAACAAGACAGAGACACATGAACAAATTTTGATGACGAAAAATAATTCGGCACTCTTCCAGTTAAATTGTATTCCAAGTGTTGTGTTTTGTCACACTCTTTTGTGAGGTTTTAGATTTGGTGGGTTTTCTTTTGCAGATTGAAAAAAAAAAAAGGTGAGGGGTGGGGGCAGCTGATTACTAATGATGTCAAAGCAAAAATGTCAAACTGGTTTATTATTACAGTCTTCTTTGGTGGAGAATTCCTGTCCTTGACATATTTTCAAACACTCTTAGGGGAGTATGTGTGGTAATCTTTCTAAGATATTGCTGTTAGAAAATTCTGTTACCAGCATAGGAGAAATGGAACCTAACTGATGCTCACTGTATAACACTGTATTTTGCATTGGCAGAAGAATCACCTGCAGCAGACTTAAAGTTAATGAGCAACATGTTACTATTTTCAGTATGGTGCAGAGGTAACATCTGCTAAGAGAAAAAGAACAAAGGCACTTCCAAAGGCCAGAGCGTTGAAGTGGGTACTTGTACCAGTTGTGAAATTTGTAGGCAGAAAAATACTACACGAGTCCATTGATGATGATAGCACAGGTACTTATCTTATGTGTTTAGAATGTTCGATGCTTATTGAATAAAATGGTTCTAGTTCATGGTAATAGTCCCAGAACTCGCTAGTACAATGATAAAATATATGTAGTTTATGTCCTTGTTTGATGAAAATTCAACTGCTTGCATCAGTTTGTTTCCATTAGTGTGAGAATATATGAATCTTCAAACATACTTGTCAGAGACAGCTTTCAGGAATGGATGTTTTCTTTTTCAAACTGTGTGAAATACATCAACTAAGGCCTAAAAAAAAAATCTGTTTCTCGGGCCTTCCCTTTTGGCTGCCGCATGCTCTCTTTTTATAACCAATTTAAACTTAAAAAAAAATTAAAATTAAATGGTTTATGTCTGATATTTTATCCAAGTTAAAAAAAATGATGAATTTGTCCCTTGAGTGCAAGAAAGCTTTGCAATGCTTTAGCATTGCAAAGCCTTCTTGCACTCAAGGGATGAAATACACCACCACCCATGCTATTCTGTAGATTAAGAAGTAATTACTGAAATAAAAAATAAATAAAAAAAAACGCTCGCCCGCATGCAATTTCACAAATAATGGCCTGAGAAACAAAAGATCTACTTTGTGTGGCCTAACCTCAAACATTTGTTTTCTACATTTATTGTAATGTTTCATGGAATAACATCAGGTAACATATGTTGATTGCAGGTGAAATTGTTTGTTTTATGACTTTTTTCTGTTAATTCTAGTGCTTACTGTCACTTTTCATTTAGGGAATATATTTTTCTTCTGTTATCAATGAAAAATATGTCAGGTCTAAAGCCATCGTTCTTATTTAACCACATGTTGCCATATAGCAGTTAATGAGTGAAATAAACTGCACATTATCCATAACAGTGTGCTTGAAGTACTGCCCAATAGGTTTTTAATCTGATTATTTTATTTCTGTTTGTTGCAGGAACAACTAAATGGTTCAAAGGCCATATTCAGAGATTGGTAAAGGGGAGAGATGGTGCTGCCAATGTTGTATACGATGTCGCTTATGAGGGGGAGGAAGGTACTTATGAAGTTGACCATCTTGTGGACGATTATCATCATTCTTCGGTGAAGTTTATTGACACTTGGTAACTAAGTCATTAGAGCTGTAGGTTTTTAAATTTCTTGTTCGGTTTTGGTTTTGTTTTTTCAGGTGGAGTAAAACCTCGGTTCGGTTCGGTTCGGTTTTCGGTTTGTTCATGAGGCCAAGTAAAATTCCATAAAACTCATTCTTATGTCCGGAGTCATAACTGAATGGTAGTGAAATTGAGTGAAACTCAACGAATGCCCGAAATAAGCTATATAATACATGAAGAATCAGGAAGGCCAATATAATAATTACCTAAATATACAGAACTTTTATTGTGCTTGGCCATTTTTCGAGGTCTGACACCTACACGCAACTTGAGGAAGGCTGCAAACACAACTAAACTGAAATGTCGGAAATTCACAGAATGTAGCCTTCCCAGAGTAGTGAGAGTACCCAGACACTGCCATTGGCAGTGTCTGGGTACTCTCAATACTCTGGGATGGCTACATTCTGTAAATTTCTGCAGCAAGAGAGTATTTAATAAAAAAAAACGAAAAACTTTAGATTATGGGATGTCGACGGTTTCGGTTTTTAAAAAAAACCTAAAAACCTTGGTTCGGTTTCGGTTAACCTACAGCTCTATAAGTCAGCTAACTGTAAATGCTGCACAGCACACAGTGATGTTGTTCAATGTTCAAATTGTTCCAACTTGGTACCTTCCAAACCCATGACAACATGTGTGGTGTGATATTTCATTCCTCTTTTTAAGATTTCTAGACTAAATTATGCTTGATATCAGCATTGCATCTGTTGCCCACATTGATTGAGAAACATTGGCCACTTTCCGATAAGGTAAAATATAAGAAATGTCAAGGTAAATTGGAAATAAACAAATTCGTATTCGACAGATATCTAGATTTGCTGCAAATATACTCGCCCAAAAAAGAAAGTGTGCATTGCATAAATTGATCAAACTCCAAACAAATAATTTTGTAGGTGTAAAGAGTGTTAACCTGTTCATGAATAAGTTATATTGAACACAAAAACAGCTTTCCCCGTTAAAATTGCATTAACATTAAATCACGTGCTGCACATTTGTGAAAAGGCATGTTTTGCACGTGGAGAGTCTGAAAATGCATGCAGCAGTGTGAATCCTTGGGTATTTAAACACTAAAGTAAGGCCTTCCTATCGTTCACATTCAAACTTGCGCTGCTGTTAAAACGACTCCACATTAGCATGCCAAGATTGACAATGAATCAACGTCTCCTTGCCCCGGGTATGATTAGAGCTGGCAGAACACACAGAGAGGTTGCCCAGCATTTGAATTGCCACCGTAACACTGGCTAGTCCATCGACATGCACAACATGATGACGTTCGAGACCGACCCCGCTCCGGGAGACCCCGAGTTACCACCCCTGCACAAGATCGGTATATCCGTGTCGTCCATCTCCAGAACCAGCAACAAACGGCAATGACGACAGCCAGGAACATCCCTAACCTGAGACGGATACATCCTCAAACAGTAATCAACCAGCTGAGAGAATACGGGTTACGTCCTTGAAGACCTGCAATCTGATTTTGACGTCATGTCAACGTCATGCTCGACTGCAGTGGTGTAGACAACATCTCAGGCATCCCTTACACTGGTGGCGACGTGTTTTATTCACAGATGAATGTCGTTTCCATCTTTCATCATCAGATGGCCGCCAGAGAGTGTACAGACGTCGAAACGAACGCTACGCAGATCCATGTGTCGTGGAGCGAAACCGTTATGGGGGAGGGTCTCTCATGGTGTGGGGTGGCATCACTGCCCGTAACAGAACTGAGCTGGTCATTATTGATGGCAATCTCAATGCAGCCAGATATTGTGATGAAGTGCTTACACCTGTTGTTGTCCCATTTCTGCAACGTCACGGCCCCGGCGTCATTCTACAGCAGGACAACGCCCGACCCCACGCAGCTCGTGTTGTTCAACAGTATCTGCAGCAACAACAAGTGGATGTTCTTCCCTGGCCAGCAAATTCGCCCGATATCTCACCCATTGAGCATGTATGGGACGAAATGAAACGTCAGCTAAGCCGGCTTCCCCATGCACCGTCAACGCTTGTGGAACTCCAAAGACAGCTTATCAGAATATGGAACAACATCCCACAACACTTCCATGCTAACTTGTTCGCTTCCATAAGGCGTAGATGCACAGCAGTAGTCGATGCAGACGGAGGTCATACCAGATATTGACTGTGTGACTTTTGTGTTTGACCCTTAGTGTCTTTGACTCCCCATGGCACCAAGAGTATTCATCGTAGCGTAATGAAATTTCTCGTGCTGATCACAAAATGATTCATCTGTGATTGAATGAAATTTCCATGAATGAAAATGATATATATCTTTTTTAGTGTTATTTTTTAGCATGCACACTTTCTTTTTTGGGAGAGTATATATGAAAAACAATTATTTATTAACTGGTCTCTTCTTTTAGTTGATCTACAGCTTAATCAAATGAATATACACATACCTAATACATTTTTATATATGTTATCATTTTGAGAAAGTTCTTCACTGTTGTTGCTTGTGGAAATTTGTACTTTTATGATAATAAGGCCACACAAAGTAGATTTTCTGTTTCTCGGGCCATTATTTGTGAAATTGCATGCGGGCGAGCGGTTTTTTATTTGGATTTTCCTAAAGGGAAAATCTATTTGTTATTGCATTGATTATTTTTTTTATTATTATTCTTCCACACTTTTATTTTCACTATTTCTCGAAAACGCTCTGAACGATTTTTTTAAAAGTTTCTGTACTTATAAAGGGTCATAAGTTGTATGCCCTCGTCATATTCCCATTTTTCTGAAAATGTTTTTGTTAACCCTTTAACAAAAATTGTCGGCAGCTCATATCTTTGGACTGGAAAGGGCGATTGACTTGAAATTTTCGCAGACATGTCAGCAATATACTCCTCTATCAGCATATCATACAAAAATGTATGTAGTTAACACCTTTCTGCCAAAACATTTTTCGAAACGAAAAAATTTTTGAAAATTTGACCATTGTTGAACTCAATCTCGGGACATGGATATGCTGAACCATCCAAAATGGTTTGGAAATGAAGACTGTATCACCAAATTGTAAAAACCCTCGAAAAAATTTCGATTCGAATTTCCGACAATCTAATATGACCGCTGAAAAATCGTATTTTTATTTTCGGTTATTTATGCGTTTCAGGCCATTTGGAGACAAGAAAAAAATTTTTTTTTTGCACCAGAAAAATTTTCGGTTTGGACTTTGAAATTTTCGACCAAAAGTCGGAAATTTTTGTTACGACCGGGCTACTTTGCCGTCAGAGTACTCAACAACGGGCATGTTTTGAAAGATTCTAAGGTTAGAAATGTTGAATTCACAGTGTACATGAACAGTTGTCATCTTTTGGAATTGGAGTTGTTCTTCGTTTGGCTTCTGCTAGCAGTCAAACATGGCTTCGGGACACTGTGACCAAAAAATGAAAAAAATTTTCTTGTTTTTTTTTACTTTATTATGTCTAGGTTCATTAGTTCTCATAAATGAAAACTATCCATGATGGCCATGAGTCCTAATATATAAAACCATCAGTATTTGGGGCAAAATGTTTCTTGTTGGGCAAAAACGCCCAAAAACGCCCAAACATTCATAGGCCAATATCTCATGAAGGAAATATGTTATCGACTTAATTCCTCCACAGACTTGTCAGAACTACTCTTGTCTAAAACAAACATAATCGGTATTTTTTTCCATTTTTTATGTTTTCTGCCAAAATTTTTCACAAAACGGAAAGTTACCTCGAAAATTGGCCATTTTGGATTGAAATATCACGATTTAAATATAATGAGCCCTCTAAAAGGGATCCAAATTGAAGGCAGTAATACCGCTTTATAAGAAAAATCGAAAGAATTTCGTTTCGATTTTTCGTTAATCAAAAATGGCGGCCGAAAAATCGAAAACAATTTTTTCGTTTTTTATGCGTTTCGTTCAATTTTGAGATGAAAACATTTTTTTTTTTACACTGAAAATTTTCGGTCCGGTTCGGACAGAAATTTTTGACCAAAAGTCGGAACCTTTTGTTACGACCGGGCTACTTTGTCGTCAGAGTACTCAACAATGGGGATGATTTGAAAGCTTCAAAGGTTAGAAATGTTGAATTCACAGTGTACATGAACAGTTATCGTCTTTTGGAATTGGAGTTATGCTTCATTTGGCTTCTGCTAGCAGTCAAACATGGCTTCGGGACACTGTGACCAAAAATTGAAAAAAAATTTATTGTTTTTTTTTACTTTATTATGTCTAGATTCATTAGTTTGATAAATAAAACTATCTGCATATTGCAGAAAATGTTTCTCCAGCCAAAACCACCCAAAAATGCCCAAATATGAGGGAGCCGATATTTTTCGACTGGAAGGGGCGATTGACTTGAACTTTTCACAGGAATGACTGTAATACACTTCTCTATTATTCAAGGGCACAAAATGGTAGTTGGTTAACACCTTTCTGCCAAAACATTTCACGAAACTGAAAAAAATTCAAATTTATATGTGGTATCGAGCTCCCTTCGGACTTGCTGAG
Organism: Pictodentalium vernedei; assembly: GCA_031216915.1. Classification (NCBI taxonomy): domain Eukaryota; kingdom Metazoa; phylum Mollusca; class Scaphopoda; order Dentaliida; family Dentaliidae; genus Pictodentalium; species Pictodentalium vernedei. The sequence continues at coordinate 439,407,697 of CM062289.1, read as the reverse complement.
TAAAGCAGTGAGTAAAACCACTAAGGAAAATCCTGTGTATTGTTCCGAAGGTACAATCACTTCCTCTAGTTTTATTTTTTATTTCAGTAATTACTTCTTTGCCATCAAAAGTTCATGTTCTTGGTTCAAGTTTTAGGCCTCATAATCTACAGAATAGCATGGGTGGTGGTGTATTTCATCCCTTGAGTGCAAAAAGGCTTTGCAATGCTAAAGCATTGCAAAGCCTTCTTGCACTCAAGGGACAAATTCATCAATTTTTTTAACTTTGGTAAAATATCAGAAATAAACCATTTAATTTTAATTTTTTTTTAAGTTTAAATTGGTTATAAAAAGAGAGCATGCGGCAGCCAAAAGGACCACGCGGGAGGGCCTGAGAAACAGATTTTTTATTTTTTTAGGCCTAATGAGAGATGTTTCTTTTAATGCATCAAGTTCAGTTACTATTATGGGTTGAGATTCACCAAAAAATAACCTCTTGGAAGGTTAACACAAGAAATTGGTTACAGGTGAATTAACCCTTTACCTAACCTGAAAAGCAGACAACACTTACAAAAATAATTCTTGAATAACTAATTTTTTTCATTTTTTGTCTCAAAAACATAGGTTATGACCCCTCGTTGGAACGAGCCCGTCAAGCTCATTCCAACGAGGGGTCATAACCTATGTTTTTGAGACAAAAAATGAAAAAAATAATGAAAATTAATTGGCAATTTTTGAGAATAGTGCTGGCCGGTTTTGGCCGTTACGTTAGGTAAAGTGTTAATTTCAAGTTGGAGGAAAATGACACTGAAAGATGATGATTAACTGATACACGAAGTCTCGAATATGTTTTCAATATAAATAATTTTTTTTTGAAGATTGTGTTGGATAAAGTTTTAAGAACAAGTTCTGGTAAGCTCTAGGGGGTCATATTCCTGCCATGCAGAGCTGAAAACACTTGAATCTCTGGCTACATGGATTTGAAATGTAATATATGCCTTATATAAGAAGGGGAGGTAAACTAGATTTCTGATCAATGTGGTGTGCCATACTTTTGTATGTACTGTAAATAGTTCCCTGTGAAAAAATGGCTGGACTAGTGCATGCAGTGCTCCCTCAAAAATTCTAATTACATGCAATTTGAGTTATTTTTTGAAAAATTATGACTCAACTGTTGTTCTCTGGTGCATATAGAAAATATTTCCTTCAATTTCAGATTCATATATTATCTTGGGAATGAAGGATGTTGACCACGAGTTAGGAATTTTCAAAAGCATTTTTTTGGTGAGTAAATTCATTTTTTTTTCAATTTTTATCTCATTTTTGTAATCTATTAGATAGGTAGCAATCATTCATGTATTAAATAACCATTACTATTGGAAAGTAATGAAAAAAACAGTATGTTTTCCACCTGTCCACTCAAACAACAATCTTCAGTTTAGAATCACCTTAAAAAGCCTAAATACCAACCTCCCCAGAACCGACCTCAAAAAAACATTTGCACACTGATTCCAGAGAAAATATTTCATTTCTTCTAGTTCTAGTTTGTTTTAGCATTCAAAAGAAAACTGAAATTGAATTTATTACAAAATGTGTGACTGCATTTCTGTCTGTCCACCCATCCATCTGTGAGTTGGACAACTCATAGCCTGGACGATTCATACCTCTGGCAATTGGTACCCTTTGCTGGACAATTCATACCCTGATGTCTGGACAATTCGTACCTTTTCCCAGGACAATTTGTACCTTCTGTCTGCACGAATCGTAGCCCTCCTCTGGGCAGTAACTGACAGTTCGTACCCCCTCTGGACAATTTGTATCCTCTTCTGCAAATTCATACCCTGCTTAATTTACCCCCTCTGAAACAATATACATGGAGATAGGGGTTGGGAGAGGATTATAAACTTGGAGAAAGGATAAAAAAGGCGATGTCATTTCTATTATTTTAAAAGGACACAGGATATGAAATTTTCATGACTTAAAAGTAAAAAGCAAGTAGACACTTAAAAGATTCAACGTCACAACGGCAAAAAGAAAATGCTCTATTGAGGGGTGCGACGAATTACCACATAGAACCACATAGAACTACATAGATACCACATAGATACCACATAGAACTATATAGATACCAAATAGAACTCCATAGATACTACATGGACCTTCAAAGTGGAAATAATTAGCCATAATAGGACATGAGAAAATGGAATGTTCAATAGGGAGCCGAAGTGTGATGTCACAACACCCCAGGAGTCAGCTCTCTGGTTCTGAACAAATATGAGAATGGCGGTGATAATAGTTTTCCCCGCGCCGAATACTTTTTTCTTCAATCCCAAAGTATTTGACAAAAGCTGAAATCTTAACCGTTTACCTATCGTAGCAGTCAGATGCGTCTATAAAATTAACCACTATCTGCCTTTCAGGGCCAGGTGAGGGCCCAAAGGAACTATTTATTTCTTCGACAAAACATACAAATATGGATATCATTAGAATTGGCTCGACGGGCTGATTCTAATGATGCATATATTTTTATGGTTTTATCAAAAAATGTTTGAAATTTTGAGTTGAAAATTGAAAATTTAAGATTTGTCAAAAAAGCTATGTAAGTTAAAGGGTTAATGGCAGCCGTTTTGAAGATTTGTTTAGACTACTTATTTCCACTTTGAATGTCTATGTAGTATATATGTAGTTCTATGTGATATCTATGTAGTTCTATGTGGTATCTGCGTAGTTCTATGTGGGTCTATGTAGTTCTAATAGTGTTCTATGTGGCAATTCGTCGCCCCACTATTGAGGGAATTTCCTCAAATGACTCAAATCCCATTGAGCAAATGAGCATCGAAAGAGCGGTTTCTTTTATGACTCTTAATGCTCATCGGGGTATAGGAGGATACCTGTAACATAATGATGTAGTACTACATATACCTGATGCTAATTTAGCTCCTAGCATCTGCCCAGTTCTAGACCTCTCCATGATCTTCATATCTCCAACACCACTATTACTGATTTTCCCAACATTGCCATCATCTCTCCTATGATTAGCTTTTACAGTTGTCACCAAATCCTGTAGTCTTTTCCCACTCTTGCAGCTTTGTACCATTACGAGCACTGGTACAGGCTTGCTGACCATCACAGATTGCTCGAATGACCAGAATCCCATCGAACAAATGAGCCATAGAGTAATTGCCTGAACGAGTGACCCCACGTCCGACTCTTTTGCTCGTCTAGGTATTGAAGGATGGGAAGGATCTTGGGAACTAACAACATGATATAATAACCTTAGTTATTGAAATTGACGTACAATCCCGCTCATAATATAGCCTTGGTTTTGAAAGTGTTGTTAAACCTTAATGGACCAATTTGCCAGTGTATTATGATCTTTTGTCAGTTTAAAAATTGAAGGTTTGTTTTACTATAGCTTGTCTCAAGTTTGATCCTTCCGCAATCTTTAAAAATTTCTCGATTGCCATATTTGTTGCCACATTAACATATGAACATACATGTGTGGTTCTGTGTTTATTGCATGTCGCTGTACAACACGTTTTGGCAAATTGTTATATTTCACATAACCACTGCTATTTCTGTGATATATACCATCTCTTTCCTGAAAAATCTTGCTTGGTTCCTGCAATATTTACCAAAATTAACAATATTGGGTGTGCACCATTACGTGGTGGTAAACAAGAAAATTGATTTACTAACGCCAGATTAAACATGCTGATGCAAGTCTTAGTGCTGGGAGTTGAGATAAACTTTCTATAGATAACTAGCAGTCCACTGTCGCCGCTACGTGAGGTGTGAGTCACAGAAACGGCTTGTAGTTTTAAGAATGATACCCTATTCAACGCCGCAATGCTGGCACCTTTCTTTGAACAATGTTCGATTAAAAACCAACTAATTATACCTTACATTTTAACATGTATGAAGTGCATTTGGTCACACAAATTGTTCTCGTGAATATTATTGTATTATCAGTTCTGGAACGAATACGGTAGCAGACTTCCAGGAACCACTGGTGCCTGTTGTCAACCCAATGAGTTGATTACATATGGGTTTCGTGTTTTACCCCAACCTTCATTTTGATGTATACTTTGTGTATATTTAATTTGATTTTAACTGTTAAAAGTGTAATTTCAAAGTAAGGAAATGTCTGTTACGTATATGGCACCACAAATGTGCACAGAAGTATTCAAAACTGTCGGAAACATTGATAAATATTTGGGTTTGGCGGGTCCTTGAAATTTTGAATTATTTAAGGCGATGATTACAGGACCAAAACTGGCAGAAAATTTTGATTGGGATCAAATGTATATGACCACTTCCTAAGGTACTAAGTATATTTTATTTTCAAATAATGAGTAATGTGGCATTTATAACTGCTATAGCATGATATTTTGAAAGAAATAATGATAGAAGAGAAATTAAAACTCACTAGAAATTGTGCTTTTGATTTCTATCAAACATTCTCAGCAGGGGATGATGAAGAAATTGGGTATTTCTGTATAACCATGTAGTTAAGTGTCATGGCATTCCATTTAAGGGAGGGAGGGGGTAGGGGTGTTGATATAATTCAAATTACCTGTGTGAACTTCAGAACGGTAATGGCAGGTTGACTGATCAGAACATGTAACTTGGATAAGACTGGAAAAACATGCTGTCATGAACAGCTCCCCTTAAATGTAGACCTATCCACATGGTTAACAGAAATATCTATTTTTTCCATTATTTCAATTGAAGATTTTTGCCTTTTCAGGTATTTTGGGACTCCACTATTGTACTAAGTTTTCGTGTGCAGCTTTTACCGTACTTTGGGTGAGTATTTAGGAGTTTGATGGAAATCAAAAACACAATTCCAGGTAGTTTTAATTTTTCCTTTGTTATTATCTCATACAAAATACCATTCTATCACAATTATAGATGTCACATGACTCATTATTTGAAAATAAAATTTATTATATGCTAAACGATAGATTATCGAAGTAATTGTGGAAAGATAGAAATCGTATCCCCCGCTGTGAAGATATAGAAATTTTCACTTTCAAAGTATCAATCAAAATGGCGGCTTTCAAAGCATCACTTCAAGTGAATACGAGTCAAATTATAACTGGAAATGATCAATTTGTTCTAAAAACGTATAATGAAAAGTAAATCTAGTGTTTTTGAGTGGATACCGACCATTTTCAGCAATAATTCAACACGTATTCACCTTGAATTGATGCATGGAACCCGCTTGTCCACACGTGGCCTGAAAGTCCGTAAAATAAGTGTTTGGTTTGGTACGTCCTAAGGACATATCAAACCAAAATCTTATATCACAGACTTTCAGGCTATGTTTGGACTAGAAACAGGCCAGCTGAATCAGATTGCAAGACGCTATCTGTTCAGAGCATCAATCAAATCACTTCTGCGTTTTGATGATTCAATGCGCTGTTTTCTTTCATGCATCAATTCAAGGTTGAAATGAGTGGAATTAACAGATTCTTGAAAAAAGCGTATAATAAAAAGAAAATCTAGTGTTTTTGAGTGGATACCGAAAATTATCTGACTTGTAACCGAGAGAAATGGTTATTAAAATACCATTTGTCACGGTCATTTATGAGATAATGTTTGGTATCCACTCAAAAACACTAGATATCCTCTATATATCTAGTACCTTAGAAATTGCCAATATATATTTTAACACAAACTAAATTTTCAGCCATTTTTAGTCTTGTAACCATGATCTTAATAGTCATCATGCTTTGCATTCTCCTGTACGTCATTACAGTTTCCAACACCACGGACTGCTATTAGCAGAACGATTGCTCTCCTCCAGTGTTATGTTTCGTTTATATTTGATGACTCAGTTATTGGTCATTCATCCATATCTTGACACGCAATCTCCGTGGAACAGAAACTGTGGATGTCTGAAGTTGGCATTCAAAGTCAACAGCTGCTTGTACTTTCAGTTCTCGTTGAATCAACAAAGATATATTTAGCTGCATGGATGAATTCTATTATTACATTACCTAAGTCTCTACCCGTTGGTAAGTGTGCATGAATTATATCTACAAGATATATTATTTATTTATTTATTTACTTTTGTGAACTTGAGATGTTATATAAGAAAGAGTAGTTTGAAATTTCTACCTCTGGTGTACCATAAATACAAATCAAAGTGCTATATAAGTAACAAAATTTTGTTTATTTTGAAAATTCTCACCTCTGATATTCCTTCAATTCAAATTAAATGTATACAAATTATTTTCTGAGTCGAAAAAGAGAAGTATAATAAACTTTGAGGAGCAATTTTTTTTAGTATTATCGACTTTAAAGGCCTATAAAAGTAATGGAATTTTGTTTATTTTGAAATTCTCACCTCTCATATTCCTTAAATTCCGATTAAATATACACAAATTATACATCAAAATGAAGGTTGGGGTGTATAGAACACTAGGGCTGCAACAGTTCACTGCAGTCTCGGTGCACTGCGGTATTTTTCCACGGTACAATACTCGGTTCATTCAGCCTAATTTTCGGTACGTTCACGGTACAGCTGTCGCAGCAGGAGAATTCCAACACCCCCAAAATAGGGCATATGAAGTCGGATGTGAATTTCAAGGAAACTCCGCAGGATCAAACTGTTCTGCCTTTCCCTCTCTCTGAAAAATAGAAGGGGCTTGCCCCCCCCCCCCCCCCATCCCGCACGCACACACACTCAGTAACCTGTTTTGCCAAGTCAAGAGTGCATATTTCTACATCACCTTAACAAGCTGCCTGGCTGCAACATCTCAGCTTTAATCTACCAAATATGCGGTGCATAGAAGCATGCTGTTAGTTTTAAGGGCCTATATAAGTAATGGAATTCTGTTTATTTTGAAATTCTCACCTCTCATATTCCTTATATTCAGATTAAATATACACAAATTATACATCAAAATGAAGGTTGGGATGTGTAGAACACGAAACACACATGTAATCAACTCATAGAGTCGACAAGAGGCACCACTGGTTTCTGGATGTCTGCTACCGTATTCGCACCAGAACTGATAATAAAATAATATTTCATCAGAACAACTTGTGGCCAAATGTGCTTCATATATCCAAGCGATAGGATTGCATTTTGGAAAAGGACAACAATGTCTGCATTTTTTATTGAAGATGGTTTCCATGCTCGACAGACATGCGCAAATCACTCGTTACCACGAATTTCCATCGAAAAACAAAATCGTAATTCTAAGAAATTTCAACAGGTATCATGATACCTTGCACTGAATATGGCAACTGTGCAATCTCTATCTAATAACAGTATACTCTATGAAGGCGATCTTTTTCATTATTTGATTGTAGACGGCGTTGTTTTTACATGCTTTTTCCGTCCGATGACGTCGACCAGAAATCGAAAGTATACTCATACGTAAACAAAAGCAAAGGCTTTGGAATTTTCCCCAATGCAGCTCTGTCGCCATGTTTTGAAGAATATTTATCCCCTAGCTTTGTTCTTGGATATGTAAAGCACATTTGGCCACAAGTTGTTTTCGTGAAATATTATTAAATTATCAGTTCTGGTGCGAATGCGGTAGAAGACCTCCAGGAACCCGTGATGCCTGCATTCGACTCTATGAGTTGAATACACGTGTGTTTCGTGTTCTATACATCCTAACCTTCATTTTGATGTACATTTTGTGTATATTTAATTTGAATTGAAGGAATATCAGAGGTGAGAATTTTCAAAATAAACAAAATTTCATTACTTATATAGGCCCTTGATGTACGGCTGTTGGGGATTGGGTCTGTATGAAAATTTGAAAGTGTCAACACACGCAAACAGTTTGCAAACATAAACAGAACAGCATGTCGTGCATCTATAAATAACCGACTCGAGGTCACTTGAGCTTTGAGTAAATCCGAGTGTGTGTCAGGAGAAGTAAGATGATTATTTATTGGCTGATTATTCAACAATTCGCCAATCAAGTTTTGTGTTGTTCATTTGCATATTTCTGTTTTGCCTTGGTGCACACATGTCCGATCTGAAGTACATCCAATTATAACAACAAGAGTGACAGAAATAAATGTACTGCCAATAATAACGAAGGTATCGTCAGCCCACCTGCAAAATTTAAATCCCTTGTCTGGAAACACTTTGGCTTTCCCTCATACAAAGATGAGATTGATAGTGAATCATGGTAAATTCCTCAGCTTGGCTCAGAATGAATAAAACCACACAGCCATGGGGGAAGGGGGTTATAAATTATTCAGTTTCTTTTTTGTTGCAGTGCATTTTTGCACGGCACAGCTGCCACAGCAGTCCAGCAGCATGCTAGGCTTCTAGCGTATTGCAAACATGATTCACCATCAGTTTTAGGGCGAATAATGTTAGAAAAAATGTACCGCAATACGTATTGTACCGCCACCAAAAAACCGCAATACGTACCGAACCGTGAGATAAGTGTACCGTTGCAGCCCTATAGAACACGAAACACATGCAATCAACTCACTCTCAGCAGGCACCACTGGTTCCTGGAAGTCTGCTACCGTATTCCTACCAGAACTGATAATAAAATAATATTTCATCAGAACAACCTGTGGCCAAATCTGCTTCATATATCCAAGAACAAAGCTAGGCATTCAAAACATTTTCGAATACAGTGATAAGACTGCATTTAGTTTAAACATTATTTATTTCCAAGTTGCATTATTATACAATAATACATAGAATACGTATTTGTGGATTCAACAAAAAGCTGAAAGCTTATGTTAAGCTGTTTCCACACTATAAATATATTTCACATTTTTGGCAAATGTGGCGGCGTTTCACAGTCAACTTGGTAACAACACACAAACAGATTTAAGGGAGATCAAAAAGAAGAAAATGAGAAAGTGTCTGAATGAAGCAGGAGCAGGGACCTGGTGGGGGGGGGGGGGGAGGAGCCCCACCCCAATCCTGATGAAAATTTTCTACAGTTGGAAATTTGTAGGGCAAATCATGAATAGTTGGAAATTCCACCTATCTGGATTTTAGAGCTTCTTTCTTGATGCTGATGTCTCATTTACCTCCCAAAATTCCAACCCAAATTCAAATCGGCAAAAATTCCATCTGGTACTATCTACAAATACAGCGTACGTAATGTCGAGCTTCAAAGGTATGTATGATATCAATTGGTATGAGTTTTCTATAGTATGTTTACTTTTCTCAAAAGTCGAAATGCACTTCAGGAAAATCACGCCGTGTACCGTGTAGAATCCTGAGTTAATTCCATCATTCACAATCGAATCGGTACGAGGATTTTAGAGCTTCTTGAGCATTTGTTTAGCACATATTCAATTCCCAGAATAATACCAATTAATAACCTGATAATTCTATCATAAATATGTTGGCATTCCAGTTACTAGAATCAATTTTATGCCCATTTTTATGGCTTCATTTCCAAATTGTTTCTCTGATGTTAATTTCCAGCTATGGGGAGGGACCGGGGATGTTTCCCCTCCCGGACCCTCCCCAGCCCGAAATTCACTACCCTACACCCATTCCCTCAAACGGAAACCTCTAGCCACGTCCCTGAGTAGGAATAACAGGGAAAGTGATATACATTTATAGAAATAGAACAAAAGATAGCTATTGGGTTGGAGAATAAAGAAGAAACTGGAGAGAGAGAGAGAGAGAGAGAGAGAGAGAGAGAGAGAGAGATTGCAAACGAGAAACAAAAACAACAAAAAAAAGAAAAAAAGAAGCATCAGAACTTTGTTAATTCAGTGAGTAATTCTCTTCAGACTAAATATGTCCATTTGATTGATTCGGACTGCTCACACTTGGTATTCACGCCAACCTGTCTAGGGTTTGAGGCCTGAAAGTGATAGAGTACGTATTGTCTGCTATGCAGAATTCCTGATCTTATTTGAAACGCTCTGTTTTCAGAATGTATGACTGGACAGTTTTAAATATACTTCTGTTAATGAAGCCATCATAAAACTCAGATCCATACAAGAGAATATCACTATCTATGAAGCATGCCAGTGTTCCAATAGTTTCAGTCCTTATTATGTTATACATTGGACATTCTAACAAAAAGTGGTCTGTAGTTTCACGCTCTCCACATGCACATAAAGGCGAAATAACTAGGTTGTGCATATAGAGGTGGTCGTTCAGATTACTACATTGAAGCCGGAGTCTACAATGAAAGATTTGAGCTTTTCGAGATTTCGATTGAGATATCTTTTGAAGTTCAAAATTGAGTGATTTTCCCTTATTGGTTGTGGAATATCATTCCAGAGTTTTGATGTCGCTGGGAAAAATGACATTTGATGGGATGTTGTACGACAAAAGGGTACTTGAATATTTTGATCAGATCGAAGGCTATATGATTGCACTTCTGAAATGAACGGGGGAATGCGGCTGGAAATAAATTGTGGGGTTAAATTATGGTACATTTTAAAGAACTGGACAAGTTTGTGTTTTTTCCGTCGAGATTCCAATTTTTCCCAACCTGTTTCAGTATACAAGGATTCTTTGCTGGCACTTTTTGTTGCACCAGTAACAATTCTTGCAGCTGAAATTTGTATTTTCTCAAGTTCATCTACTTCCTTATTTGTACAATTATACCAGACGGTGTCGGCATATTCTAAAAGGGGATGGATAAATGCAAAATAAATTTTTTCTAATGTACTTCGATCAAGATTGAATTTATTTTTATGGATGAGGTCAATGCGTCTCCAAGCTTTAACACTAATATGATCGATATGATTTGTCCAGGTACCTTCTTGGTTAAAAACAATTCCTAAATGTTTATGGTTGGGGACTTCTTTTATTTGTTCATCGGACATTAGTAATGGCGGATGAGGAACACGGCTTGTTTTACGCGAAATTAATAAAGTTTCTGTTTTCGAAGGATTGAAATCAACAAGCCAAATTCGAGCCCATTCTTCGATATTTGCAATATCCCTATTCAATATAAGTGACGTTTGGTTGGGTCCTCTACAATCAAGTAGAGTAGAGTGTAGTGTCATCAGCAAATAACCTAATACTACTGGTCACATTTGCCGTGATGTCGTTGATGTATATTAGAAATAAGAGAGGACCAAGAACAGATCCCTGTGGGACACCTGAATTGATACTTTTCCAAGTAGACGGAAAGGAGTTGATTATAACTCTTTGCGTGCGATCAGTTAGGTAGGATTCAAGAAATGTTAACAGTTTGCCAGTAATTCCAATTTTTTCGATTTTATTCAAGAGGCCTTTGTACCAAACTTTGTCAAAAGCCTTACTAATATCACAAAATACAACGCGGATTTCCTTGCCTTCATCTAGAGCTGAGCTAAAAGTATCATAAATATCAGTGAGCTGGAGAACAGTTGAGTCATGTGGCGTGAATCCAGACTGGTAGTGGCTTAATAAGTTATTTACATTAAAGAAATCCCAGATCTTCTTGTATATACATTTTTCAAAAACTTTTCCAAAGCAGCTTAGAGAAATGGGACGATAATTAGATATTAAGTTTGGGGGATCTTTCTTCAAAACCGGAAAAACATTTGCTCTTTTCCACACGCCCGGAAAATACGACTGTTCCAGTAAATAGTTGAAGAGATCAGACAGAGGATTACTCGATGATGATGAACACTCCTTAAGCAATCGGGGATTTATAGCATCAGGGCCACAAGCTTTATTGGCCTTCATTGATTTTAGAGAATCAAAGACATCCCTAGCGTTTAATATAATATTATTGAGAGTTGGACGGGGTTCGAAGCACCTAGTGGGCATGGTAGCCTGGGAGTCATCAATAGTTGATATAGCATTGAAGTAGTCGTTAAATGCTTCAGCCTTTTCTAGGTCGAGTGAGAGTTAGGTGTTATTGTACAATAAGCTTGGGATTTCAGGCGATTTGCCACCCATAAACATTTTTAATGTCTTCCACCATTCAGATGACTGGGTCCTTGGATTATCTAGAGTATTCTGAATTCGCGAAAAATAATCAGCTTTAGACTTCCTGATATTAGTCACGACTTCGTTGCGTTTAGCGCGGTATTTTGCCCATGCATTGGGATGGTCTGATCGCTTTGCAGAGCGATATAGTCTTTTATGTTGCCTAATTAGGAGTCTTATTTTGTTATGCATCCATTTGGGTTCGTCTTTTCTCACAGTAATAGTTTTGTTGGGAATATATATTTTTATACTGTACCAATGACCCAGACTTAGCTGGTGCTAACTCCACAAAAACCAGGGCCAAACACAAATTTTGCCCCCCAATCCCCAAAATTTGCATCCAAAACAAAAAGAAATAATGTCCTAAAGGACCTCCATAATACGACTCTACTGCGCATGCGCAGTGACGCAGTCGTCCCGAAATTGGCGCCAAATATCATTCTCTGTTTGGCCCTTCATCAGTCAACATCTCACTGATCTTTGTGCTTGTAAATCTCAGTTTAAAGGATGCCAGACACGTAATTCTTGGAGAAAATGTGATTCTAAGGAGGATAGAAGGAGGAGAGGAAAAAAGAAGTGGCAAAAAATAATCAGGGCTGTACTTAAAATTTTTTGTTAAAATTATGTTAAGTTGCCTATTTTCGAGGCAAACGCCTCTTGTTGTCATTCTTGCTAATTGTTGCACTGCTTATTCAGTGTTTCCTCTCCCCTAACCTTCTAAAGTCCCCCCTTGCAATTCTCCCATGCTTTTGGCATATTTTTGAGAAGTTTCATTTCTAAAATTTCCCTGGGAGAGTTGCTTGGTTACAGAATGTTTTCTGTTATTTTCCCCATAGTTACGTTTTCACCCATGGGTGTATAACGTTTGTGTTCTGCATCTTCCATCTGATGTTCTGCAGATTCTCCCCTGGGAGTCTCTGTTTTGCATCAGATAGAGTGTAATTGAGGACTGATTCCGGGCCAGTTTTTTCAGTGCCTGGAGTCATGTTTTCTTCTGTGTTTACACTGTTTGTTTTCATTGGCAACAGCCTTTTTTGAGGGGGGCTGTTTGTCTTTGAGGTAGTTTATCTCATTATAAGATACATTTATATTATCCGAAAGTGTCTCATTAATTATTTTATATAATTTTAAAATTTTTGACCACACTTTGCCATCAGATCCATCGGGGCTCAACGTTACTTTTCAGCAACTTGGGCTTCTCTGAAAAAATATTTTTTCAAAATTATTTTGTTTTGCAATTGTTTTTTCATTTATTAATGGATCATGTTATTATGTATCTTTGTGTCAGGGGTTTTTGCGAGTAACTAGGACTTATTGTTGTTCCTTCACAATGAAAGGAACTTGTTCAAATTGTAATAGGAAGAAATCTTCCTCTGACTTTCATGATTATTGCATAAATTGTAGTCAGTGTTCTCGCATTAATCCCTGTCCTGTATGTGAACATTGGGATGAGAAACATTGGAAACGTGTGTCACGATATGTTGTTTCTGGAGAAAGAGCGATGCCGGCTCTTTCTCCACAAGGTCACTCTACTCTCTCAGTTTCTATTTCAGAGGAACCAGAACAGGGTGATGTTTCCATGTTATCCTCTTCAAGTGTGCGTCCGTCGTCACAATTAAATACAGAGCTAGCGGCAAAAGTGCTCATGGAGATTAGACAAATGTCGTCCGCTAGCTCGCCCGGTGTAGCGTCCATTCACCGAATGGTTCGGCAGCCGGGTTCGTCCGATGCGGTCCAAGAGGAAATTTTGGGTGATGCGAGCACTATAAAAATAATAGATGCACACCCAGTGACGGCGGATAGTGAACGAGAACGGAGGAAGCCTTTTAGTCCGGTTCCTAGCTCGTCCAGGTCCAGCCGGGCCGCGAGCGAGAGAGGCCCCTCTCTCGTACAACAACATCTGGGACCAGATGTTGTGGTACAAAATGTGTCTTTAGCGGAGCATACGTCCGTCGCTCGGGACGCTCCGTTGTATAAGCAGTCCGCAGAGACTGTTAAGGCTTCCTCTTCTCGCCGGCGCACACGACCGCACCTTGGCTGCGTGACCTCCGATATCTTGCCAGCTTCGCCGAGGAAGGATTATTCGGCGACCAGGTCACACCATCCGGCAGCCAGGGACTCGAGACCGATGGACTCCGGACGTTCGCATAGGAAAAGTATGCGGGAGCCATCCGATGCGGAGCTGCCCTCGGCAAAGCAGCGAAAGACCGCTCCTCCGCAGGTCTCGACGTCGGACATTCTAGTGCAGATAGCACAGCTTATCGCAGCATCCCAGCAGCCGACAGAAACGGTGTCGGATCGAGAATTATCCGACGGCGCTGGGTCGGTACGCTCCGCCGAAGCATCGGGGGCGGACGACCGGGAACATCGGGAGGTCCGACCGGATGGTGAAAGGGATACGGATGAATTGGAGCTATCCCTTTCGGAACAACACAAAGCTGCCGTAGACTTCATCCGGCACTTTCTTCCTCAAGTTGTTCCGTCGGGCCAGACTGCTGCGCTTCCGGACAGGAGAATTATAGCGTCATTGGACTCTGATTTTTTCGAGCGGTTCAGGGACATCGCTCCCGAGTTTCCGTCGCAGTCCAATAATGTTGCAAGAACATTTGAATTATTGAACGACGCTATTTTTAAACTTGCTTCCAGGACAGGGAAAGCAGGCTTCTTGTCCGCAAATACTCTCAACCTGCCTTTCATTAATGCAAGGAATAAATTCGACACGGCAGGTCAGGGTATACCGAGAGTTCCTCTGCGTATGGACGACGAGGCGGAAGACTTAGAGCTATCATTACCGTCGTCAGCTTCTATTCCAACCGCAGTGTTGGAAACAGCTATTGCGTCTAACAGAGCCAATTTAGATGCCTTATCTTACGCAGATCACCTTACGAAGGCGTTATCACTGCGTCTTCAAGGGGAAGAGTTTCAGGATATACAATCCTCCTTAAGACTTCTTTCAAGGGCAGTAGCTTATTCCACGTGTAACTCCGCCCTTTCAGTGGCTAATCTGGAGTTGGTTAGACGTGACGCAGCCCTGTCTACATCCACACTAGTGGATTCTAAGGTGAAGAACTCTCTTAGAGTCGCTTCGGTCTCAGGAGATCTTCTCTTTGACGGCAAGCTTTCCGCTATTTATGATAATATTAAAAAGAAAGCTAGTGATTCTCTGTTGTTTAGATCCGCTCCTAAAAGGTCGGATTCAGCAGACACGAATAAGGCGGGCACTTCTGGGTCTTATCCGCCCAAGAGAGGTTCCTATAGAGGTTCCGGTGCGTCCTCTAGCTCTTATTCGAGAGACCGTCAGGATAGCGACTCTCGTTCGGGACGTCCTTCAGGCCGGGACAATCGGTCGGACGCCCCGAGGTCGACGAGGCGAGGTGCGGGTCGTGGAAGACGTGGTTTCTCCTACCGCAGGCCTCGCAGATCCAGGAGGTGATGGCTCAAACCTCTATCGCGTTCCGGTTGGCGGAAGGTTGTCGAGTTTTTCTCAAGAGTGGGCGTCGATTACGGACGACCCTTGGGTGAGAGGAGTGACTTCGGAAGGTCTAAAGATATCCTTCAAACGAAAGCCTCCATTAACTCGAAGTCCAAAGTGGACTCATCTTCCGTCAAACCCTCAGAAAAGAGACGCTCTGCTATCAGAGGTGCAGTCTCTTTTAATGAAGAACGCGGTAGAGGTCGTAGAAAACCAGGAATCGCTGGGATTCTACAGCCATCTGTTTCTGGTTCCGAAACCAGACGGCTCGTTCCGTCCAGTCATAGATTTGAGCTGGATAAACAAGCTGATCATCGCTCCGAAGTTTTATATGGAGACGATTCGATCGGTCAGAGCGAGTATTCGGGTGAACGATTATGCAACGAGCATAGATCTCAAAGATGCGTACTTTCACGTCATGGTACATCCGACATTCCGAAAGTATCTACGCTTCGCAGTCCTAGGAGTGGTGTATCAGTTCCGGGCCATGTGCTTCGGATTGAATCTAGCACCCTGGGCTTTCACTCGAGTAATGAACTCGGTAATGATTTACTTCCGAGCTCATTCGTCTGCGGTAACGTCGGCCTACCTGGACGACATTCTTCAGAGGTACGGCAACGAGTTAACGCTTCAGAACGATGTTCAGAATCTTCTTCTATTGCTCCGACGTCTCGGTTTCATAGTAAACGAGGAGAAGTCGGATCTGGTGCCGTCCAAGTCATTCACTCATCTGGGAATGAGCTTCGAGACGCACAACAATCTCGTTCGTCTGCCGTTAACCAGAGCGAAATTAGTCAGTTGTTACGCTCGCTATTGTCTAAATACAGACAAAGTCACAGCGAGAGAATTTATGAGACTGATAGGTCTGTGCGGAGCCGCTGCGGATCTCATTCCGATGGGACGGCTACGCACACGGCCTCTTCAAATTTTCTTGACTCAGAATTGGAGTGTGAAAATTCATTCGCTCGATGTAGACGTTCTCTTGTCAGATCAAGTGAAACAAGAGATTCAGACTTGGGCAAACATTCAGTGGTTAACTCAAGGAGTTCCGCTGCAGTTGCCGGATCCGAGTTTTACCATTATGACGGATGCCAGTCAAACAGGTTGGGGTGCATCATTAATCCCAACGGATTCGAGATGCCAGGGTCTTTGGGATCCGCAATTCCTGTGCAAGCACATAAACATCAAGGAAATGATGTCAATTTGGCTTGCGTTACGTCACTGGATGGACATTATTCACGATGCTCATGTCCAAATCCTATCCGACAATACGACAGTAGTGGCGTATATACGGAATCAGGGAGGCACTCATTCAGTTCCGTTGTTCAATCTAACGGAAAGAATCCTTCTGTTTGCGTTGGAACATCACGTTCTTCTTTCGGTCCGTCACATACCGGGTCGTCTGAATGTGCTAGCAGACTCCCTTTCTCGAAAGGGTCGCTTGTTGCCGTCGGAGTGGACTCTCAACAAACAAGTATTCAATCAGATTTGCTACCAATGGGAACGGCCAATGATAGACTTATTTGCGACACATCTCAACAATCAGTTGCAAACGTATGTGTCCCCGTGTCCGGATCCAAGAGCATTTGCTGTAGACGCTCTATCGATCCCTTGGGACGGAATGATAGGATATGCGTATCCTCCAGCGCCGTTAATTCAACAAGTATTGCTAAAGATAAAACAATCTCAATGCAAGATTCTGTTGGTAGCATCTCTGTCGCCACAGAGACCGTGGATAAATCTACTCAGGTGTCTGTTGTGGGACCTACCGCGGAAGCTCCCTCCACGAGAGGATCTTCTTTGGCAGGGGAAGTCGCGCCAACTGCATCACAACCCGCAAGGTCTCAACCTTCACGTTTTTCCGTTGTGCGGTCCTTCTTGCATGGCAAGCACTTTACAGGACGAGCAGTGGACGCGATTTCTAACTGTAGGAGGACCTCCTCTTCGCTAAACTATGCGGCTAAGTGGAAGGTTTTCCGTCGTTGGTGTAGGGATCATTCTGTTGATATATTTGATCCCTCTATACCAGACATTGCTAACTTTCTAGTATACTTGTTTGACGAAATCAAACTGCAACCGGTTACTATAAAGGGTTATAGATCTATGTTATCTGATACCTATGCACATCATGATAGTTTACAAATTGGATCTAATGTCTCTTTATCGAAATTGGTTAGAAACTTTTCGATAAATAGACCCAGAACTCTTAGATTAATTCCTAAGTGGAATTTAGCTTGGGTTCTCCTTAAATTGAAGGAAAAGCCATTTGAACCTCTTGGGACAGTAGATTTCAAATTCTTATCTTTTAAGACAGCTTTTCTCTTAGCTTTCTCTTCTGCCAGAAGAGTCAGTGAGCTTCATGCACTATCGGTGGATGATTCTCATTATCGTAGTGTTGGGAACACTATCACCTTCACTACTAACGTCGGTTTTTTAGCTAAGAATCAGGCTCCTAATAAATATCCGGAACCTATTGTTATTAAGGCTCTTCCGTCTTCAGACGGGCGTAGGCCTTTACTCTGTCCTGTTAGAGCACTACGTATCTATAAACAGAGATCTCAGTTCATCAGAAAGGGACGGAAACGTTTCTTTCTGTCTTTGATGCCTAATAGAAAGGACATTTCAGTCCATTCTATTGCTAGATGGATTCAGTTAACTATCCGTACTGCGTATGAAGATTTATCTTCTTCTCAGCAGTCTGTGCTTAAGATTTCTGCTCATGAAGTAAGAGCTCTTTCTACTTCCTGGGCTTATGCTAATAGTGTTGCTATTACAGATTTAATGAAGGCTGCTTATTGGTCTCAGCCATCCACATTTACTAATTTTTATCTCAGAAATATTGAGTCCATTTCTGGAGACCTGCATTGTTTAGGTCCGTTATCTGTTGCTCAGAATGTCGTCCACTAAACAGTTGCAACTATAGTTATGCAGGCTTTCTGTTCCGGCAGTGACTCCGTCCGGCTGCCCTCTTCGCTCTGGGCTATTTGACCCAGGGCAAGGGGAAGGGGGGGGGCGGGTGTTCCCTTAGGTCACCTGCTTTATAGTGAAAAGCAAGGGAATGCCTCCTCCAAGACAGTATTTCTGAGTCGCTTCCGGGATGGTTTTAAAGTGTAATATTAATGTTTAATTTCATTCATGTCTTATTTTTAAAGTGTAGCTCGGTGTGAAGCATTTGTATATGTCAAGTGTCAAACGGGCTTTAATATACAATACTCGGACACTTTTAAATGATTATAAAGAGTCTCAATTCTCTGGACTACTTTATTTATTGGCTTGTTTTAATAATAATTAGTATAAAGGTTATACTGGATATTAATAGAGAACATGAATGTTATTGTGCTCAATTATTAAGGGTAGTGTATCTTTCTAATTTAAATATTAAATAAGAAAGATACATGTAAAGCCTAATACTCCTTTTCTCCTTAAGGGGTTATCTCTTTATTTTATAATTGAGCTTATTGGATTTTCCTCTATGTCCTAGGCCCTCCAGCCTGTTTACTATTCAGCTAAGTCTGGGTCATTGGTACAGTATAAAAATGTTAAAAAATTTATAGTAATTTATATATTTTTTATACTTACCAATGACCCAGACGGGGATGGCCCTCCCTGAGTTGTGAACTCTTGCCTCCCCGCTGAGTACATAGCGCTGACCAGGCACTGCCAGTAAGAATGATATTTGGCGCCAATTTCGGGACGACTGCGTCACTGCGCATGCGCAGTAGAGTCGTATTATGGAGGTCCTTTAGGACATTATTTCTTTTTGTTTTGGATGCAAATTTTGGGGATTGGGGGGCAAAATTTGTGTTTGGCCCTGGTTTTTGTGGAGTTAGCACCAGCTAAGTCTGGGTCATTGGTAAGTATAAAAAATATATAAATTACTATAAATTTTTTAACTTTCCAGCTAAACTAAGCAATTTGGACGTAAAAGTTTCAATAACAGCATCAATAGAATCGTTAGGAGTTATGAGATTCTGGGATTCTTCTCGTACAGCATTATTTAGTTCGGCATAGTTCGCCTCGTTATACAACCAGATAAGTCGCTTGGTATGTTTACGAGCATGTTTTTTCAAGTTGAAGTTAGTATACACAGGGCAATGATATCGCGTCAGGTCAGGAATAAATGGATCAAGAACACCCCTGGATATGACCTGGAGGGAGTCTGTTACCGCAGTTAAGTCTGCATTTGGGAAAAGGACAACACTGTCTGCATTTTTTATTGAAGATGGTTTCCATGCTCGACAGACATGCGCAAATCACTCGTTACCACGAATTTCCATCGAAAAACAAAATCGTAATTCTAAGAAATTTCAACAGGTATCATGATACCTTGCATTGAATATGGCAACCGTGCAATCTCTATCTAATAACAGTATACTGTATGAAGGCGATCTTTTTCATTATTTGATTTTAGACGGCGTTGTTTTTACATGCTTTTTCCGTCCGATGCCGTCGACTGGAAATCGAAAGTCTATTCATACGTAAACATAAGCAAAGGCTTTGTAATTTACCCCCATGCAGCTCTGTCGCCGTGTTTTGGAGAATTTTTATCCCCTAGCTTTGTTCTTGGATGTGTAAAGCATATTTGGCCATGAGTTGCTTTTGTGAAATATTATTAAATTATCAGTTCTGGTACGAATACGGCAGCAGACTTCCAGGAACCGGTCGTGCCTACAGTCGACTCTGTGAGTTGATTACACATGTGTTTCGTGTTCTATACATCTCAATCTTCGTTTTGGTGTATATTTTGTGTATATTTAATTTGAATTGAAGGAATATCACAGGTGAGAATTTTGAAAATAAACAAAAGTTCATTACTTGGGCCCTTAATCCCAAACAAATTATTGTAAATTCATATGTCGAGTCTAGCTGTATGAATTTGTATAATTTAATGTCCTTACTGTTGCCCGCGTCATGTAAGGACGTCGGAATTCAAACACAGGTTGAAATGAAACGTTCACACATGCAATCAATAGCGTGTATGTCCACTGTTTGCCCCTTGGATGGCAAGACATCCTCGGCGCATGGACCTGACAAGTCCCTGGATGCCACCCTGTGGTATTGCGTTCCACTCTTGCCTTAGAACATTACATAAATCTCCAAATATCTGAAGTTCATGAAGTCGTACTCGACGGTCCAATTGATCCCAAAGTTTCTCGATTGGCGACAAAACAGGCAAAAGTGTGGGCCAGGGAAAAAGATTGATGCTCCGCTCCAGAAGAAAGTCACGACAGATAGGGCCACGTGACATCAGGCATTGTCTTGCTGGAATAACTTAATCTGACGTTAGCGTTGAACAACGGGACAACAACAGCGTTAAGAATATCATCCCTATATCGCTGTCCATTCAGATTACCATCGATGGAGATCAACTGCATTCGATTGTGCATGGAAATTCCTGCCCAAACCATTACACTACCCCTGCCGAAACGGTCGCATTCCCACACGCAAGCACAAGAAAACCGTTCTCCTTGTCGGAGATACACTCTTGCCCTACCATCAGCGCGCCATAGACAAAATCTTGATTCATCTGTGCTCCAATGCTGCTGAGCCCAGCGAACATGCTGACATACCCATTCCCTTCTGATGGTACGATGACGTTGGGTAAGGATTGATCCGTGGTATGGATGCCTACTTCGGATGCTGTGTTCAGCGAGTCTGTTGCAGACAGTTTGTCCACTGATTCTATTGTTAGTTCTACCAGGAGCAATTTCTGCTGTCCTCGTTGCCGGAAGGGAGCTATCCCGCAAGTGAGACGTCTTGATGTGCCGGTCTTGTGCAGGGTCGTAACTCATGGTCGATCTGAATGCATCGGTCGGCAGTAGATCCTGTGGTTCTATACCTTCCAATGAGACAGTAAATAGTGGCCACAGTGACTCCGAACTCAGCAGCGAGCTCATCTGGATATATCCCAGCCTCATGCATTCTAATGGCACGCAACTTCTGATTTTCAGTTAACCTTGGCACTTTTTAGAATGTCGGAAGACAAAAACTAGCGTATTTTCTCAATAACCCAGGCTCTCTGGCACAACATAACACAAAGAAAATCGTCGGTCACCCATTCAATTTAAGGGCCTATTTTAGTAATGGAAGTCTGCTACCGTATTCGCACCAGAACTGATAATAAAATAATATTTCATTAGAACAACTTGTGCCCAAATGTGCTTCATATATCCAAGAACAAAGCTAGGTATTCAAAACACTTTCGAATACAGCAGTAGGACTGCATTTTGGAAAAGGACAACACTGTCTGCATTTTTTATTGAAGATGGTTTCCATGCTCGACAGACATGTGCAAATCACTCGTTACCACAAATTTCCATCGAAAAACAAAATCGTAATTCTAAGAAATTTCAACAGGTATCATGATACCTTGAATTGAATATGGCTACTGTGCAATCTCAATCTAATAACAGTATACTGTATGAAGGCGATCTTTTTCATTATTTGATTTTAGACGTTTTTACATACTTTTTCTGTCCGATGCCGTCGACCGGAAATCAAAAGTATACTCAACACGTAAACAAAAGCAAAGGCTTTGGAATTTTCCCCAATGCAGCTCTGTCGCCGTATTTTGAAGAATTTTTATCCCCTAGCTTTGTTCTTGGATATGTAAAGCACATTTGGCCACAAGTTGTTTTCGTGAAATATTATTAAATTATCAGTTCTGGTGCGAATACGGCAGCAGACTTCCAGGAACCAGTGGTGCCTACAGTCGACTCTATGAGTTGATTACACATGTGTTTCGTGTTCTATACATCCCAACCTTCATTTTGATGTACATTTTGTGTATATTTAATTTGAATTGAAGGAAAATCAGAGGTGAGAATTTTCAAAATAAACAAAATTTCATTACTTATATAGGCCTTTAACAGTCCCCGGGTAGCACATGCTATTTTGAAATCCGTAGCAAAATTGTATACGGTTGGGTGACCAACAACATGTCATTAAACTCTTTGCCCAACTTCTTGTCCACAAACATGCAACATTAGAACTATTATATTTCATCCTTTATGCTATTTTTTCACATTTGTGACTATTACACTTTCATTTTGGACTGGGTATACATCAAAATGAATACAGAGTCCAAAAAAAAAGTATAATAGACACAAATGTAAGAAAGTATAATAGACACACAATGTTTTTTCCTACGCAGTAAAAAATTGTATTTTCTTTCTTCCACCGTGCAAACAAACCGTCAAGTGATTTGGGCATGTCCATCGAACATGGAATCCATCTTCAATAAAAAATGCAGACCAGTGGTGTAGTGGAAAATCTTGTGACCCCCCCCCTCCCCCCCCCCCCCCCCCCCCCCCCCCCCCCCCCCCCCCCCCCCCCCTGCGCACTGCAGCATACAGGATTTCATGTAGTCCATACGCCATAAATTAAATGAAGGTATAGCCTATAGGATCGATTCTAAAAGTAGGTCTACGACTCTGTAGATTTTTTCATTACATGATTTAAGTTTCACCCACACCATTCAGATCCCCCAGAATTAGCTGTTTACAATGAATTATACCATGTAATGCAGATGAAATCACTGAGAATGAATCTCTTTTTTCAAATTTTTCAATTAAGCTAATCCACAATTGACGTGTTGTCAGTCCCAGTTCGTATCAATGAATTACAACAAGTGGAGATTGCCTGCCAATCGGCACATCAAGCGAGATATTATGTTACAACTATACATTGACCCAACATATGCCTTATACATACTTGAGGGAGACCTCTATTACAACAATATACCATGTGTCTAAAATCAAATAATGAGAAGAATCTCCTTTATGCTACACACTATTCTTATATCGGGACTGCTCAATTGCCATATTACTTGCAAGTTTTCGTGACACCTGTTTGAATTTCTTAGAATTACGCTATAGTTTTTGATGAAAATTTGTGGTTTCACGCGATATGTGCGTGTCCGTCGGGCATGGAACCCATCTTCAATAAAAAGTATAGACAGTTTTGTCCTGTCCCCAAATGCAGTCCTGACACTGCATCGAAAACTTTGCCTAGCTTTGTTCTTGGATCACCCCGATTGTCCACATGGGGGGCACGATGACGCCATGTACTAAGGCGTACTGCACGTCAATGGTGCGCACGTCTTCAACCAAACTAACCCTGTCTGTGCTGCAGTACGGAGTACGATGTTGGGGAGTTGGCAGCTGCTCGGTGGTTCTCTCCGGGTACTCCTGCTTCCCCCACCCGTAAAAATGTCACCGACACGATATGACCCTGGCTGTTAAAGTGTCGTTAAACCCTAATAAATAAATAAATAAATAAATTGTTCTTGGATATCTGAAGCACATTTGTCCATGAGTTGTTCACCGGAAATATTATTTTATTTTCAGTTCTGCTACGAATATGGTAGCTGACTTTCAGGAACCATTGCTGCCTGCTGTTAACTCGGTGAGCTGCATGCATATATATTTTGTACACTGTACATCCCAACGTTCATTTTGCTGTATAATTTATGTATATTTAATTTGAATTTATGGAATATCAGAGGTGGAAATTTTAAAGTAACCAAATTGCTCTTACTTATATAGCACCTTGAGGTGCAATATATATAATGGAAAATTTAGCTTGAAAATAGGTGACATGTTGTTTTCGATGATGTCAAGTATATAAAATAATGTTATAGTCTTTCATATTTGGTGTCCAAAACTGCGAAGCATTGATCATAAATACGGATGGACAACAAAAACAAATTATTATTTTATTCAGCTTTTGACGCCATCGAAAATAACCTGTCACTTATTTTCAAGATAACTTTCCATTACTTATATAGCACCTTAGCCCTTTACCCAACACAGACAATATCAAAATTTATTATTTTAAATATCATTTTTATTAAATTTTTCAAAAAATTTCAACAAAACCATATCATGTGACCCCTCGTTGGAACGAGCTTGTTCCAACGAGGAGTCACATGCTATGGTTTTGTTGAAATTTTTTGAAAAATAATATTTTTTCAACTGCTGAATTTGCATATTACGCGGGCGGATGCGGGTGATTCGTTGGGTAAAGGGTTAATATTCATGTCAAATTCACAAAATGATTTCATTTATAAAGTAAGGAAAAATACCGACCCTAATTTATTTGGTATAATTAAGTCGGCTACAACCACAGAATGATTTTTGATTATTAATAGCTTGTTCGAGTTTCACAAAGCCCAGTGTATTTTATAAATTGTTTCACAGCAAACGAATCGCAAAAAATCGTATCCACAATTTTGTGAGGCATTGAGTGGTATCGGTTGGGCAGTTAGCTAACATGTTTTGTTTAGTTACAAACCGCTGTACTTTACACAAAATATTTTAATTTTAATTTGAAAATTGGGTTGTTTTCTTGAATCTCTTTATTTACTCTTTCATTTTGTCGAGCGTTTGTGACAAAATTTCGGTTTGCTTTCCAGAATAGGAAATGTATAAAACGTGACAGCAGTTTTTAGAAATTGTTTTTACTTACTTTCTATTAAGGTCACATATTTCTGCACAATGGCTAACCATGACCTTGACAGTTTTACGGGTGGAGGAAGCTGGGGTAACCGGAGATAACCACCGAGCAATGGCGAACAACTGTCAACTCCCCAACATACCAACTCCACACAAGTAGGGTTAGCATTGGTTGAAGACAGGTGCACCATCGACGTGCAGTACGCCTTACTGTAATACACAGTGTCACCGTGCCCCCACGTGGGCAATGGGGGTGAAGTGTCTTGCCCAAGGACACAACGTGGTTGCCGCAGGTGGGATTCAAACCGAGGACCTCTCGGCCTGCAGCCTTCACCTCTACCAACTGAGCCACCGCACACCCTAATATATAGAAATAAAGAACACATCCCAGGTATACTTTTTTCGTTCAGGCCGCACAGCTGTTCTCTATGGTACCTCATAAATGTCTGAATTGTTTTTGCATCCCGTTTGGCGTTAATAGGGAAAACGTTAAACGAATTATAGACATTTTTAGCTCAACTTGACAAAGTCAAGCTGAGCTATTGCCATCACTTCTCGTCCGTCGGCGTACGTTAGTACGTTAGTACGTACGTCCACAATTTCCTTTGGCACACCTCACAGGTCGCATTTATGATCAGATTACTTTGAAACTTGGTATGTTTGTTTGGGGTGACCTCTAGATGGGAGCTATCGATTTTCTTCAATTTCCGTCAAAAAATGTTGCCGCGGCCAACGTTCTTAGAACTTAGTTTAGTCAAACCACAATATTTCCCTTTGGCACACCCTACAGGGCACATTTATGATTTGATTGCTTTGAAACCTGGTATGCTTATTTAGGGTGACTTCTAGATGGGAGCTATCGATTTTCTTCAATTTCCGGCAAAAAATGTTGCCACGGCCAACATCTGTAGAACTTAGTTTAGTCAGACCTCAATATTTCCCTTTGGCACACCCTACAGGGCCCATTTATGAGCAGATTGCTTTGAAACCAGGTATGCTTGTTTGGGGAGGCCTCTAGATGGGAGCTATCGATTTTCATCAATTTCTGTCAAAAAATGTTGCCGCGGCCAACGTTCTTAGAACTTAGTTTAGTCAGAAGACTCAATATTTCCCTTTGGCACACGCTACAGGGTACATTTATGATTGGATTGCTTTGAAACCTAGCATGCTTGTTTGGGGTGACCTCTAGATGGGAGCTGTCGATTTTCTTCAATTTCCGTCAAAAAAGGTTGCCGCGGCCAACGTTTTTAGAACTCAGTTTAGTCAGACCACAATATTTCCCTTTGGCACACCCTACAGGGCACATTTATGATTTGATTGCTTTGAAACCTGATATGCTTGTTTGGGGAGACCTCTAGATGGGAGCTATCGATTTTCTTCAATTTCCGTCAAAAAATGTTGCCGTGGCCAACGTTTTTAGTTTAGTTAGAAGACTCAATATTTCCCTTTGGCACACCCTACAGGGCACATTTATGATCAGATTGCTTTGAAACCTGACATGCTTGTTTGGGGTGACCTCTAGAAGAGAGCTATCGATTTTCTGCCATTTCCGTCAAAAAATGTTGCCACGGCCAACGTTCTTAGAATTTAGTCTAGTCAGACCACAATATTTCCCTTTTGTACACCCTACAGGGCTTTGAAACCTGGCATGCTTGTTTGGGGAGGCCTCTAGATGGGAGCTATCGATTTTCTTCGGTTTTTGTAAAAAAATGTTGCCACTGGCAAAAAAAAAATGACTTTGGTACCAATGATCTTCAATTTTGCCATTTCATTTATAACTTACCAAGTTCAAGTTTGTCAAGTTGAGCTACAGTGTCATTGACACTTTCATTTATGGTTTATTTTTACAGTTAAATATTCACATGTCTAACATTTTTAAGATTGACTTTTATTCAGCCCTGTTTGATTTTTGGACTCAGAACTGCCCACAAAGTGTTTTGAATGCCTAGCTTTCTTGTCTGACATCTGAAGCACATCTGGCCACAAGCATGAAATATTATTTTATTATCAGTTCTTGTTCGAATACTGCACTGAAATATTATTTTATTATCAGTTCTGGTACGATTACTTTGCTAAGGCGTACTGCACGTCGATGGTGCACTTATCTTCAACCGATGCTAACCCTGCTTGTGTAGAGTTAGTATGTCGGGGAGCCTGACAATTGCCTGCCGTTGTTCAGTGCTTCTCTCCGATTACTCCTGATTCCTCCACCCTTAAAACTGTCCGACATGAGGTGACCCTGGCTGTCGATGAAGTTGTTAAACCCCAATAAATAAATATAAACATTTTGTGCCATTTTGTACCGACGATGCAGAAATCTGTTTTTTTGTACAGAACTTCCACATGAAAGCGCTGATTTGAATAATTTTTTGTATGAATGTTTAGTACCATGGGATACATCACATATAATACAGGTTTTTTTCTCGTACGTAAATTATGCAAATTAGACTAACTTTGATGAATTTAGTGTTACTTTTAGCACTGTAAGTGCAAATGCCAATACGGCTCAGGCTAGAGGCCGTATTTATAAACCGATCGTTACGAAACTTCTTGGGTACCTTTGGTATCACCGTGGGACGAGAACGAGTGTTTTGGGGTGCGGTCCGAAATTCAAGATGGCCAATGGCAGCCATTTTGTACAAAATTAGGTGCAATCAGATTTTTGCACAGAACTTCCATATGAAAGTGCTGACTTGAATACTTTTTTGTGTGAATGTTTAGTACCATGGGATACATCACATATAATACAGGTTTTTTTCTCGTGCAGAAATTATGCAAATTACATTTTTTCAGTGCTACTTACACACAGTAAGTGCACACGTCAATACGGCTCGGGCTAGAGGCTGTATTTATCAACCGATCTTCACAAAACTTCTTGGGTACCTATGTTATCACCTTGGAATGAGAACGAGTGTTTCTGAGTGCGGTCCAAAATTCAAGATGGCTGCCAGTGGCCATTTTGTACCGAAATTAGGTCCAATCAGTTTTTTGTCACAACTTCTATACAGCTCGTATTTATGAACTGATCTTCACGAAACTTCTTGGGTACCTTTGTTCTCTCCTTGGGACAGGAATGAGTGTGTTTTGGGGTGCCTTTGTTATCACTGTGCTATGAGAACAAATATTTTGGGGTTCAGTCAGACCCACTCTGGGACTCAAAAGATTTCTTTTCTAGTTTAGCATCTGACTGTCACCCACCTTTACAATACTTTACCTATACATTTGTTACAGGCTGCGGCCAGTATTTATGTACAGACCATTACAATACTTTATATGTACATTTGTTATCAAGTCATTACCTAGATGTTTGTCATTGCTGTGTCACATACTATACATGTACATGTTTTGACAAGTTGAGCTACAGTGTCATTGACACTTTCATTTAGTAAATAAAGTCTCCCCTCTCTGATAGAATGCAATTTTCTATTCTTTAATTTATTTATTTATTTATTTATTTATTTATTTATTTATTTATTTATTTATTTATTTATTGGTGTTTTAAGGTCACATACTTATGCACAATGGCTAATCATGACCGTGACAGTTTTACGGGTGGAGGAAGCCGGAGTACCCGGAGAGAACCACCGAGCATCGACGAGCCACTGTCAGCTCCTCAACATTCTAACTCTGTTCAAGCAACGCTCAAGCAGGGTTACAGCGGTTGAAGACATGTGCACCATCAACGTGCAGTATGCCTTAGTACATGGTGTCATCATGCCCCCATGTAGGCAACTGGGATAAAGTGCCTTGGGTCGCGGTCGTCCTTGACGAGGATCGAACTCGGAACCTCTAGCAGTCCAACAGTCTACCACTGAGCCACTGCGCTCCCATATTCTTTAATGCAACAGAAAACATATGTATAAACAGGAATGGAATGACAACCGTTCTGGACCATGATATAAGTATATGAATGATATAGACCATTAACAATATAAGAGTAAGCTGTGTGTTAGATCACATATTCCAACGTGTTCAACGTGTGTCTGGCACATATCATTTCAAAATCAGAAAAAAGTGACTTCCATGAGGACAGTCGGGACGTCTAGTTAATGTTGTAACTGGGCAGTCTACAACGTCCCATATGCCGCCTCCACAGGAATGTCACAACCAAAGTAAGAAGTAAAAATAATTGGGGCAAATGTTTTTGGTTCTAAAAGTCATCAGAAATAATCCCGAAATCCCAGTTGTGAATCAGAGATGTCTAATTAATGTAATCTGTATCAATTTCAAAAGATATAAGCTAGCGATCTCAGCCAATTAGAGATGACCTAAATGTATTCAAACAGGTACAAGCTTTTTTAAAGCATTTCTTTTTATCAATATGGATCCTGCAAAGTAAGAATTGAGTTTCCGCTTTGGGTATGCCCCACTCCATGGCGTGGTATTATACAATCTAAGTAGGATAGACAGAATAATTAAAAATGACCATAACGCAATAGAAGAATGTGTGGGCACCATTACTTGTTATGTGCCTGGAAGATCATGCCATACTGAACTAGTACTGAAATGGTTAACCAGATAATCGGTTTGAAACCGGTTATCTACCTAACTGATTAGAAAAACCGTCAACCGGTTATCCAAAATATCGATAGTGATCGCCATTTCACGTTTGAAACGTAGTAAATCTGTCGCGTCTCTTTTCTGATAGATTACACCTCGAAGCCGCGTTGTATGTATTGAGAAATAATCGACTTTGGCATTCAAGACTTCATTAATGATCGGCAGTTTCCGTGAGAACTGAGTAATCGCAGAAACTATTCTGTAGTGTGTACACAATCGAACATTGTCGAGTACTCGACAACGTTCGTTTGTATACACACTACGGAATAGTTTGAGAATACTGCTTTCCAGTTCTTATAGTTTTGATCCCATATTCGGTGAAATAATGGCCACGGATAACCGAATATTATCCGGTTATAACTCTCGGTTAGTCGGTTACGAAAATTAACCAACCGTTTCAGCCCTATACTGAACATATGTCTGAGATTTCATGACGATCCAGGCACTTGTATTGGTTAAGTTATATTCTTTAAATGAACTCTTGAAAGGAGTGGGGGAATACTGGATTACAAGCAACAACTTGTCCATCCGTCCGTCCATGCTTCCACCTATTATTCCACTCGTACGCCTAACTACGCAACTCTACAAACAATAGTTAGATCATTCATATTTTATTTTGCATTTTATTCCTCGTGTACTCTGCTCGAGGTCATTTTGAAAATTCTGTATCATTCACTTACTATATGATTTTAGTAACCTTGTCGGCATGCAACGCTTGGAGAGCAGATTTTAGTATCTGGGAGGGGTTTGTTTGTTCATCGGGGTTTAAGGACACTTTAAACAGCCATGATGACATCGTGGAGGACAGTTTTATGGGTGGGGAGCTTGAGGAATCAGGGAACGGCCGGCAAACAACTCTCAGACTCCCCATCTAACTGCACAAACATATTTTGCAGCTGATAAAGACGAGTGGACCACTGACGTGCAAAACGCTTTAGTGCACAGTACCCCTCGTGGGAAGTAAATCAGTGCTTGTTTACAGGAGTAAACAAGCTCTAATTTACTGGTGCTTGGGGTGGAAGTCCTTTAAAATGGGAAACATGGGTATAAACGATTGACTAAACGTGGCTTTATCTCCATTTTGCGATCACGATTAGCCATTAGTTGTATTAACCCTTTACCTAACATGGAAAGCAGACGACACTTGCAAAAAAATTCTTGAATAACTATTTTTTTTTTCATTTTTTGTCTCCAAAACATAGGTTATGACCCCTCATTGGAACGAGCTCGATGAGCTCGTTCCAACTAGGGGTCATAACCTATGTTTTGGAGACAAAAAACGAAAAAATAATGAAATTAATTGGCGATTATTTAGAATAGCGCTGGTCAGTTTTGGCCGTTACGTTGGGTAAAGAGTTAATAGTGAGATTCTTAGATTAATAATTATGCATATATAGACTAATGCTTATGCATATAGACACCTTAATTATGCATGTAGACCCCTTAATTATGCATATAGATAATTAGTAATTATGGATACATAGCCTAATTATACGTACTATATATAGTTTTAAATAGGGGTGCAGTGGCTTAGTAGGTAGAGGTGCAGGCTCCAAGCCGAGAGGTCCTTGGTTCGAATCCCATCTGCGGCAACCGCGTTGTGTCCTTGGGCAAGACACTTCACCCCCATTGCCCATGTGGGGGCACGGCGGCACTGTGTACTAAGGCGTACTGCACGTCGATGGCGCACCTGTCTTCAACCAATGCTAACCCTGCTTGTGTGGAGTTAGTATGTTGGGGAGCTGACAGTTGCTCGCTGTTGTTGCTCGGTGGTTCCCTCCGGGTTCTCCGGCTTCCTCCACATGTAAAACTGTCATGGTCATGATTAGCCATTGTGAAAAAGTATGTGACCTTAAACACCAATAAATAAATAAATATAGTTTTAAATTCATAACAAACAATAGAACCATTATGTCCATTCCATCTCCATTCAGTCCATTTCTTTCATTCCAGTCTATCTTGCCATTACACTATTGTCCAGATTCCCATCCATTCTATTCACCAAAATTATCCATCCGTAACATGATTCTCCACATTCTCCAGTCTACACTGATCCGAAGAATAAGAACCACTAAATGAAATGAAATGGTAAATCGACCTTAAACATCTCATGTTATTACCTAGTTTGCATAGTGCTTTCTTATTTAAAGGTTCACTCTTAAATCTATTGAAATTAGTTGGCAGTAAACCATAATTAAACAGGGTTTATCACATTGTTTAAATTCCTTACCTATTTCAAAACTGGATTTAGACTACCCCATCACCCCATCATTACTATGTTCCTATCTTAAGCTATATAATCTAAAAATGAGGGGCGCGGTGGCGTCGCGGTAACCGGTTCTCGTCAGATCGCCGAAGTTAAGCGATGTCGAGCATGGTCAGTAATTCGATGGGTGACCATTTCAGCGACTGATTCGTGCTCCCGCGTTGTGTCCTTGGGCAAGGCACTTAATCCCGATTGCCTACATGGGGGCACGATGACGCTGTGTACTAAGGCGTACTGCACGTCGACGGTGCGCTTGTCTTCGACCAATCTAACCCTGCCTGTGCCACGGTGCAGAGTTACGACGTTGGAGAGCTGACAGCTGCTCATCGTTGCTCGGTGGTTCTCTCCGGGTACTCCGGCTTCCTCCACCCGTAAAACTGTCACAGACATATGACCCTGGCTGTTAATGTGTCGTTAAACCCTAATAAAAAAAAAAAAAATCTAAAATTGAAGATCGAATTCCCCCTCTCACCCCAATACAATATTTCTATTCTGCAACCAGTAACATACATTTTTGATGAGAGATGGTGGTGGGGTGAGGGTGGGGTGGGGTGAGGGTGGGGATATAAAGGATGGTATTAATCCATTATAATTTCTATAATGATTTATCTCATCATTGTTTTAACCTATGCATATATATACATTATTGTTAAATAAGTTTTATTAATTTTTACAATACATTTATTTAACCCTTTACCCAACGAATCGCCTGCATCCGCCCGCGTAATATGCAAATTCAGCAGCTGAAAAAATATTATATTTTTATACTGTACCAATGACCCAGACATAGCTGGTGCTAACTCTTAAAATATAGGGCCAAACACAAATTTTGCCCCCCAATCCCCAAAATTTGCATCTAAAACCAAAGAAAACATGTCCTGAAAGGCCCTCCACACTTCACCCCTACTGCGCATGCGCAGTGTCAAGGACGTTCCGAAATTGGCGCCATTAATCATTCTAAGTTTGGCCCTTCATCAGTTAACATCTGACTGATCTTTGTGCTTATAAATCTCAGTTTAAATGATGCCAGACACATAAATATTAGTGAAATGGTGATTCTAAGGAGGATAGAGAAGGAGGAGAGGAAAAAAATGTGTGACAGAATATTATCAGGGCTGTAACTTAAAATTTTTTAATGAAATTATGTTAAGTTACCTATTTTCGAGGCAGCAGCCATTTTGTTGTCATTCTGATTATTTAGTTACACTGTTTTTTAAGTGTTTTCCTCTCTCCCTGTCCTTTAAGTCCCCCCTTGCTATTCTCCCATGCTTTTGTCATAGTTTTTGTAATTATTATTACTAAATTTTCTTGGGAGTTTGAGCTGAATAACAGAATGAATTCTGTTCTTTTCCCCATGTTTACGTCTTCACCTACGGGTGGTTAGGCGTTGTGTTCTGCATCTACCATCTGATGTTCTGCAGTTTCTTCCCTGGAAGTCTCTGCTTTGCATCAGATAGTGTATTTTTGGTAACTGATTTCGGGCCTGGGTGCCTGGAGTCTTATTTTAGTGTTTTTACACTCATTGTTTACATTTACAACAGCCCTCTGTGTGAGGGGGGGATTTCTAAAAAATAATATCTTGATGTTATTTTAATCATAACTAGATACATTATTATTGTTCGTAAGTGTTGAATAAATTGTTTAAAATATTTTTTAAATTTTTGTCCACACTTAGGCTTGGGATCCATTGGGGCTCAACGTTACTTTTCAGAAACTTGGGCTGTTCTGAAAAAATATTTTTTCAAAATATTTTGATTTCAATTATTTTTTCTATATTAATGGATCATATTATTATTATGTATTTTGATTGCCAGGGGTTAGTGCGAGTACCAGGACTTGTTTTCTTTTCACATTGAAAGGATATTGATCAATTGTTTTAAGAGGAAGTCTTCCTCTGACTTTATTATCATTCTATATGTGGTCAGTGTACTCGCATTAACTCCTGTTCTGTATCGTATGATTTCGATGACAATATGGGAAGCGTATGTCACGGTATGTTATTGGGGATTTGGACACTCCGGTCCTTTCCCCGCAGGGTCACTCTACTTTATCAATTTCTATTTCAGACGATCAAGATTAGGGTGATGTATCTGTGATGTCTTCCAACAGTGTGCCTCCGTCGTCACAATGAAGGGCTAGCGGAAAAGTGCTCATGTATACGCCAATTGCCTAAGAGGACCCTAGTAGGTTCGACAGCCTTTGACGTCCGCTAACTCGCCCGGTGTAGCGTCCATTCACCGAATGGTTCGGCAGCCGGGTTCGTCCGTTGCGGTCTAGAAGGAATTTTGGGGTGATGCGAGCACTATAAATTAACCTAATGCACACCCAGTGACGGCGGATCGGAGGGAGAACGGAGGAAGCCTTTTAGTCCGGTTCATAGCTCATTCCGGTCCATCCGGACGGCAAGTGAGAGAGGCCCCTCTCTCGTTCAACAACATCTGGCCCCAGATGTTGTGGTACAAAATGTGTCGCAAGCGGAGCATATGTCCGTCGCTCGGGACGCTCCGTTGTATAGGCAGTCCGCGGAGACTGCTAAGGCTTCCTCTTCTCGTCAGCGCACACGACCGCACCTTGGCTGCGTGACCGCCGATATATTACCAGCTTCGCCGATCAAGGATTCTTCGGCGACCAGGTCACACCATCCGGTAGCCAGGGACACGAGGCCTGCAGACTCCGGACGTTCGCATAGGAAGTGTGCGGGAGTCAACGTACAAGGAGCTTCCGGCGGCAATGCATCGTAAGACCGCTACTGCACAGGCCTCGGGAACGGACGTGCTTTCCCTAATAGCACAGTTTATCGCAGCATCCCAGCATCAACTGAATCTGTCGCATATATTTTATCCGACGATGCTGGGTCGGGACGCTCCGCGGAAGCGGGTACGGACGTCCGAAAGTTTCATCCGGTCCGACGGGATACCGAAAGGGATTCGGAGGATTTCGAGCTTTCCCTTTCGGAACAACATATGCTGTTGTGTATGTCATCTGACTTGGTCTTCTACAGCTTCTTTCGTCGGACAAGAATGCTGCGATGCCGGATAAGAAACTGATAGCGTCGGTGGACTTAGAAATTTTTGGTTCGGTTCAGGGACATCATCCCTCAGTTCCGACATAGTCCAATAATGTCACACAAACTTTCAAATTATTGAACGACGCTATATATATTATTATTTTATGCTTGCTAACCAAGCATTTCTGGTTTCTTGTTCGAAGAGTTATGGAGATGTCTTTCAAAAGTGTGCCTCTGTCGTCAATGTTAATGAAGAGCTAGCGGCAATAAGTGCTCATGGAATATGTCTATCGCCTACGGAGTGACATTCGCTAGCTCACCCGGTGTAGCGTACATTCATCGAATGGTTCGGCTGCCGGGTTCGTCCGTTGCGGTCTAGGAAGGAGATTTGGGTGATGCGAGCACTTTAATTACTTTAGTACTCACCCAGTGACGGCAGATTGAGGACAGATCGGAGGAAGCCTGTTAGTCCGGTTCCTGGCTTGTCCAGGTCCGTCCGGGCTGTGAGCGAGAGAGGTCCCTCTCTCGTCCAACAACATAGGGGACCGCATGTTGTGGTTCAGATATTTTACATTCGGAGCATATGTCCGTCGGTCGGGACGCTCCGTTATATTGACAGTCCGAGAGACTGTCCTTAATGCTTCCTCATCCTCACAGCAGGGCACACGACCGCACATTGGCTACGTGACCTCGAGTATCCGATCAGTTTCGGCATTCAGTGATTCCACGACGAATAGGTCGCGCCATCCGGTAGCCAAGGGACACGAGGCCTATACACTCCGTTCGCTCGCATATTGGTAGTATGCACGGGGTAACGATCACGGAGCTTCCAGCGGCAATGCATCGTAAGACCGCTTCTCCTCAGGCCTCAGTGACGGACGTGCTATCCGAGTTAGCACAGTTGTTTCGCAGCATCCCAGCAATTGACAGTTTCTCGGTCGAATCAGGAATTATCCGACGGCGCTGGGTCGGTGCGGTCCGCGGTTGCATCAGGTACGGACGACCGAATGCTTTATAGGGTCCGACAGGATGGCGAAAGGGATTCGAAAGATTTCGAGTTTTCCCTTTAGTAGTATCGGAAGATGCCTTTCATATCTTCTGGCATTATCTTCCAGTGATTGTTATTTCGGACTTCATTGCTGCGATCTTGGATAAGAGACTTATAGCGTCATTGGACTCGGATTTTTCGATCGGTTCAGGGACATTGTCCCTGACTTACCGACGCAGTCCAATATTGTCATTACAACATGTGTTTTATTTTTCGACGCTATATATATATATATATACAAGCCTGCTACCAAGCATGATAGTTTAGTTTCTTGTCCGCGTTGCTCATTTCTGCCATTTTATCATTTATACGAATAGTTTATTTTGGCAGAGCAGGGCATACCGAGAGTTCATATGCGTCTAGACGGTGTGATTAAAGACTGCATATATTCTTTTTCGCCGTTTATGTCTTTTCCAATTTCAATGTTGGGAACGACATGATGTATAGTAGACTTAACTTAGACGCTTTATCATACGTAATCCGCCTTACTGAGGCGTTATCATTACGTCTTCAAGAAAAGATTTACGGGATATTATTCTCAATGTAATTTCTTTTGAGGGCAGTAGTTTGTTCACGTATAACTCCGCCCTTCAGTGGCTGATTGGAGTTGGTTAGACGTGACACAGCCCTAGCTACATCCACACGCGTGGATAGTAAGGTTAAGAACTCTCTCAGAGTCGCTTCGTTCTCGGAGGAGCTTCTCTTCGACGGCAACTTTTCGGCAATCCATGAATTGCTCGATTTACACGTTCTCTTGTCTATCTAGTGTTACAAGAGATTCAGACTGGGGCAAACATTCGGTGGTTGACTCAGAGAGTGCCACCGCAGTTGCCGGACCCGAGTGTGGCTGTTATGACGGTTGCCAGTCAAACAGATTGGGATATAATACTGATCCCTACGGATTCGAAGTGCCAGGGTCTTTGGGTTCCGCAGTCTCTTAGCAATCAGTTTTCTTCCGCGGAATAATGTTTTTTAGGCTTGCTTTATGTCATTGCATGAACATTATTCAGAAACGCATGCCCAAATTCCCGTCCTTTAATTCGACAGTAGTGGCGTATCTCCGGAACCAGGGAGGCACTCTTTCGTTTCCGTTATTCAATTTAATGGAAAGAATCCGTCTGTTGGTTATAGTACACCAAGTTCAGTTTTGGTCCGTCATATTCCGGGTCGTCTGATTGTTTTATCGGACTCCCGTTCTCTTACGAGTCGCTTGTTGCTGTCAGAATGGACTCTCAACAAACAAGTATTCAGTCAGATTTGCTATCTATGGGAGCGCCCAATGATGATTTATTTATGACACAGCTTGCTAATCAATTGCAGACGTATGTGTTGGCTTGTCCAGATCTCTGAGCTAATGTTGTTAACGCTCTATTGATCTATAGGACGGAATGATAGGATACGCGTATTCTCCGGCGCTGTTGTTTCAGCAGGTATTGCTAAGATAAACAACCACAATACATTTCTGTTGATAGCATCTCTGTCTTCACAGAGATCATGGTAATTTACTCTCTTGTCTACTGTGGGTCTTAACGTGAAATCTTCCTCTATGTGAGGATCTTTTTTCACTGGGTAAATCGTGTCATCTTTATCACAACCCGCAAGGTCGCAACCTTCATGTATTCCGTTGTGTGGTCCGTATTGCATTGTAAGCACTGTACTGGACGAGCTTTGGACGCGATTTCTTACTATAGGAGATCCTCTTCTTCGCTATTCTATGCGGTTAAAGTGGAGGCTCTTCCGTCGTGGTGTAGGGATCATTATGTTCATATTGTTGATCCCTCCATACTACTCATTGCTATTTTTTAGTATACTTGTTTCACAAGATCTACTGCAGCCTGTTATTATTTAGGTTATAGGTTTATGTTACCTCATACCTATGCACTCTACGATAGTTTACAATTGAGTCTTTTGTCTCTTTATCTAAGTCAGTTAGTAACTTTTTGATAAATAGACTTAGAATCTTTAGATTAAATTCCTATATGGATTTTAACTTCGGTTCTTATTTAGCTAAGTAATCATTTCAGCCTCTGGAAACAGTAGTTTTCAAATTCTGACCTTTTAGACAGTAATTCTGTTGGTTTCTCTTTTACTGTAGAGTCAGTGAGTTTCATGCACTATCGATGGATGATTTTCACTTTCGTAGTTTCGGAATCACTACTTCCGTTACTATTTAGGTTGGATTGTTGCATAAGAGTTAGGCTCCTATTATCCGGAACCTATTTTTTTTTAAGGTCCTTCCGTCTTCGTATGGGCATAGGCCTTTACTCTTTCCGGGTACAGTTTATGTATTTATAAACAGATATCTGTTTATTACTATGGGCGTAAGCTTCTTCTGTCTTTGATGTCTAGTAGAAGGACGTTACGCTCCATTTTATTGTTAATGGATTCTATTAACTATCGGTACCGCTTATGGTATATCATTGACTTAGCAGTTGTGCTTAAGATTTCGGCTCATGAAGTAAGAGTTCTTCTACTTCTTGGGCTTACATTAATAGTGTCGCTATTATAGATTTTTGAAGGCCGCTCATTGCGCTCAGCCATCCACATTCATGAATTTTATCTCAGAAATATCGAGTCCATTTCTGGAGGCCTCTATTGTTAGGTCTATTATCTACTGCTCAGAATGTCATTCACTTAACAGTTGCTACTATAGCTAGGTAGGCTGTCTGTTTCGGCAGTGTCTCCGTTCGGCTGCCCTCTTCGCTCTGGGCTATTTGACCCAGGGCAAGAAAAGGGGGGGGGGGGGGAGGGTGTTCCCTTGGGTCACCTGTTTTACTATGAAAACAAGGGGATACCTCCTCCGGAGTTAGTAATTCTGAGCTGTTATTGGGATGGTTGTTTAGTGAGAAGTTTAGGTTTTTAAAATTCATTCAAGTCTTAGTTTTTAAAGTATAGCTTTTGAATATTGCATATGTCAACGGACATGATTATGCAATCCTCAGACACTTTTAGGAGTATAAGAGTCTCTATTCTCTAGACTTACTTTATTTATTGGCTTACTTTAAAAATTATTAGTATAAGGATTATATTGGATATTAATAGAGTACATGGATGTATGAAGCTCAATTTTGGAAGGTGTTGTATCTTTCTAATTTATCATAAATAAGAAGGATACATGTAAGGCCTATTACTTCTTTTTCCCTACAGGGGATGACTCTATTTTATTTTATTGAGCGTATTCCATTTTGCTCTATGTCCTTGGCCCTCCAGCCTTTTTACTATTCAGCTATGTCTGGGTCATTGGTACAGTATAAAAATGTTAAAAAATTTATAGTAATTTATATATTTTTTATACTTACCAATGACCCAGACGGGGATGGCCCTCCCAGGAGTTGGGAACTCTTGCCTCCCCGCTGAGTACATAGCGCTTACCAGGCACTGGTTATTAGAATGATTAATGGCACCAATTTCGGAACGTCCTTGACACTGCGCATGCGCAGTAGGGGCGAAGTGTGGAGGGCCTTTCAGGACATGTTTTCTTTGGTTTTAGATGCAAATTTTGGGGATTGGGGGGCAAAATTTGTGTTTGGCCCTATATTTTAAGAGTTAGCACCAGCTATGTCTGGGTCATTGGTAAGTATAAAAAATATATAAATTACTATAAATTTTTTAACTTTTCGAAAAATTTCAACAAAATCATATCATGTGACCCCTCTTTGGAACGAGCTCGTCGAGCTCGTTCCAAAGAGGGGTCACATGATATGGTTTCGTTGAAATTGTTTGAAAAAATTTAAAAAATGATATTTAAAATAATAAATTTTGAAATCATTTCCGTTGGGTAATGGGTTAATTGTTTCAAAAATTTGAGACCTTTGTTTATATTTGCCTGTTCATTTATATACTATTAATAAACTTGAGTTTGAATTTACTTGTTTTGTCAGTGATTATGCCATTATGGGGGTTATTTGATTCTGTGTAATGCTTGTGGTGATATAATGCCTTTCATAATATTCTTTGTAAAACTTAACTGCATTCACACCCATGTTATCTGATCAGTGACGCATCTCATTTTGCAGATTCATTATGTGCATTTTCAACAAACATACTGCGTGCGTAAGGACTCGTTCACATATCGGAGGTATTGCCTTTGCACCCAATAGTGATAATCGGTGTAGCTTTCTAAACTGACTTACTTGGTTAATTATTTTTTTGGGTGTATCTATTTTGTGTGATACCTTATAAAGCACATAGTGACAATAAGGCCACACAAACTAGATCTTCTGTTTCTCAGGCCATTATTTTTGAAATTGCATGCGAGCGAGCGTTTTTTTATTTTATTTTTTATTTCAGTAATTACTTTTTTGCCATCAAAAGTTCATGTTCTTGGTTCAAGTTTTAGGCCTCAATCTACAGAATAGCATGGGTGGTGGTGTATTTCATCCCTTGAGTGCAAGAAGGCTTTGCAATGCTAAAGCATTGCAAAGCCTTCTTGCACTCAAGGGACAAATTCATAAATTTTTTTAACTTGGGTAAAATATCAGACATAAACCATTTAATTTTTATTTTTTTTTAAGTTTAAATTGGTTATAAAAAGAGAGCATGCGGTAGCCAAAAGGACCATGCGGGAGGGCCTGAGAAACAGATTTTTAATTTTTTTAGGCCTAATTTACATTTTATGATATTACACTCCATATTATTTTACATCTTACAGAGATGAAATTTTCAAATTAAAATATATTCGTTTTATACGATATCTTGCAAATGTCTGAAATGAGATCTACACTTGTTAATTTTCTCCATCTTTTTTAATGATAAAGTTCAGATTTCGGGCATAATGTTACATTAATATGAATTGTGCTAAGTAACTCTTACTGTTTAACCCTTTACCTAACATAGCGGCCAAAAATGGAAGAAAATTAACCAGAATAAGCCTACCATAGCCTAAAATATCTCGGAAGTTTCTCAGGAAAACCATACAAATATGGATATCATTAGAACCAGCTCGTTGAGCTGGTTCTAATGATGGCCATATTTGCATGGTTTTACTTAAAAATTGTGAAATTTCTTTTTGAAAAATGTAAAATTTAATTTATTTTTAAAAATACTGTGTTAGGTAAAGGGTTAAACAAACTTGTCATAGGGGGTGTGAGTGAGGGGGGAGAGGTGGTTGGACGTGTTCAAGCTGAGGTACTAATACATGTATGGTAGTGGAAATGGTCTTAATCCAATTTCGGAATAGACTGGAATTAATGGGGTTGACTTACTAAGGCTAAAAAAAAATAATGTTTTGATTCTCAGGCCCTCCCTCATTGGATTTGAACCTCCTCATTAGACATTTTTATTATGTCATGTTTTTTTTTAGAATTTCTGAAAACTTGGAATGGTCATTTTTTCACATTTCTCGACATATAATTATTTAGCTGTGTTTGCAGTAAATTAGTTTTTCTTGTTGCAGTTTATGGGAGAGTGCCCAGAGGCACTCTCCCATAAACTGTAACAAGGCAAATTCTGATATACTGGATCATGATTTAATTATTTATTTAATTGCTGGTGTTTAAGGTCATATATTTCTGCACAATGGCTAATAATGGCCGCAACACAGATATAAACTCAAGTTTAACCAACCATTTAGAGCCATGTTTCCCATTTTAAAGGACTCCTACCCCAAGCATTGGTTACTGGGGCCTATCCTAATGGATCATGATGTTTGACAGATGTATACCATTAAAAAGAACAATAAAATACAAATCCTTTTAGCTGTTGTTACGGCAGTTAGTTATAAAAGGTATACTATAATTACACTAAGATACAACCTTTTCTCTTTTTCAAGTGGAAAGACCGCAAAAAGATTTACTGAGTATACTCAACCCTTTACACGAAAAAAAAAAAATAAAAAAAATAAAATAAAAATAAAATCCTCCCTCCCTCACTGATTTGAAAAAAAAATTGCCTGAGAATCAATTCATTTTTTTTATTTGGCCTAAGCATTAATTTGTTTCATAATACAATTTATACATACACGAGTAGTTCACATAACAGATAAATATATTGTATTGGGATGGGAGGGGTGAATTTAATCTTCAATTTTAGAGTACATGGCTTAAGATAGGAACATAGTAATGATGGGGGAGCGGGGTAGTCTTAATCCCGTTTTGAAATAGACTGAATTTCATCTGAGATAAGGAATTTAAACAATGTGATAAACTCTGTTTAATTATCGTTTACTTCCAATTATTTTCAATAGATTTCAGAGTGAACTTTTAAACAAGAAAGCACTATTCAAACTAGGTAATAACACAAGATGTTCAGCGTCAATTCACCATTTCATTTCATTTAGTGGTTCTCATTTTTAGGATCAGTGTGATTAGTTTTAAGCTTGTGGTATTGTAATGCATTCAAGGGTTGAGGGTTCACATTAACATAGGTGTGTCATTTTGGACACGTTAAATCACATTACAAACATTGTTGATTTTGGTGAATAGAATGGAAGGGAATTAGAACAATACTGTCATGAATGGTTGGTTTGAGAGAATAGTATGGATGGGAAACAGAATAATAATCTATTGTTTGGTATGAATGTGGAGAATCATGTTACAAATGGATAATTTTGGTGAATAGAATGAATGGGAATCAGGATAATAGTGTCATGACAAGATAGACTGGAATGAAAGGAATGGATTGAATGGAGATGGGATTGAGATAATGGTTCTATTCTTTGGTATGAATTTGAAACCATATCTAGTACTATAATTAGGCTGTGTATGCATAATTAATTATCTATATCCATAATTAAGTCTATTTTCATAATTATTGCACTAAAAATCTCACTATTAATACTACTGCCATTGTGTTGAAATATGTGACTTTAAGCACCAATAAATAAAAATAAATAAATAAATAAATAAATAGTGCACGGCGTAACCGTGTCCCTACGTCGTCAATCAGGATTTAGTGTCTAGCCCAAAAAGACAAAGCAGTTACCCCTGGTCAGATTTGAAGAATAGTCCTTTCGGTTTGAAGGCTAATACTCTAACCACTGAGCCACTGCGCTTCCATCCGGCGGGTGGGGGGGGGGGGGGGGGGGGGGGGGCTGGTTGTGGGTGGTCAAAACGTTGAAAGGAAAAAAATGCAGCTGAGGTGGCTGGATCTGAAGAAAGTGAAGAACAAAAAAGCTAGGTTGTATCTGTAATTCTTTTCATGGCCTCCCCCAGTCGTACTCGTATTACGTTCTCTTTATCCACTTTCCCTGATGTTCTTTTTCGGATTATGCCCGTTGTAAAGGGTCACCTAAAAAAACCTCTTATCTGAGTACGCCGAGTACATTTGCTTCGTAAGACGCATTTTCTAAATATGGAGGA
Source organism: Pictodentalium vernedei (assembly GCA_031216915.1). NCBI lineage: Eukaryota > Metazoa > Mollusca > Scaphopoda > Dentaliida > Dentaliidae > Pictodentalium > Pictodentalium vernedei. The sequence goes on along the minus strand of CM062289.1, from coordinate 439,364,719 downwards.
TTGAAACAGTGCCGAGTTACATGGTCGCACGCTGAAGTGTGTAATTGATAGTCAAATTTGCGTAATTGGGGGGGGGGGGGGGGGAGGGTCGTGGCCCACCAAGGACCCCCCCCTCTTGACTGAAAACGTCACAAATTTTTATTCTTAAGAAGTGCTGTCTGAATGCCTAAACAAAGAGCTAATATCGCACCAAGCTGTATGGTCGTACGAGGTGGTGTAGTGAAAAGTAAAAATCGGCCCTTGGGAAGAGGGAGAGGACACAGAAGACCCCTTTCTATCTGAAGACGTCAGGAAAATTTGTTTCTTAAGTTAGGTTTTTGTGATCAGTGAACCTCCGAGAATGTTCGAGCTAAAAATCATGAACGTAAGCGAAAGTGTTATTAAAAAGAGGTTTTTTTTGGGGAGGGGGGGGGGGGGAGGGGGGGGGGGGGTGGGTTGGCCCCTGAATGCCAGAACGCCAGGAATGTGGGACTTAAGAAATGGGTATTCTTCAATAGTTTTATGGTACCTTAGTGATTTTCCTGCATAGTAGTGTCACTTAAACTGGAGATACAGGTCTCAGCAAAGCAGGTCAGTCAAAAGTATTGAGTTACAATGTTAACCGTTCGGATTCCTCAGACAATTAATTTTCATTATTTTTTAATTTTTTGTCTCAAAAACATAGGTTATGACCCCTCGATGGAACGAGCTCGTCGAGCTCGTTCCAACGAGGGGTCATAACCTATGTTTTTGAGACAAAAAATTAAAAAAAAATAGCTATTCAAGAATTTTTTTTGCAAGTATCGTCTTCTTTTCAATTTAGGTAAAGGGTTAAATAAATATTGTTGTCAGTTTTCGCCCATACAAGCAACCGCTTTGTGTCCTTGGGCAAGACACTTCCCCCATTGCCCACGTGGGGGCACGGTGACGCTGTGTACTAAGGCGTACTGCACGTCGATGGTGCACCCATCTTCAACCAATGCTAACCCTGCTTGTGTGGAGTTGGTATGTTGGGGAGCTGACAGTTGCTCGCCGTTGCTCGGTGGTTCTCTCCGGGTACTCCGGCTTCCTCCACCCGTAAAACTGTCACGGTCATTGCTATCCATTGTGCAGAAATATGTAACCGTAAACACCAATAAATAAATAAATAATAAATAACTATTTTTTATAGTTTCTAATTGTGCCAAAATACGACAGACTTGAATTTGAAAAGCTTCAAACTGTCAAGGTCAAAATTTAGCACAGAGTTCAAAATAGAAAACACTGAAAAAATATAAATCTTTTTTCCTTTTATCGGCCCCACCAGCATCCCAAACCATTCTCGGAGAAGACTGTCCAAAACCAGGAGGATCTCCACATCCACAAAGCGACAAGTGTCAGGATTTCACGGTAGTGTTCGTTACCGGTAGCGTGTCGGTACCGTGGATGCAAAATGACGGAACCGAAATATCGTTACCACCCAATCTATCACTAAAGACATTGAGACATTTGCTTTTGAAAGAAATGCTCACATGAGTTGCTTGTTAGTTAAAAATCATCATTGTAATAGTGATGAAATGCTGTTTACATCGAATCCAGAAACAAGTTGAAGTGGGAAAAACACGTGTGTACCGTTTGAACACGTTGAACATTTCAACCAATAACATTCTCGGGATGAGTAAAGTGCCGGACCCTTTTGCTGAAGTGAATGTGATTGGCTCGTTTCTATAAACATGCCAACTTTTTTTTTATCAGTAACATTATCACAAGTCATTTCATCGTGTGTCTGAGAATTAATGTATTAAATATGATAAAATGACAATTGCCTGTGTTAAATATGTGGTGAAAATTGAAAATCAGTTTTTTGAACAAAGGTATCATGCCGCATACATCTTAAAGTATACATGCAGTATTTTCTGGGGGAAACAGGTCTGAAACCTAGAATGGTACGAGTTAAATTAAATTCCCTCGTTTCGGAAAAACTTCAAAAAGGTTCCCATAACTGCTCACAGATGGCACCTAAATTTCATTACCGATGGGTTCCGTGCCTCTTAAACCACGGTACCGATTTTTCAGTTCTGTTGACCTCTGAAATCCTGATACTTGAAGCGACCTCCAGTGCTGGTGCTATCATCTGAAAGGTCGAGGATGACCGAAAGCCAGTTGAAAACATACGTTAATGTGAGAAGTGGGATAAGTATACCTCGCAAAAATATGCATACTTGCTTCAGAAAAAGTAGACTATTTTTCGGCATTAATTACCGACACATGAAGGCATGGTTTAGCATTGAAGATCCTTTTCAAGTACATCTTCCTGGCGTTAATTACTTATTCTTGTACATCGAATTTATGCGGATATTAAGTCAATTTTTTTATTTGCTTTGTAGTTACTGCGTGGCCATCCATCTTCTTTTAAGACGTATGCTGTTTTTCTGAGAATGGCTTAATAAGATGTTCCGACAGTGGGCATATCGAAATAGGTGAGTACTAATATTCGATAGTTATCGAGCCATTTCCAAAATGAAGAGAAAGTTGATGATTACCAAAATACAGCGGTGGAGGATTATCCATCAAACAGTGAACAACCAGGTTTGAAGAAAAACGCAAGAAACACCTACAATGATTTTAGTCACGAACCGCTGTGTTTTACCCGGCTTTTCACGAGGGATATGTCCGCAAATGTCCTGTGGGCTTTGCAAACCTTCAGGTTAGGGCCCTGCGAATCACACATTTTCGATTCAAATCGACTCGCTGTTATTTGAAATCGAATCGAATCTCTAATTGAATTCTAGGCGTCTTGAAGATGATCGATAAGGGAGGAGGGGGATGTCTGTACAGCTGGTTGTTTCGACTGTGACGGCTCAAGTCCCGACTCATAAAATATTTCAGCAACATCATCAAGGCATGCCTTCCTGGACGGCGTGCCTTGATGATGTAGTTGGAATATTACCCAGGAAAGGATGCGAGACTTAACAGTACTAAGCACTGCACAGGGCTAACCACTTGCCACAGCTCACCGTCAACATTATTTGGAAACTTCAAGTTTGTTTTCAAGAGCGGTAGCAGCTAGTGAAACTGGAATTAGGATGAGAAGTGGCATGGGCCTGCCATTTATGTTAATATAGATGAACTTACACCTGTCTTTATTTACAGCATCATTGACATTCAAATTCCTTCTGAACTGTGTTTTATTATACGATAACAATGACTTAAACCAAGCTGTATTCCCGTCTAAAGATTCGAAAGGAAAGAAATCGGGCCGCTGATTTTAAATCGAGTCAAATATCAATTGAAGATTCGATATCGAATCTCAAAGATTCGCAGGGCCCTACTTTTATTTTTATCTGCTTTAGACACAACAGGGAGTGCATTGGCTCATAGATCGCCCATGCTTTGAACGGTATGAATAATTAAATTTTGAGAATTCTATCCACAAAACGCCATATACAACTTCTGGGATTGTAAGTTTGTCCCTTTCTGCTGGGTGCATAATGGAATACAGTTCATCTTTTGAGTGCAGCAAGGCGCCATATGCTAGGCTTGAGCCATTTTGCTCTCACGGCACGGTTGCCCCAGCTTCCTTACAGAAGTTATGTTAAGGACTTCTTTTGGCAGTTGTGTGTAATATTAATAAGCATTGTGCCCATGCACTGGGTGGTTTGACAGGCACCAAATGACCTGTGTGAAACATGATTGTTTTGCCCAACACTTGCACGAATGGAGATTACCTTAACATATGTTTGCTCATCATTTCAGTTATCCGACTCGGTGTTCGTGAATGTAAAAATATTATTTTCGGGCGTTTGCTGCTGACTACATGATGATCAAAGAGGAAATAAAGATAGAGCCGTAAACAGCTTCGTTTGCCCACGTCGATGAGACAGTGTCGAAGAAGAAAATCCACTGTATCGTCGGTAGTGAAATGTGTAATCACAGAAACATACTGAAAGCGGAACTAAGACATCCAAAAGTAAAGTGTGTACGTAGATATTATTTTTTTTATGTTATTTTTATTAAATGTGTACCATTACCCTAGATTATTTGATGGAGAGGATGTGAATTATGAATGCTGAGCGAGTTGTTTATTAATTTGAGCAAAATAAAAAATAATATTGTTCACTGTACACTGACTCACAAAGTAAATTTGAGCCTGGTCTGCAGTATTTAATTGGGACCACCAGAACGCATACAATGGTTATGTAGTATAATGTATGGTTCTCAAAAAAGAAATATTTAATTTCTATTTTTTTTTTTTTTTTTTGATGTCTCTTGTTGGGATGGGGGTGGGGTGGATGAGGTATGTTTTGTTTTTATTTTTACTTTATACTTTTTTGCGCATACCTATTGTCAACTCGTAATCCATCTGTGGTGTTTTTTAGAAATATTGTAATTGTAATTTGAATAGAAATACAATTACAATCCAAAACGGTTAGGAATTAAGATCACCCTCGCTGAATGTGCATGCTGTATATAATTGAGTAAAAGATATGCTGGTTTTAGTTTTGGTTATTTCGCAAATAATAAGAATCTTGAAGGCCGCTTTTCTTGCTCAGGAACACAATGCGCCATAATTTCACCAAGTAGGATGACTGCTCAGGCATACGTGGGATAACCAATCAGTATTTTCAGTGTGCCGACCGAGGGGCTGCACATTGAAATTTTTGAATGATCTAACCCTAGGTAATGAATATGGACGCTTCCAACTGCTATCATTGAAATTGACTTGGAAGACACCATCGGAGTTTAAAAGATTCACCAAAATGTGTGCCTATACAACGTATGTACTGCTAAACGTAGAACATATACCTTAGATATGTGGCCTAAACGTGTGGCTTTGCATGATCAAATCAGTTTCAATAAAATAAGACAAAAATAATAAATTTTCGTCCTCAATGTCGCAAACATATCAGAAACAAAGTTCTTTTAGTGTTTACAATAAATAAATTTATTCAACAAGTGAAACTTGACTAATTGTCGTGTACTACATGTATTGAAAAGTTCAAGAAACACAAAACTGCTTGATGATATTTTGAATCGATCTGTTTTGTTACTGCCTCAAACACGTTTATTACTCTGATAAGATGTTGAGCCAGCTCACTTAGGTACCGTGGATGCTTTTATATCATCAATATGTTATCGATATAAGATCAAATATTTTTGTTTGCTTTGCAGGTATTGCAGTCTTCCAATCTGGAGAGAAGAAACATAGCGTTTTTTTTTTATAAAGAGTTTTAGAAGATTTTCGGGCAACAGACTTATCAATGAAAGGTAGGTGGTGATTTGCAAATGCCCTGACTTAACAGAAAAGAAAAATAAACATTCTGACCATTGTCATTGGAAGTACATGAAAGGCTTAAGTCCTTAAATTGTAACCTGGAGGATTTGCAAGTCAGATTTTTACTGAAATAGTTTTGAAAAGTTGTTGCAAAAAGGTATTGCGGTTACATGTATTTCTCTTGAACTTTTTCAGTGAAAAGGGGTGTTTCTAGCCATGGCATAATTGTGCATTCTGTTTTATAAACTCTTTTCATCCAGCAAATGAAAACTTTCCCTTGCCAATTTATCCCTGGGGAGCGCTCCAAGAAAGCCAGTGGCGAATCCAGACCATTGATAAAGACGGTTAGAATCCGCTAATTAGTTTTTTTAATTTTTACCTCCAAAACATAGCCGACGACTCCGTCTGGATGAGTTTGCCCCATTGAGGACCATAAGCCATGCGGCCCACTTCCCACCCCATCGCTCCCCCGGTTTCCTCATTAAAGAAAGCATCCCAAGAATCCATACCACTTGCAGGCACTTTTTTTTAGACAAAGTAAGTGGTTTGATATTTTTATACTGTACCAATGACCCAGACATAGCTGGTGCTAACTCTTAAAATATAGGGCCAAACACAAATTTTGCCCCCCAATCCCCAAAATTTGCATCTAAAACTAAAGAAAACATGTCCTGAAAGGCCCTCCACACCTCGCCCCCACTGCGCATGCGCAGTGTCAAGGACGTTCCGAAATTGGCGCCATTTATCATTCTAAGTTTGGCCCTTCATCAGTTAACATCTGACTGATCTTTGTGCTTTTAAATCTCAGTTTAAATGATGCCAGACACATAAATATTAGTGAAATGGTGATTCTAAGGAGGATAGAAAAGGAGGAGAGGAAAAGAATGTGTGACAGAATATTATCAGGGCTGTAACTTAAAATTTTTTAATGAAATTATGTTAAGTTACCTATTTTCAAGGCAGCAGCCATTTTGTTGTCATTCTGATTATTTAGTTACACTGTTTTTTCAAGTGTTTTTCCTCTCTCCCTGTCCTTTAAGTTCCCCCTTGCTATTCTCCCATGCTTTTGGCATAGTTTCTGTAATTATTATTACTAAAATTTCTTGGGAGTTTTAGCTTAATAACAGAATGAATTCTGTTCTTTCCCCATGTTTACGTCTTCACCTACGGGTGGTTAGGCGTTGTGTTCTGCATCTGCCATCTGATGTTCTGCAGTTTCTTCCCTGGAAGTCTCTGTTTTGCATCAGATGGGGTATTTTTGGTAACTGATTTCGGGCCTGGGTGCCTGGAGTCTTATTTTAGTGTTTTTACACTCATTGTTTACATTTACAACAGCCCTCTGTGTGAGGGGGGGATTTCTAAATAATAATATCTTTATGTTATTTTAATCATAACTAGATACATTATTATTGTTCGTAAGTGTTGAATAAATTGTTTAAAATATTTTTAAAATTTTTGTCCACACTTAGGCTTGGGATCCATTGGGGCTCAACGTTACTTTTCAGAAACTTGGGCTGTTCTGAAAAAATATTTTTTCAAAATATTTTGATTTCAATTATTTTTTCTATATTAATGGATCATATTATTATTATGTATTTTGATTGCCAGGGGTTAGTGCGAGTACCAGGACTTGTTTTCTTTTCACATTGAAAGGATATTGATCAATTGTTTTAAGAGGAAGTCTTCCTCTGACCTTATTATCATTCTATATGTGGTCAGTGTACTCGCATTAACTCCTGTTCTGTATCGTATGATTTCGATGACAATATGGGAAGCGTATGTCACGGTATGTTGTTGGGGATTTGGACACTACGGTCCTTTCCCCGCACGGTCACTCTACTTTATCAATTTCTATTTCAGACGATCAAGATTAGGGTGATGTATCTGTGATGTCTTCCAACAGTGTGCCTCCGTCGTCACAATTAATGAAGGGCTAGCGGAAAAGTGCTCATGTAATACGCCAATTGCCTAAGAGGACCCTAGTAGGTTCGACGGCCTTTGACGTCCGCTAGCTCGCCCGGTGTAGCGTCCATTCACCGAATGGTTCGGCAGCCGGGTTCGTCCGTTGCGGTCTAGAAGTAATTTTGGGGTGATGCGAGCACTATAAAATTAACTTAATGCACACCCAGTGACGGCGGATCGGAGGGAGAACGGAGGAAGCCTTTTAGTCCGGTTCATAGCTCGTTCCGGTCCCTCCGGTGGGCAAGCGAGAGAGGCCCCTCTCTCGTTCAACAACATCTGGCCCCAGATGTTGTGGTACAAATGTGTCGTTAGCGGAGCATACGTCCGTCGCTCGGGACGCTCCGTTGTATAGGCAGTCCGCTGAGACTGCTAAGGCTTCCTCTTCTCGTCAGCGCACACGACCGCACCTTGGCTGCGTGACCGCCGATATATTACCAGCTTCGCCGATCAAGGATTCTTCGGCGACCAGGTCACACCATCCGGCAGCCAGGGATTCGAGACCGATGGACTCCGGACGTTCGCATAGGAAGTATGCGGGAGCCATCTGATGCGGAGCTGCCCTCGGCGAAGCACCGATAGACTGCGCCTCCGCAGGTCTCGACGCCGGACATTCTTGTGCACATAGCACAGCTTATCGCAGCATCCCAGCAGCCGACAGAAACGGTGTCGGATCGAGAATTATCCGACAGCGCTGGGTCGGTAGCCGGGGACTCGAGGCCTGCAGACTCCGGACGTTCGCATAGGAAGTGTGCGGGAGTCAACGTACACGGAGCTTCCAGCGGCAATGCATCGTAAGTCCGCTACTGCACAGGCCTTGGGAACGGACGTGCTTTCCTTAATAGCACAGTTTATCGCAGCATCCCAGCATCAACTGAATCTGTCGCATATATTTTATCCGACGATGCTGGGTCGGGACGCTCCGCGGAAGCGGGTACGGACGTCCGAAAGTTTCATCCGGTCCGACGGGATACCGAAAGGGATTCGGTGGATTTCAAGCTTTCCCTTTCGGAACAACATATGCTGCGATGCCGGATAAGAAACTGATAGCGTCGGTGGACTTAGAAATTTTTGGTTCGGTTCAGGGACATCGTCCCTAAGTTCCGACATAGTCCAATAATGTCACACAAACTTTCGAATTATTGAACGACGCTATATATATTATTATTTTATGCTTGCTATCCAAGCATTTCTGGTTTCTTGTTCGAAGAGTTATGGAGATGTCTTCAAAAGTGTGCCTCTGTCGTCATAGTTATTGAAGAATTAGCGGCAATAAGTGCTCATGGAATATGTCTATCGCTTACGGAGTGACATTCGCTAGCTCACCCGGTGTAGCGTACATTCATCGAATGGTTCGGCTGCCGGGTTCGTCCGTTGCGGTCTAGGAAGGAGATTTGGGTGATGCGAGCACTTTAATTACTTTAGTACTCACCCAGTGACGGCAGATTGAGGACAGATCGGAGGAAGCCAACAACATAGGGGACCGCATGTTGTGGTTCAGATATTTTACATTCGGAGCATATGTCCGTTGCTCGGGACGCTCCGTTATATTGACAGTCCGAGAGACTGTCTTTAATGCTTCCTCATCCTCACAGCAGGGCACACGACCGCACATTGGCTACGTGACCTCGAGTATCCGATCAGTTTTGGCATTCAGTGATTCCACAGCGAATAGGTCGCGCCATCCGGTAGCCAAAGGACACGAGGCCTATACACTCCGTTCGCTCGCATATTGGAAGTATGCACGGGGTAACGATCTCGGAGCTTCCTGCGGCAATGCATCGTAAGACCGCTGCTCCTCAGGCCTCAGTGACGGACGTGCTATCCGAGTTAGCACAGTTGTTTCGCAGCATCCCAGCAATTGACGGTTTCTCGGTCGAATCAGGAATTATCCGACGGCGCTGGGTCGGTGCGGTCCGCGGTTGCATCAAGCTACGGACGACCGAACGTTTTATAGGGTCCGACAGGATGGCGAAAGGGATTCGAAAGATTTCGAGTTTTCCCTTTAGTAGTATCGGAAGATGCCTTTCATATCTTCTGGCATTTCTTCCAGTGATTATTGTTCGGACTTCATTGCTGCGATCTTGGATAAGAGACTTATAGCGTCATTGGACTCGGATTTTTCGATCGGTACAGGGACTTTGTCCCTGACTTACCGACGCAGTCCAATATTGTCATTACAACATGTGTTTTATTTTTCGACGCTATATATTATATATATATACAAGCCTGCTACTAAGCATGATAGTTTAGTTTCTTGTCCGCGTGGCTCATTTCTGCCATTTTATCTTTTTTACTTATAGTTTATTTTGGCAGAGCAGGGCATACCGAGAGTTCATATGCGTCTAGACGGTGTGATTAAAGACTGCATATATTCTTTTTCGCCGTTTATGTCTTTTCCAATTTCAATGTTGGGAACGACATTATGTATAGTAGACTTAACTTAGACGCTTTATTATACGTAATCCGCCTTACTGAGGCGTTATCATTACGTCTTCAAGAAAAGATTTACGGGATATTATTCTCAATGTAATTTCTTTTGAGGGCAGTAGTTTGTTCACGTATAACTCCGCCCTTCAGTGGCTGATTGGAGTTGGTTAGACGTGATGCAGCCCTAGCTACATCCACGCGTGGATAGTAGGTTAAGAACTCTCTCAGAGTCGCTTCGTTCTCGGAGGAGCTTCTCTTCGACGGCAACTTTCTGGCAATCCATGAATTGCTTGATTTATACATTCTCTTGTCTATCTAGTGTTACAAGAGATTCAGACTGGGGCAAACATTCGGTGGTTGACTCAGAGAGTGCCGCCGCAGTTGCCGGACCCTAGTGTGGCTGTTATGACGGTTGCCAGTCAAACAGATTGGGATATTCTGATCCCTACGGATTCGAAGTGCCAGGGTCTTTGGGTTCCGCAGTCTTTTAGCTATCAGTTTAACTTCCGCGGAATAATGTTTTTTAGGCTTGCTTTATGTCATTGCATGAACATTATTCAGAAACGTATGCCCAAATTCCTGTCCTTTAATTCGACAGTAGTGGGGTATCTCCGGAACCAGGGAGGCACTCTTTCGTTTCCGTTATTCAATTTAATGGAAAGAATCCGTCTGTTGGTTATAGTACACCAAGTTCAGTTTTGGTCCGTCATATTCTGGGTCGTCTGATTGTTTTATCGCACTCCCGTTCTCTTACGGGTCGCTTGTTGCTGTCAGAATGGACTCTCAACAAACAAGTATTTAATCAGATTTGCTATCTATGGGAGCGCCCAATGATGTTTTATTTATGACACAGCTTGCTAATCAATTGCAGACGTATGTGTTGGCTTGTCCAGATCTCTGAGCTAATACTGTTAACGCTCTATTGATCTATAGGACGGAATGATAGGATACGCGTATCCTCCGGCGCTGTTGTTTTAGCAGGTATTGCTAAGATAAACAACCACAATACATTTCTGTTGATAGCATCTCTATCTTCACAGAGATCATGAGTAATTTACTCTCTTGTCTACTGTGGATCTTAACGTGAAATCTTCCTCTATGTGAGGATCTTTTTTCACTGGGTAAATCGTGTCATCTTTATCACAACCAGCAAGGTCGCAACCTTCATGTATTCCGTTGTGTGGTCCGTATTGCATTGTAAGCACTGTACTGGACGAGCTTTGGACGCGATTTCTTACTATAGGAGATCCTCTTCTTCGCTATTCTATGCGACTAAAGTGGAGGCTCTTCCGTCGTGGTGTAGGGATCATTATGTTCATATGGTTGATCCCTCCATACTACGCATTGCTAGTTTTTAGTATACTTGTTTCACAAGATCTACTGCAGCCTGTTGTTATTTAGGTTATAGGTTTATGTTACCTCATACCTATGCACTCTACGATAGTTTACAATTGAGTCTTTTGTCTCTTTATCTAAGTCAGTTAGTAACTTTTTGATAAATAGACTTAGAATCTTTAGATTAAATTCCTATACGGATTTTAACTTCGGTTCTTATTTAGCTATGTAATCATTTGAGCCTCTGGAAACAGTAGTTTTCAAATTCTGACCTTTTAGACAGTAATTCTGTTGGTTTCTCTTTTACTGTAGAGTCAGTGAGTTTCATGCACTATCGATGGATGATTTTCACTTTCATAGTTTCGGAATCAATACTTCCGTTACTATTTAGGTTGGATTGTTGCATAAGAGTTAGGCTCCTATTTCCGGAACCTATTATTTTAAGGTCCTTCCGTCTTCGTATGGGCATAGGCCTTTACTCTTTCCGGGTACAGTTTATGTATTTATAAACAGATATCTGTTTATTACAAGGGCGTAAGCTTCTTCTGTCTTTGATGTCTAGTAGAAGGACGTTACGCTCCATTTTATTTTTAATGGATTCTATTAACTAGCGTACTGCTTATGGTATATCATTGGCTTAGCAGTTGTGCTTAAGATTTCGGCTCATGAAGTAAGAGTTCTTCTACTTCTTGGGCTTACATTAATAGTGTTGCTATTATAGATTTTTGAAGGCTGCTCATTGCGCTCAGCCATCCATTCATGAATTTTATCTCAGAAATATCGAGTCCATTTCTGGAGGCCTTTATTGTTAGGTCTATTATCTACTGCTCAGAATGTCATTCACTTAACAGTTGCTACTATAGCTAGGTAGGCTGTCTGTTTCGGCAGTGTCTCCGTTCGGCTGCCCTCTTCGCTCTGGGCTATTTGACCCAGGGCAAGAAAAAGGGGGGGGAGGGTGTTCCCTTGGGTCACCTGTTTTTACTATGAAAACAAGGGGATACCTCCTCCGGAGTTAGTAATTCTGAGCTGTTATTGGGATGGTTGTTTAGTGAGAAGTTTAAGTTTATAAAATTCATTCAAGTCTTAGTTTTTAAAGTATAGCTTTTGAATATTGCATATGTCAACGGACATGATTATGCAATTCTCACACACTTTTAGGAGTATAAGAGTCTCTATTCTCTAGACTTACTTTATTATTGGCTTACTTTAAAAATTATTAGTATAAGGATTATTGGATATTAATAGAGTACATGGATGTATGAAGCTCAATTTTTGGAAGGTGTTGTATCTTTCTAATTTATCATAAATAAGAAAGATACATGTAAGGCCTATTACTTCTTTTCCCTACAGGGGATGACTCTATTTTATTTTATTGAGCGTATTCCATTTTGCTCTATGTCCTTGGCCCTCCAGCCTTTTTACTATTCAGCTATGTCTGGGTCATTGGTACAGTATAAAAATGTTAAAAAATTTATAGTAATTTATATATTTTTTATACTTACCAATGACCCAGACGGGGATGGCCCTCCCAGGAGTTGGGAACTCTTGCCTCCCCGCTGAGTACATAGCGCTTACCAGGTACTGGTTATTAGAATGATAAATGGCGCCAATTTCGGAACGTCCTTGACACTGCGCATGCGCAGTGGGGGCGAGGTGTGGAGGGCCTTTCAGGACATGTTTTCTTTAGTTTTAGATGCAAATTTTGGGGATTGGGGGGCAAAATTTGTGTTTGGCCCTATATTTTAAGAGTTAGCACCAGCTATGTCTGGGTCATTGGTAAGTATAAAAAATATATAAATTACTATAAATTTTTTAACTTTTGTAGAATTTTCCGTGAACCCAACAGCTCTTCAGGGCTTGGGGAAGCTGCATCTTGTTACTGTTTGATACATCACTGCTTTGGTATGTTATATGTGTAACGTGAGTAGTTTTTGTTTGTTTTCAGGTTTGTATGGTCATTTCATTTATAGTGCAGTTGTACAATGTTTTACACCAACTATTTTAGAAGATGCCTGAACAGCAGACCTGCAGAAAGGTGAGCAATAATTCATACACATTTCATTCTTGACTGAAATCCAAAAATCACAAAACGAGATGTGTGGGTCGTATACGAACTTGTAAATGCCCTTGTTTTAACATTGCCATTTCTTGCCTTCAGAAGTGCTTGAAAATGTGACATTCTTCTCTGACTGAAAAGACCTGGGAGAGGTTCTGAAAAATATGTTCTGGAAAATACACATAGGTTAATCGATATGGCACTTGTGCCATTGCGGAAGGATAAAACTCGAGGCCGGTGGCCTCTCGTTCTATCCTTCCTAATTGCCATATTGATTAACCCATTCACATGCGCGTGTCGTGTGTTTATTACATGCATTCATATCTATAAAAAACAACAATTATTAGAAGGACATTTAGCAATTCATTTGACAAGTATCAACAAAAAGAACAAATTTGATGGCCAACCAAATTTCGTCTATTTCGTCCCCTCAGTTCCAGAGTATTCTTTGTGTCTACTGGCACATTGAACACAATAGAAATCATGAGGACAATTTTTAGCTATGGCTGGGAATTCAAATTGTAATTGCGGTTGACGATTAGGAGAAAATCCCATTGAAATTTCATTTCTTTATAGAAAGAGTCATCAGCACTTTCCATTCCGCACATGCGGAATTTAATTTTTTCGCACGGTTTAATGTGGCTGTAGATGGGGATTTCCTAGAACAGGCATGTAGTAATGGGTTGTTCTTTTAAGTTTCGTAATTTGTGTTGTGAGTTTGATGGAATAAAAACTGCATGCATTTTCTTCCGAAATAACGTGCGTGTGATTTTCCTTAACGCTTCCCCGGGTTCACCAGGGACTATGGAGAATCTATAGCGTCACCTTATTTGAGGTGCATGAATATTTTTTTGAACCATTCATTCTATGTCAATATGAAATCAATTGTTTTGTTTGGATTACTGGTATTACACGATCATTCCATCTAAAATTGTCATACCACAACTGTTTTAGACGTTGTTCGAAATCCCACACTCACAGTAGGCCTGTAGAATGGTGAGCAATAATACACACAATGAGTGTAACTAAAATGCTTTCCCGTGGGTCCTCGTAAGAAGTACTTTGAAAAGCACACATTTTTGCAGTGTAATTCCAAGACCTTGTAGCTTTTGAAATATGTTGGGTGAGTCATTGAAAAAATATATTCTGGTTATGGCCTACCTCTTTCTGTGAAAATGGCAACTAAATATTAATGAACAAATATAAAATGGCAGCATTTCATTTGTATAGCTCTTGTAAAATGCTTTGAGGAGTTGTTTTGACAAATGTAGATTCAGCGAATGCATTACTCGGGGCACCGGGGCACTAGCGTATGCATTGGTCAAGATGTTGGGCAGATATATTGGTAAGTGCTTTGAAGAATAAAAAGGTGACGTATTGGCGAAAGTATAAATGAATGCACTACCGAGGACATAAGTGAATGCCCATTTCTTTTAGGGCTGAAACGGTTGGCTCATTTTCACAACCGACTAATCGAGAGCTAAAACCAGAGAATATCTGCTCATCCGCGGCCATTATTTCACCGAATATGGGATCAAAACTATAGGAATTGGAAAGCAGTATTCTCAGAAACTATTCCGTAGTGTGTATACAAATGAACGTTGTCGAGTACTCGACAACGTTCGTTTGTATACATACTACGGAATAGTTTCTGTGGTTACTCAGAACTCACGGAAATTGCCGATCATTAACAAAGTCTTGAACACCAAAGTCGATTATTTCTCAATATATACAGCGCTGCTTCGTGGTGTAATCTATCCCAAAGGAGAAGCAGCAGATTTACTATGTTTTAACCGTGGAATGACGATCACTATCAATATTTCGGATAACCGGTTGACGTTTTTTCAATCGGTTAGGTAGGTAACCGGTTTCAAACCGGTTATCCGGTTAACCATTTCAGTACTAGTTAATATCAACAGCAATCAGTGTAACCTCCCCATGTTATTTGTTCAATGTATAAAACATTGGGAAAATAGAAATGGGTCTCACAATTTCTTAGGAGGAATGTCAAGACAATACGACAGATTTATGCAGGTTGGAAATAACAACAGCCTTATTGATTTCTGTTTTTCTTTCGTTATATTTTTATTATTTTTTTAAATTTACTTATTTATTTCATTATTTTTTGCAGTTTGAGAGATATATTGAAGACGTAATGTTGAAAATATCAAGTTTGAGAAAAGCAGCAGAATTTCATTTTTGCAACAATGAAACCGCAGTGAAAGATAATGTTCTTTAATGTTTTGTATTACCTCTTTTTCATCATTAATATACAGCAAATAAATTCCTGTTAGAATATTGTCATGTTTTGGAGTTTTATTTCACTGATATCCATTCTCCGACAGTCCTTTAACGTTCTGCAGAACACAATTTAGTCTTAATTTACACTGACATTGCATATTTTTCTCAACACTTTAGAAACTGTGTTGAAATTCTATGTTCATCTGTTCTATTTGATTCTGATTTAGTTGTCGTTTTTTCACGATTTTTTGAGTTGCCAAATTACAGGACCTGTGAAATTTTGCTATTTAACCATCTGCTAACTAGTATCGAAATATACAAAAAAAATAACTCGCAGCGTGAGCTCCGTTAAAGCAGAATTGGTTAAACCTTTAGTAAGACAGTATTTTTAATAAAATAAATTAAATTTCACAATTTTCGAAACCCAATTTCATGACATTTTCGATAAAATCATACAAATATTAGAGCTGAAACGGTTGGTTCATTTTCACAATCGACTAACCGAGAGCTATAACCGGTTAATATCCGGTTATCCGTAGCCATTATTTCACTGAATCTGGGATCAAAACTATAGGAATTGGAAAGCAGTATTCTCAGAAACTATTCCGTAGTGTGTATACACACAAACGTTGTCGAGTACTCGTTTGTATACACACTACGGAATAGTTTCTGCGGTTACTCAGTACTCACGAAAACTGCCAATCATTAACGAAGTCTTGAACGCCAAAGTCGATTATGTCTCAATGTATACAGCGTTGCTTCAAGGTGTAATCTATCCCAAAGGAGAAGCGGCAGATTTACTACATTTTAACCGTGGAATGACAATCACTATCAATATTTCGGATAACCGCTTGACGTTTTTTTAATCGGTTAGGTCCATAACCGGCTTCAAACCCGTTATCCGGTTAACCATTTCAGAACTAACAAATATGGATATCATTAAAACCATCTCATTGAGCTGGTTCTAATGATATCAATATTTGTACGGTTTTATTGAAAAACTTCGGAGATATTTTAAGCTGTGGTAGCCTTGTTCTATTTAATTTTTTGGCCGCTATGTTTGGCAAAGGGTTAAATTCCTAGTTGCATCTCGATTCGAATCTTGCAGATAATTTTGAATGCCAATCGAATCTGGAATCGAATCTCACTGCCTTTTAGGTTGTGATATTGCACCTTCTTAACCCTTTACCTAACATGAAAAGCAGACGACACTTGGAAAATAAATTCTTGAATAACTAATTTTTTTAATTTTTTGTCGTCGAGCTCGTTTCAACGAGGGGTCATAATCTATGTTTTTGAGAAAAAAATGAATAAATAATGAAAATTAATTGGCGATTTTTGAGAATAGCACTGGCCGTTTTTGGCAGTTTGTTGGACGTTACGTCGGGTAAAGAGTTAAACCGTGAGATTATAGCAAATATCCGTCTCCAATCAAAAATTGGGCAAATTAAAACAAAAGTGCGGAATATATCCTAGAAACAGAGTCAAACTAGTTTCTGAAGTATTTCGTTTTTGAACTTCTACCACAAAGTCTCCTGTACAGGAGACTTGATGACAGTAGGAGAGTTCAAGAGGAGACACTGTAGGATTTTGAGAAAATGTCGATAAGACGAACATTTGCGAATCTGCGCACCCAGTTTTTTCATTTAAAGTTACCCCATCCATTTGGGGCTGCATTGGAGGCATGCTTTGTAAAACATAAATCTTGCTCAGCTGCTCCATCCTATAAACCACTGAAAGAATCTTGTGATATTTTGCATGTCCTTAGATGATGTTTATGATTGTTCAAAGAAACTCTAGGCTTGTAATTGAACTCTCTGTGATGGTCTGAAGTTTTATTTGGGTTCTCTGTAGGATTTTAACACATTGCAGTTCGACAGACATTTTTCTTTAAATCTTACTCTGGAAACACAACACTCGCAAAATTTTGTTATTGAACCTATGATTCCAAAGGGACAGGGAATTCAAGGACGTTGGCTCTCTAACAAAGTCACAATTTGACCTTAACATGTCAATAGCGACTATTGTTGTACACTTTATTATTTCCAAATGAAACAAAATACTACATTTTGATAGGCTGAAAGGTACGGTGTAACTTGCAAATCCACAGTGGCTTTTTTTTTACACCATGTTTAACCACGGTGTAAAAACAAGAATATACAAGAGCAAGCTATATGGCTAAAAAAGTACCCATTTTTAATTATTAATTCATACCTTCTGGGATCGTGGTGGCTCAGTAGGTAGAGGTGCAGGCTGCAATCCAAGAGGTCCTCGGTTCGGATCCCACCTGCGGCAACCACATTGTGTCTTTGGGCAAGACACTTCATCTCCATTGCCCGCGTGAGTGTACGGTGGTGTTGTGTACTAAGATGTACTGCACGTCGATGGTGCACCTGTCTTCAACCAATGCTAACCCTGCTTGTGTGAAGTTAGTATGTTGGGGAGCTGACAGTTGCTCGGTGGTTCTCTCCGGGTACTCCGGCTTCCTCCACCTGTAAAACTGTCGCGGTCATGATTAGCCATTGTGCATAAATATGTGACCTTAAACATAAATAAATAAATACCTTCTGTTCGGTTATGTTAGAACAAAAATAAAAATACAGGAAATTTAATATTTTTGTGCAATAAAATATTACCGATATGGATGTCATTGGAACTGGCTCATTGAGCCAGTTCCAGTGACATCCATATTTGTCTGGTTTTATTTAAGAAATTTGCAAAGTACAAATTTTCTGTCAGTTTTTTCCCACAGTGTAGGTTAAAGTATTAAGTACACCAAACTTCCTGGAAATAAATCTATTATCCTTGTGTTTTCCAGTGTGTATGGGAATTTACACCGGTCTGGGAACTCATATACCCTTCGGCTTCGCCTCAGGGTGTATGAGTTCTCAAACCGGTGTAAATTGCCATACACCCTGGAAAAAACAAGGATAACTAAGATTGTTCTGGGAAAGTTTTCTCATGTCCAGATCAAAGCTATTATCAGATCATTGTTGGAAACACCTCAGTGAGCAACACTGAATCAGAAGACAGAGTTATAACTGAATAATAATTTTTAATAAAACTTCCTCACATTCCAGCATATATATAATCTCTTCATGCATGGTAAAGCTGGACTTGGAAGGTTGGTGGTTTTAATATTGTGCTTTAACCCCCAATCACACTGATGTCTTCGAATAAAAATTTCAATCCGCAATTTTTTTCCCATTGTGTGATTTGGAATTTAATCAAATTCATTCTTGTCGACAACTGTCATTCAGCTTTGTCAAATAACCTTTAATTAAATTCATACCCGTTTTGTGTGAACAAATGCAAATTGAAATTTCAATATTTTAACTTCACTGTGCAGAGGGTTAATAACCCGTCACACTGCACCACTTGGTAACATTATAACTCAAACACCTCTGTCTGCATTGATTTGATATTTAACCCTTCGAATCCGAACGACCGCTTTTCCGGCCCAGAAGCATGAAACGTCATAACTTCATTAAGTTGGATGGCTGCTGAGTGAATGTGTGGGGTAGACCATTTAATATTTCCAACGTGCAGCCCATGGCTGCACGAAGAAAATATTAATTGATCTACCCCCAAATAATGAAAGTGGACTCTTCCGGATGCTGCCATGGAACTGACATGGAAGAAAATACCAGGATTCAAATGGGTTAAGACTAGGCTTGTTCATGGTCTTAAGAGTCAAGTTTGTTCCGAATCCATATTTGGGCTCTCTGTTTCAAGTTCATGCATAATGTGAAAAGCTTACTCAAGATTCGTTTCCTCAAAACCGTTGGGATTAAATAATTTCATGTTTGACATAAAGCGTTCTTGGGGCTAAGAATCCGGGTTAGTTCAAAACAAGGTCCAGTATTTATATTTAATGTCATAGAAAGCAAGCAAATTTCGCTAGAGTGCTTGGGGAATATTGTATTTGGAAACTTTCTCAAGAACCAGTGCAGAAATCCATACAGCATTCTTTATTTTTCTATGTGGCATTAGGGCATTGTACTCGATGTTTTATATGTCAAGTGTCTGAATTACTTTAGGTCTCTGTCGAAGCCCGAATTGGAATTGACTGCGATATGAGAATACTTCTTTTTAAAAAAACAAAACAAATATTCTTCTGGAGAGACACAGAAGTTCAGATATTTAATATAAAGCATTTTTGATAATGACCATTTTTCTCGAGGGAAACGCTCATGTGTAGTCGTTTGGGCACTCTGAGCCCATGATTTACCCAATTTATCTATATATTTTTGCTTGGTGCCACATCAGTATTTAAGTCTATGCAGTTGTGATAAAAAGACCTTACTTTGAAGTCCGGTTAGATTAAAAGAGTCAGAGAGTTTTGATAACATTATAATGTTATTGGTGATGCAAAATAAATAATGCCACAAGTAAAAAATGGTGAATAACGTTTTGTAGTGAAAAACAATATTTCCCTTCCACACGTTGATATGTTTTAACAATGGTTGTTGGTTCACATTTCACCAAATCAAAAATAAAATTTCTTCTAAAATCTGCTAAAAGAAACTGTGCACGAAATCGTTTGATAGTTAGCACAAAGAATGCATGGGAGTGTGAGACTAAAGTTTGCGGCTCGTTGAATATTGTCTATGGGGGCATAAATATCATCTTCAAAAAGCATAAAAAACGTCTAATAATCTTCTCACTCCCATCAGAGAGAATGTGTATGATTTGACCAAAATGATTTCTATCCACATCAGACTCAAATTTAAATATAGTTTCCATGCTTATATTTTGACTCAGTGAGTAGCGTCAATACTGTGCCTCATGGCATAAGTATAAAAAGCTCTTTTGAACAAGTAAACAAATCATTAGGTTCTGAATGATCAGCATGATTCGAAGCATAAGACTCGAATTTGTTATAGCCCGACGTGGTCGCCCAGATATTAACTGGTTGAGTGTTTGAAGTTCAAGCTCAGGCTCAATTCAGAAGGCTCCATATTCGGCTGGCATGCTTCATGTTTCCTTAGAATAAAAATATTTTCTTTGCATAAAATTGTCCTGTTAAAATTGATTGGAGAGTGTCTGTGAATGGGGCAATGATACGCAAACCAAATTTGATCGTCAAAATTAGTTCAGCACATTACCAGTTAACGCAATTAGATACGAATAAATGATAAATGCTCCTTTCTTTAAAACCCTTTACCCAACGAATCAGCCGCATCTGCCCGCGTAATATGCAAATTCTGCAGTTGAAAAAATATTCATTTTTAAAAAAATTTCAACAAAACCATATCATGTGACCCCTCGTTGGAACGAGCTCGCCGAGCTCGTTCCAACGAGGGGTCACATGATATGGTTTGGTTGAATTTTTTTGAAAAATTCGAAAAAAATGATATTTAAAATAATAAATTTTGATATTGTCTGCGTTGGGTAAAGGGTTAACCCTTTGAACTGGAGAGGCTGCTTTTCCAACCAAGGAACACGATACCTCATAATTTCATTGAGTAGGATAACTGCTAAGTGAATGCTTGGGGTAGACCAATCAACATTTTCAATGTGCAGCCCCAAGGCTCTGCGTTACAAATATTGATTGGTCAACCCCCAATTGATGAATATGGACTTCCCCAATTGTTGCCATTAAATTGACATGGAAGATACCACTGGGGCCAAAAGGCCAAGAGAGGTGATGTGATGTTTGCTACTGAATGTTGTGGATTGGGAATTCAAGTTTTCCAAAAGAGATCTATGAGATTAGGATTTCAAGTATGTTCAAAAGAGATCTTTGGGGTTGTATTGGGGCTGAATGCAAAAGCGAAAATTCATATTTTGCACTAGATTAAGCACTTGCTTTGAGGGCCTTTTTTCTCGGATACCACAGTATTTTAATATCCCGTATGTCGCGTGTTTAGTAGCATAAGACTCACTCCAGTTTGTTCCTATTTTTAGGAACGTACCGAAATCACGAATTTCAAGTTAATCAAGTTGGATGAACTTCTCTTGAAAGCCGTCTTTAAGAAATCTTCCTTAACCCTTTACCTAACATGAAAAGCAGACGACACTTGCAATACAAATTCTCGAATAACTAATTTTTTTCATTTTTGTCTCAAAAACAGGTTATGACCCCTCGTTGGAACGAGCTCGATGAGGGTTCATAACCTATGTTTTTGAGACAAAAAAAATGAAAAAATAATGAAAATTAATTGGTGATTTTTGAGAATAGCACTGGCTGGTTTTGGCCGTTATGTTGGGTAATGGGTTAAGAATAGTATTAGGATCATATACATGTGAATTGATTGTTCAAATGGTGCTTGTTTTGCCTCTCTCGAATCCAAAAACATAACATGGAAGAAACAAAAATTGTATGGGCGCCACAGCTTCTGTGAACCTTTTATTTCACAAAACAGGAATAAATGACTAGGTTAAACGCCTGTCTGTTATCTCAGACTTCCAGCGGATCTTGAATTCAATGTCAAAGGCAATTTTGTGGTTTTTAACCCTTTACCTAACCTGAAAAGCAGACGACACTTGCAAAAATAATTCTTGAATAACTAATTTTTTTTCATTTTTTGTCTCAAAAACATAGGGTATGACCCCTCGTTGGAACGAGCTCGACGAGCTCATTCCAACGAGGGGCCATAACCTATGTTTTTGATACAAAAAGTGAAAAAAATAATGAAAATTAATTGGCGATTTTTGAGAATAGCGCTGGCCTGTTTTGGCCATTACGTTAGGTAAAGGGTTAAGCCAGAACAAGGCACTAGTGGTTGACCACTTTATTCTTACGACATGGTCTGATAAAGCTTCTATTGTAAAGCGTGAGGTGACTTCGTTATATTTCGGTTGCGGGGGGGGGGGGGGGGGGAGAGGTATTTGCGGCAACGGAGAATATTCGTTCGATCAGATAGTGTAAACCATCACGATGAGTTGCATACGAGACATGTGCGTTTTCTGATATCGACATTGACCCATCTGCCCTTTTCAAAGAGTAAGCTGTGATTAGTGGTTCGAAATTAATAATTCCATTTTTCATGTCAAGTCTGTTCAAATAATATTCAAAATATATATTGCGTTTGAATGTTCTGTAAAAGACACCTCTACTAAAACTGTCCACTTCAGCCGTCCATGACTTTCTAAAATCACTAATAAAACCAGTCTTGAAATAAGGGATCATTTGTTCAGATCGAAGGGGACAATTCGTGTGAAGTAGGTGTTTCAAATCCCATAAATCAAGACAAGATTTGAGTCTATTAAACGACTCAAAACTAAAGCTCCTATTTTCATTCAAGAGCAATGCTAGACTATACAATATGTTACAATATCTGTTGTTTTCTATTAGTAACTTTCAACCAATACTTCACAATACGAATGTCTATATCAATTTGGCAGTGCATTCTCCCACTCTCATCATATGAAGTTTGGGAAGTTTGTGGTACATATTTTATGAATTTCTTTTGTATCTTTTCACAAATCTCGTTATTTGCAAGGTCACAAACTTTGCAACAATGTGAAAAAATGGTGCAATTCAATGCTGTTTGTTTGGGTGGAGTTTCCGACAAGATCACAGTATCATCTGCATTAAACATAACAAACAATTGAATAAAACTATTCCAATTTACATACAGAGTATCGGATACATATAGAATATACCCACAGTAGCTTTATGTACCAAATGTTCCCCACGAGTGGTGAAGTGGTGTTAACTGCTAGCCTTTGGCACGTGGCTAACACCACTTCACCACGAGTGGTGAACATTTGGTACACCAACCTACTTTGGGTATATTTTATTTATACCATGATCATCAGATTATTAAGAGTTCAAATGTTAAATAATAGAATATGTTTCATTTTTACTTAGAGGTAGACGTTTAAACGTGCGAATCTGTTTTTGTTTAGATGCGTACCCGTGGGCGGTACTTCCGCTGTCAATTTTATCGCCGAAACGAAATGGAAAAAGAAACACAAATTACTGGGCCTTTTTCATTTTAATAGCATACTATTTCGAGTTATGGATGCTTTATTAACATGAGACAATGCAGCATGTTTGTTAATATTTTTATACTGTACCAATGACCCAGACATAGCTGGTGCTAACTCTTAAAATATAGGGCCAAACACAAATTTTGCCCCCCAATCCCCAAAATTTGCATCTAAAACCAAAGAAAACATGTCCTGAAAGGCCCTCCACACTTCGCCCCTACTGCGCATGCGCAGTGTCAAGGACGTTCCGAAATTGGCGCCATTAATCATTCTAAGTTTGGCCCTTCATCAGTTAACATCTGACTGATCTTTGTGCTTATAAATCTCAGCTTAAATGATGCCAGACACATAAATATTAGTGAAATGGTGATTCTAAGGAGGATAGAGAAGGAGGAGAGGAAAAAAATGTGTGACAGAATATTATCAGGGCTGTAACTTAAAATTTTTTAATGAAATTATGTTAAGTTACCTATTTTCGAGGCAGCAGACATTTTGTTGTCATTCTGATTATTTAGTTACACTGTTTTTTAAGTGTTTTCCTCTCTCCCTGTCCTTTAAGTCCCCCCTTGCTATTCTCCCATGCTTTTGGCATAGTTTTTGTAATTATTATTACTAAATTTTCTTGGGAGTTTTAGCTGAATAACAGAATGAATTCTGTTCTTTTCCCCATGTTTACGTCTTCACCTACGGGTGGTTAGGCGTTGTGTTCTGCATCTACCATCTGATGTTCTGCAGTTTCTTCCCTGGAAGTCTCTGTTTTGCATCAGATAGTGTATTTTTGGTAACTGATTTCGGGCCTGGGTGCCTGGAGTCTTATTTTAGTGTTTTTACACTCATTGTTTACATTTACAACAGCCCTCTGTGTGAGGGGGGGATTTCTGGAAAATAATATCTTGATGTTATTTTAATCATAACTAGATACATTATTATTGTTCGTAAGTGTTGAATAAATTGTTTAAAATATTTTTAAAATTTTTGTCCACACTTAGGCTTGGGATCCATTGGGGCTCAACGTTACTTTTCAGAAACTTGGGCTGTTCTGAAAAAATATTTTTTCAAAATATTTTGATTTCAATTATTTTTTCTATATTAATGGATCATATTATTATTATGTATTTTGATTGCCAGGGGTTAGTGCGAGTACCAGGACTTGTTTTCTTTTCACATTGAAAGGATATTGATCAATTGTATTAAGAGGAAGTCTTCCTCTGACTTTATAATCATTCTATATGTGGTCAGTGTACTCGCATTAACTCCTGTTCTGTATCGTATGATTTCGATGACAATATGGGAAGCGTATGTCACGGTATGTTATTGGGGATTTGGACACTCCGGTCCTTTCCCCGCAGGGTCACTCTACTTTATCAATTTCTATTTCAGACGATCAAGATTAGGGTGATGTATCTGTGATGTCTTCCAACAGTGTGCCTCCGTCGTCACAATTAATGAAGGGCTAGCGGAAAAGTGCTCATGTAAATACGCCAATTGCCTAAGAGGACCCTAGTAGGTTCGACGGCCTTTGACGTCCGCTAGCTCGCCCGGTGTAGCGTCCATTCACCGAATAGTTCGGCAGCCGGGTTCGTCCGTTGCGGTCTAGAAGGAATTTTGGGGTGATGCGAGCACTATAAATTAACCTAATGCACACCCAGTGACGGCGGATCGGAGGGAGAACGGAGGAAGCCTTTTAGTCCGGTTCATAGCTCGTTCCGGTCCATCCGGACGGCAAGCGAGAGAGGCCCCTCTCTCGTTCAACAACATCTGGCCCCAGATGTTGTGGTACAAAATGTGTCGCAAGCGGAGCGTACGTCCGTCGCTCGGGACGCTCCGTTGTATAGGCAGTCCGCTGAGACTGCTAAGGCTTCCTCTTCTCGTCAGCGCACACGACCGCACCTTGGCTGCGTGACCGCCGATATATTACCAGCTTCGCCGATCAAGGATTCTTCAGCGACCAGGTCACACCATCCGGTAGCCAGGGACACGAGGCCTGCAGACTCCGGACGTTCGCATAGGAAGTGTGCGGGAGTCAACGTTCACGGAGCTTCCGGCGGCAATGCATCGTAAGACCGCTACTGCACAGGCCTCGGGAACGGACGTGCTTTCCTTAATAGCACAGTTTATCGCAGCATCCCAGCATCAACTGAATCTGTCGCATATATTTTATCCGACGATGCTGGGGCGGGACGCTCCGCGGAAGCGGGTACGGACGTCCGAAAGTTTCATCCGGTCCGACGGGATACCGAAAGGGATTTGGAGGATTTCGAGCTTTCCCTTTCGGAACAACATATGCTGTTGTGTATGTCATCTGACTTGGTCTTCTACAGCTTCTTTCGTCGGACCAGAATGCTGCGATGCCGGATAAGAAACTGATAGCGTCGGTGGACTTAGAAATTTTTGGTTCGGTTCAGGGACATCGTCCCTCAGTTCCGACATAGTCCAATAATGTCACACAACTTTCGAATTATTGCACGACGCTATATATATTATTATTTTATGCTTGCTATAACCAAGCATTTCTGGTTTCTTGTTCGCAGAGTTATGGAGATGTCTTTCATAAGTGTGCCTCTGTCGTCATAGTTAATGAAGAGCTAGCGGCAATAAGTGCTCATGGAATATGTCTATCGCCTACGGAGTGACATTCGCTAGCTCACCCGGTGTAGCGTACATTCATCGAATGGTTCGGCTGCTGGGTTCGTCCGTTGCGGTCTAGAAAGGAGATTTGGGTGATGCGAGCACTTTAATTACTTTAGTACTCACCCAGTGACGGCAGATTGAGGACAGATCGGAGGAAGCCTGTTAGTCCAGTTCCTGGCTTGTCCAGGTCCGTCCGGGCTGTGAGCGAGAGAGGTCCCTCTCTCGTCCAACAACATAGAGGACCGCATGTTGTGGTTCAGATATTTTACATTCGGAGCATATGTCCGTCGGTCGGGACGCTCCGTTATATTGACAGTCCGAGAGACTGTCCTTAATGCTTCCTCATCCTCACAGCAGGGCACACGACCGCACATTGGCTACGTGACCTTGAGTATCCGATCAGTTTCGTCATTCAGTGATTCCACGGCGAATAGGTCGCGCCATCCGGTAGCCAAGGGACACGAGGCCTATACACTCCGTTCGCTCGCATATTGGTAGTATGCACGGGGTAACGATCACGGAGCTTCCAGCGGCAATGCATCGTAAGACCGCTTCTCCTCAGGCCTCAGTGACGGACGTGCTATCCGAGTTAGCACAGTTGTTTCGCAGCATCCCAGCAATTGACATTTTCTCGGTCGAATCAGGAATTATCCGACGGCGCTGGGTCGGTGCGGTCCGCGGTTGCATCAGCTACGGACGACTGAACGCTTTATAGGGTCCGACAGGATGGCGAAAGGGATTCGAAAGATTTCGAGTTTTCCCTTTAGTAGTATCGGAAGCTGCCTTTCATATCTTCTGGCATTATCTTCCAGTGATTGTTATTTCGGACTTCATTGCTGCGATCTTGGATAAGAGACTTATAGCGTCATTGGACTTGGATTTTTCGTTCGGTTCAGGGACATTGTCCCTGACTTACCGACGCAGTCCAATATTGTCATTACAACATGTGTTTTATTTTTCGACGCTATATATATATATATATATATATATATATATATATATATATATATATATATATATATATATATATACAAGCCTGCTACCAAGCATGATAGTTTAGTTTCTTGTCCGCGTTGCTCATTTCTGCCATTTTATCTTTTATACGAATAGTTTATTTTGGCAGAGCAGGGCATACCGAGAGTTCTTATGCGTCTAGACGGTGTGGTTAAAGACTGCATATATTCTATTTCGCCGTTTATGTCTTTTCCAATTTCAATGTTGGAAACGACATGATGTATAGTAGACTTAACTTAGACGCTTTATCATACGTAATCCGCCTTACTGAGGCGTTATCATTACGTCTTCAAGAAAAGATTTACGGGATATTATTCTCAATGTAATTTCTTTTGAGGGCAGTAGTTTGTTCACGTATAACTCCGCCCTTCAGTGGCTGATTGGAGTTGGTTAGACGTGACGCAGCCCTAGCTACATCCACACGCGTGGATAGTAAGGTTAAGAACTCTCTGAGTCGCCTCGTTCTCGGAGGAGCTTCTCTTCGATGGCAACTTTTCGGCAATCCATGATTTGCTCGATTTACACGTTCTCTTGTCTATCTAGTGTTACAAGAGATTCAGACTGGGGCAAACATTCGGTGGTTGACTCAGAGAGTGCCACCGCAGTTGCCGGACCCGAGTGTGGCTGTTATGACGGTTGCCAGTCAAACAGATTGGGATATAATACTGATCCCTACGGATTCGAAGTGCCAGGGTCTTTGGGTTCCGCAGTCTCTTAGCAATCAGTTTTCTTCCGCGGAATAATGTTTTTTAGGCTTGCTTTATGTCATTGCATGAACATTATTCAGAAACGCATGCCCAAATCCTGTCCTTTAATTCGACAGTAGTGGCGTATCTCCGGAACCAGGGAGGCACTCTTTCGTTTCCGTTATTCAATTTAATGGAAAGAATCCGTCTGTTGGTTATAGTACACCAAGTTCTGTTTTGGTCCGTCATATTCCGGGTAGTCTGATTGTTTTACCGGACTCCCGTTCTCTTACGGGTCGCTTGTTGCTGTCAGAATGGACTCTCAACAAACAAGTATTCAATCAGATTTGCTATCTATGGGAGCGCCCAATGATGATTTATTTACGACACAGTTTGCTAATCAATTGCAGACGTATGTGTTAGCTTGTCCAGATTTCTGAGCTAATGTTGTTAACGCTCTATTGATCTATAGGACGGAATGATAGGATACGCGTATCCTCCGGCGCTGTTGTTTCAGCAGGTATTGCTAAGATAAACAACCACAATACATTTCTGTTGATAGCATCTCTATCTTCACAGAGATCATGGGTAATTTACTCTCTTGTCTACTGTGGGTCTTAACGTGAAATCTTCCTCTATGTGAGGATCTTTTTTCACTGGGTAAATCGTGTCATCTTTATCACAACCCGCAAGGTCGCAACCTTCATGTATTCCGTTGTGTGGTCCGTATTGCATTGTATGCACTGTACTGGACGAGCTTTGGACGCGATTTCTTACTATAGGAGATCCTCTTCTTCGCTATTCTATGCGGCTAAAGTGGAGGCTCTTCCGTCGTGGTGTAGGGATAATTATGTTCATATTGTTGATCCCTTCATACTACTCATTGCAATTTTTTAGTATACTTGTTTCACAAGATCTACTGCAGCCTGTTATTATTTAGGTTATAGGTTTATGTTACCTCATACCTATGCACTCTACGATAGTTTACAATTGAGTCTTTTGTCTCTTTATCTAAGTCAGTTAGTAACTTTTTGATAAATAGACTTAGAATCTTTAGATTAAATTCCTATATGGATTTTAACTTCGGTTCTTATTTAGCTAAGTAATCATTTGAGCCTCTGGAAACAGTAGTTTTCAAATTCTGACCTTTTAGACAGTAATTCTGTTGGTTTCTCTTTTACTGTAGAGTCAGTGAGTTTCATGCACTATCAATGGATGATTTTCACTTTCGTAGTTTCAGAATCACTACTTCCGTTACTATTTAGGTTGGATTTTTGCATAAGAGTTAGGCTCCTTTTATCCGGAACCTATTATTTTAAGGTCCTTCCGTCTTCGTATGGGCATAGGCCTTTACTCTTTCCGGGTACAGTTTATGTATTTATAAACAGATATCTGTTTATTACTATGGGCGTAAGCTTCTTCTGTCTTTGATGCCTAGTAGAAGGACGTTACGCTCCATTTTATTGTTAATGGATTCTATTTACTATCGGTACTGCTTATGGTATATCATTGACTTAGCAGTTGTGCTTAAGATTTCGTCTCATGAAGTAAGAGCTCTTCTACTTCTTGGGCTTACATTAATAGTGTCGCTATTATAGATTTTTGAAGGCCGCTCATTACGCTCAGCCATCCACATTCATGAATTTTATCTCAGAAATATCGAGTCCATTTCTGGAGGCCTCTATTGTTAGGTCTATTATCTACTGCTCAGAATGTCATTCACTTAACAGTTGCTACTATAGCTAGGTAGGCTGTCTGTTTCGGCAGTGTCTCCGTTCTGCTGCCCTCTTCGCTCTGGGCTATTTGACCCAGGGCAAGAAAAGGGGGGGGGGGGGAGGGTGTTCCCTTGGGTCACCTGTTTTACTATGAAAACAAGGGGATACCTCCTCCGGAGTTAGTTATTCTGAGCTGTTATTGGGATGGTTGTTTAGTGAGAAGTTTAGGTTTTTAAAATTCATTCAAGTCTTAGTTTTTAAAGTATAGCTTTTGAATATT
Organism: Pictodentalium vernedei; assembly: GCA_031216915.1. Lineage (NCBI taxonomy): Eukaryota > Metazoa > Mollusca > Scaphopoda > Dentaliida > Dentaliidae > Pictodentalium > Pictodentalium vernedei. The sequence continues at coordinate 439,335,198 of CM062289.1, read as the reverse complement.
GCATATGTCAACGGACATGATTATGCAATCCTCAGACACTTTTAGGAGTATAAGAGTCTCTATTCTATAGACTTACTTTTTTTATTGGCTTACTTTAAAAATTATTAGTATAAGGATTATATTGGATATTAATAGAGTACATGGATGTATTAAGCTCAATTTTGGAAGGTGTTGTATCTTTCTAATTTATCATAAATAAGAAAGATACATGTAAGGCCTATTACTTCTTTTTCCCTACAGGGGATGACTCTATTTTATTTTATTGAGCGTATTCCATTTTGCTCTATGTCCTTGGCCCTCCAGGCTTTTTACTATTCAGCTATGTCTGGGTCATTGGTACAGTATAAAAATGTTAAAAAATTTATAGTAATTTATATATTTTTTATACTTACCAATGACCCAGACGGGGATAGCCCTCCCAGGAGTTGGGAACTCTTGCCTCCCCGCTGAGTACATAGCGCTTACCAGGCACTGGTTATTAGAATGATTAATGGCGCCAATTTCGGAACGTCCTTGACACTGCGCATGCGCAGTAGGGGCGAAGTGTGGAGGGCCTTTCAGGACATGTTTTCTTTGGTTTTAGATGCAAATTTTGGGGATTGGGGGGCAAAATTTGTGTTTGGCCCTATATTTTAAGAGTTAGCACCAGCTATGTCTGGGTCATTGGTAAGTATAAAAAATATATAAATTACTATAAATTTTTTAACTTTCGGTATCTCATGAGATAAACTCATTTAAAAACGTAATAAATAATTGATGCTTTCATTTCACTCTTCTCAAGATGACGAGCGATAAATTTAGACAAGTTTGCATTCAGGTTGAGGTCACCAAAGATCAGTTTGGATGTATTTCCACTGTAGGTGTGAATTTTAACTATTGAAATCCCATTGCTGGCGTGTTCACCACGGTTGGTGTGTAAAGCTTAAATTTATGTTATAGGCTTTTTATTATACCCCCGAAAACTTTTTTCGAGGGGTATATAGTGGAGGCATCCGTCCGTCTCAACGTCCGTCCGTCCATACAAACATTTTGTATTATAACTCGAAGATCAGTTGTCGGATTTTAATGTTCTTTGGTATGGTGATAGGGCAGCTTGGGGGAACGGATGCCCTTGTACCTAGGGTTTCGTCCGACAAATCCTACAGGAGTTATGTCCCTCATTAACTTTTTTCGTCTGTCTGTACGAACATTTTGTATTATAACTCGAACATCAGTTGTCGGATTTTAATGTTCTTTGGTATGGTGATAGGGCAGCTTTGGGGAACGGATGCCCTTGTACCTAGGGTTTCGTCCGACAAATCTTACAGGAGTTATGTCCCTTATTTACTTTGAAAATTTATGATTTTTTGTTTTCCTACCAATTAAAATTGTTTGGCTGAACCGATGAGTTTCAAATTTTATATGCTGATTACTCATGTCAAAGTACGGGTCAGTTTCAATTTGAGGTTTGACTCGGCAATTTTTGATGCAGTTATGCCCCCTTTTTCACTTGGAAAAGATGCAAGACCAGTTCTACTTTTTCACTGGTTTGAGAATTTTTAACAAAGGTATGTACTATTCCTATTTTTGCCTCTTTCAGTTATTATTCAATATGGCACCATTCAAGTCATCTGCAATTATTTTTATAACTTTTTCTCTATTACTGACTCCTTAGTGCTGTTCTGCAATGTAGCAGCACTGAATCTGTTGTCTGTTGTTACAAAACATATTAACAAAATATAAGTAATAATAATTTTATTGGCACTTTGCCTTTCCTTACTGTTGTTCTGCAGTGTAGTGTTGTTCTGCAATGTAGCAGCAGTGAAGCTGTTGTCTGATTATCCACATGTGAGTACGACTTGGCTACCTTCGGGGGCATTAGCACACGCGTTAGCGTTGCTCTTGTATATAGTAGAATAGGTAATCATGGTATAAATACATATACACACACAGAACGTCACGATGTGTGGATGCTCAAAAGAACTACATTAAACTGAACATTTTTCACAGTGTTAAACTTCGTTGACTGAGGTCGCAGTAAAATTATCAGTTGTGCACACTTGAGTGGTAAACATGGCTCTCAGAGTAATTTTACTGCGTCCTGAGTCAATGGAGTGCAACCTTCACTGTTCCGATATGAACTGCCAATTGCCCCAAGTACGCTCAGTTGTCAGCTTTACATGTCGTTTAGCTTGTATATCCCATAAAAGGGTGTCTAGAGACTAAGAATACACATTGTGGTTGTTTCTGAACTTTATCCAATGGTATCATTGACATCATTTTACATTAACAATTGAACAATTGCAGAAGTTAATAAAATTCGGTTAATGAATCATCACAAAATGGTTGGCAACAGTCGGTTGGACCGATGTTCCAGGAGGCGTTGTCATCCAATTGTCCACAATCGGCCGATTGTGGTGGCCGGTTCCAATCATCGGTTGAACACTAGTATTTCAACATTAGTGAATGTGAGGGGAAAACTAACAGAACCAGATTTAAAGATGTGCCTTCGTAAGTTGCATATAGAATATACCAAAAGTAGCTTGGTGTACCAAATGTTCACCACAAGTGGTGAAGTGGTGTTAACACCACTTCACCACGAGTGGTGAACATTTGGTACACCAAGGTACTTTGGGTATATTTTATTTGTACCATGATCGTCAGATTATTAAGAGTTTAAATGTTAAATAATACAATATTTCTCGATTTTACTGAGCAGCAGACTTACACACATGCGAATCTGTTTTTATTTACATGCTTACCCGTGGGCGGTACTTCCGCTGTCAATTTTATCGCCCAAACGAAATGGAAAAAGAAACACAAATTACTGGGCCTTTTTTATTTTAATAACATAATAGCATACTATTTCGGGTTATGGATGCTTTATTAACATGAGATACGTTTGTTTGCTAATTTTTGGTATCTTATGAGGTAAACTCCTTTAAAAACGTAATAAATAATTGCTCCTGCTCCGCGGTGGGGTGGATGACTCTTCCGGGATATTACAACTTTTGAATGAATGTTCAAGGGTGTTGGCGGTTTCTATGCCCATGGACCAGCGGGTGTAACCCGTTGGTCCATGAGCTGAGGGTCTGTCTGTAAATGAACGTTGGGTGAGTGATCCGCCTATCGCGATTCGGGGGATTATTTGTGACCTGCCCATCCAATTCCGTACATCGATCGAACAGTTGGGTTCTGTCTTTCTAGCATTAATATGATAGTGGTGGCTTCCTGGTTACTTTTTTTTTCCTTTCTTCTCTCTACTTTATTTTTTTCTCTCTTTCTTCTTTTTAGTTCCTCAATTTAGATAAGTAATTATGTATCATTTTTTGTTTGCTCCGCCATTGTATCAGAATTACATTATTGTAATTGGAGAGGAGGGATAGCTAAGTGTGAAGCACTTGTCCTCCAATCCTCTTTGCTAAGAATGCAAATAAAATAAGTTTAAACTAATAATTGCCACTTTCATTTCACCCTTCGACCGAGCGATAATTTTTGTTGAGTTTGCATTCAAGTCGAGGTCACCAAAGATCAACTTGGATGTAGTTCAACTGTAGGCGTAAATTTTAACTATTGAAATCCCATCACTGGCGTCTTCATCAAACTTGGTGTGTAAAACTAACATTTATGCCATAGGCTTTTTATACATAAAGTAGAGTTGGTAATCATGGTATAAATTCATCTCGACAGAGGCACCTTCATTCTTTTAAAAAATCACTCAAGTCGTCCAGATATAAAGCAAACTGTAGATGTGATAGGTTCTCTAACTATCTTACCCATGACAAACACGGGAAAGCGAAGAAATAGACAGAACGGCATTCGCGTTCGAACTATCATTTTTCATCGCATTTTTCCTGTGGGAACCCCTGGAAGTGAAGCAGTGCCTGTTCACTGTGGTAAACAGGCTCTGTTTTACTGGTAAAATAGGACCCAGTCACCAATGCTTGGGAGGTGCAAACCCTCTCAAAAATGGGCAACATGGCTTATTAACACTCACCCCTGGTCTTGAGTTGATACTCATGTTGTGGTCATGATTAGCCATTGTGCAAAAATATGTGACCTTAAACACCAATAAATAAATAAATATTCATCGCATTTGGGTGGAGGGATAATTTTGGCTTCTCGATCAATATTACCCCTCTGCCCAAATCGATCTTGTGCGATAGAATATGACAGTCCGAACTCGTATGCTGTTCTGTATTTATTGCACGCCCACAGTTTACTAAAATATTATTAATCGATTTTGGCTGGGGGATAATATTGAACTCTTAAGCCTTCGACTTCTTGTTCAATATTATCTCTCTGCCGAACCTGACCGAGTGTGGTAAAAAATGACAGTTTGAATGCGTATTCTGTTCTCTATTTATTGCACTCTTACAGTTAACTAAAAAAATATTGAAAACACAAAGTATTGCAAAAAATAACCCAAACGTATAAAAAAAAAATCTTAAATAGTCCCCGCACATGATCTGTATTGTTAAAGGACAATACAAAAACATTCTTGTTCGTTCGGTTTTTTGCAGAAAAAGTGTGTATTTTTATACTGTACCAATGACCCAGACATAGCTGGTGCTAACTCTTAAAAATATAGGGCTAAACACAAATTTTGCCCCCCAATCCCCAAAATTTGCATCTGAAACCAAAGAAAACATGTCCATACTTCACCTCTACTGCGCATGCGCAGTGTCAAGGACGTCCCGAAATTGGCGCCATTAATCATTCTTTGTTTGGCCCTTCATCAGTTAACATCTGACTGATCTTTGTGCTTGTAAATCTCAGTTTAAATGATGCCAGACACATAAATATTAGAGAAATGGTGATTCTAAGGAGGATATAGAAGGAGGAGAGGAAAAATGAGTGACAGAAAATATTCAGGGCTGTAACTTAAAATTTTTTAATGAAATTATGTTAAGTTACCTATTTTCGAGGCAACAGCCTGTTGTGGTCATTCTTGTTATCAAGTTACACTGCTTGTTCAGTGTTTTCCTCTCTCCCTTTCTTTTAAGTACCCTCTTGCTATTCTCCCATGCTTTTGGCATATTTTCTGTAATATTATTACTAAAATTTCTTGGGAGTTTTAGCTGGATAACAGAATTTATTCTGTTATTTTCCCCATGTTTACGTCTTCACCTGTGGGTGGTTAGGCGTAGTGTTCTGCATCTACCATCTGATGTTCTGCAGTTAGTGTATTATTGGTAACTGATTTCGGGCCTGGGTGCCTGGAGTCTTGTTCTAGTGTTTTTACACTCATTGTTTACATTTACAACAGCCCTCTGTGTGAGGGAGGATTTCTTGAAAATAATATCTTGATGTTAATTTAATCATAACTAGATACATTATTATTGTTCGTAAGTGTTGCATAAATTTTTGTCCACACTAAGGCTTGGGATCCATTAGGGCTCAACGTTACTTTTCAGAAACTTGGGCTGTTCTGAAAAAATATTTTTTCAAAATTTTTTGATTTCAATTATTTTTCCTATGTTAATGGATCATGTTATTATGTATTTTGATTGTCAGGGGTTGGTGCGAGTACTAGGACTTTGTTTTCTTTTCACAATGAAAGGATATTGTTCAATTGTAATAAGAGGAAATCTTCCTCTGACTTTCATAATCATTGTATATGTAGTCAGTGTGCTCGCACTAACTCCTGTTCTGTATGTGTTAATTTCGATGACAACATGGGAAGCGTGTGTCACGGTATGTTAGTGGGGAAATGGCCATTCCGGTCCTTTCCCCGCAGGGTCACTCTACTTTATCAATCTCTATTTCAGACGATCAAGAACAGGGTGATGTATCCGTGATGTCTTCCAAAAGTGTGCCTCCGTCATCACAATTAATGAAGAGCTAGCGGAAAAGTGCTCATGTAAATACGTCAATTGCCTAAGAGGACCCTAGTACAGTTAAACCTAGAAGTCCTGTCATGAAATGCGCACAAATAGCACGTTGATATGCACGTTAATATGCACGTTATGTCCCAAGTAAAGCTATCAAATTCTGTACATATGGCCTGTGCACAAGCAATGTTTCAGCCAATGGACCTCCGGGTAACCCGGAGGTCCATTGGCAGAAACATTGCATGTGTTTGCTATGAGTAACCATGAGAACCTGCCGTGGTTTGGATGCCATTCGATATGGCAATTGCGTGCAATTCCAAGGCGCTATTAAGCCTACATAAGCGCACTATTCGTGACAGGACTTCTAGTTTTAACTGTAGGTTTGACGGCCTTTGACGTCCGCTAGCTTGCCCGGTGTAGCGTCCATTCATCGAATGGTTCGGCAGCCGGGTTCGTCCGTTGCGGTCTAGAAGGAGTTTTGGGTGATGCGAGCACTATAATCAACTAAATGCACACCCAGTGACGACGGATTAGAGGAGAGAACGAAGGAAGCCTTTTAGTCCGGTTGCTAGCTTGTCCAGGTCCATCCAGACTGCAAGCGAGAGAGGCCCCTCTCTCGTACAACAACATCTGGCCCCAGATGTTGTGGTACAAAATGTTTCGCATTCGGAGCATACGTCCGCTGCTCGGGACGCTCCGATATATAGTCAGTCCGGAGAGACTGTCAATAAGGCTTCCTCATCCTCATGGTAGCGCACACGACCGCTCTTGGCTACGTGACCTCGGATATCCAGTCAGCTTCGCCAATCAGAGAATCATCGGCGACCAGGTCACACCATCCGGTATCCAGGAACACGAGGCCTGCAGACTCAGGACGTTCGCATAAGAAAGTATGCGGGAATCAACGTACACGAAGCTTCCAGCGGCAAAGCATCGTAAGACCGCTACTGCACAGCCCTCGGTGACGGACGTGCTATCCCAAATAGCACAGCTTATCGCAGCATCCCAGCATCGACAGAATCTCTGTCGCATCATGTATTATCCGACGACACTGGGTCGGGACGTTCAGCGGAAGTGGGTACGGACGTCCGAAAATTTCATCCGGTCCGACGGGATGCCGAAAGGGATTCGGAGGATTTCGAGCTTTCCCTTTCGGAACAACATCAGCTGCTGTGTATGTCATCTGACTTATCTTCTAGGGGTTCTTTCGTCGGACCAGAATGCTGCGATGCCGGATAAGAAACTGATAGCGTCGGTGGACACAGAAATTTTTGGTTCGGTTCAGGGACATCGTCCTTCAGTTCCGACACAGTCCAATAATGTCACACAAACTTTCTAATTATTGAACGACGCTATATATATATTATTATATGCTTGCTATTAACAAGCATGTCTGGTTTCTTGTTCGCAAAGTTACTGAGATGTCTTTCAAAAGTGTGCCTCTGTCGTCATAGATAATGAAGAGCTAGCGGCAATAAGTGCTCATGGAATACGTCAATCGCCTAAGAGGTCCCTAGTAGGATCGACGGAGTTGACATTCGCTAGCTCAACCGGTGTAGCGTCCATTCATCGAATGGTTCGGCAGTCGGGTTCGTCCGTTGCGGTCTAGGAAGGAGATTTGGGTGATGTGAGCACTATAATAGACTTTAGTACACACCCAGTGATGACGGATTAGAGGACAGATCGGAGGAAGCCTGTTAGTCCGGTTCCTAGCTCGTCCAGGTCCGTCCGGGCTGCGAGCGAGAGGGGTCCCTCTCTCGTACAACAACATATGGGACCGGATGTTGTGGTACAGTCATTTCGCATTCGGAGCATATGTCCTCCGCTCGGGACGCTCCGTTATATTGACAGTCCGAGAGACTGTCGATAATGCTTCCTCATCCTCACAGCAGCGCACACGACCGCACATTGGCTACGTGACCTTGAGTATCCGGCCAGCTTCGTCATTCAGTGATTCCACGGTGAACAGGTCACTCCATCCGGTAGCCAAGGGACACGAGGCCTATACACTCCGTTCGCTCGCATAATGGAAGTATGCACGGGGTAACGAACACGGAGCTTCTAGCGGCAAAGCATCGTAAGACCGCTTCTCCACAGACCTCAGTGATGGACGTGCTATCCAAAATAGCACAGCTTATCGCAGCATCCCAGCAAACGACAGATTCTCGGTCGGATCACGAATAATCCGACGGCGCTGGGTCGGTGCGCTCCGCTGTTGCATCAGGTACGGAAGACCGAACTCTTATAGGGCCCGACAGGATGGCGAAAGGGATTCGGACGATTTCGAGCTTTCCCTTTCGGAACAACAGAAGCTGCCATACATTTCTTCCGGCATTATCTTCCAGAGGTTGTTCCGTCGGACTACATTGCTGCGATGCTGGATAAGAGACTAATAGCGTCATTGGATACGGAGTTTTGGATCGGTTCAAGGACATTGTCCCTGACTTGCCGACACAGTCCAATAATGTCATTAGAACATTCGAATTAACGACGCTGTATATAAGCTTGCTACCAAGCATGATAATCTAGTTTCTTGTCCGCAGTGCTCTATTCTGCCTTTCATCAATTCTAGGGAGTAATTTATATTGGCAGAACAGGGCATACCGAGAGTTCCTATGCGTCTTGACGGCAGGACTGAAGACTGGGAATTATCTTTTTCGCCGTCTATGTCAATTCCAACCACGATGTTGGAAACGACAATGACGTCTATTAGACTTACTTAGACGCTTTATCATACGTAGACCACCTTACTGAGGCATTATCATTACGTCTTTAAGAGAAAGAATTCCAGGATATGATCCTCAGTGTGATTTCTTTCAAGGGCACTAGTTTTTCCACGTATAACTCCGTCCTTCAGTGGCAACCTGGAGTTGGTTAGATGTGAAGCAGCCCTAGTTACATCCACGAGCGTGGATATTAAGGTGAAGAACTCTCTCAGAGTCGCTTCGGTCTCGGAGAAGCTTCTCTTCGACGGCAACCTTTCAGCAATCTATCAATTGCTCGATATACACGTTCTCTTGTCTATCAAGTGTAACAAGAGATTCAGACTGGGGCAAACATTCGGTGGTTGACTCAGAGAGTGCCACTCCAGTTGCCGGATCCGAGTTTTATGATTATGATGGATGCCAGTCAAACAGGTTGGGGTACAATATTGATCCCAACAGATTCGAGGTGCCAGGGTCTTTGGGTTCCGCAGTTTCTAGGCAAGCACTCAACTTCCAGGAAATGATGTTATTTTGGCTTGCACTATGTCATTGGATGAACATTATTCAGAAACGCATGTCCAAATCCTGTCCGATAATACAACAGTAGTTGCGTATCTCCGGAACCAGGGAGGCACTCATTCGATTCCGTTATTCAATTTAACGGAAAGAATCCTTCTGTTTGTTATAGTACACCAAGTTCTGCTTCGGTCCGTCATATTCCGGGTCGTCTGGTTGTATTAGCAGACTCCCTTTCACGTAAGGGTTGCTTGTTGCCGTCAGAATGGACTCTCAACAAACAAGTATTCAATCAGATTTGCTATCAATGGGAGCGCCCAATGATAATTTATTTGCGACACAACTCACTATTCAATTGCAGACGTATGTGTTTGCATGTCCGGATCCCTGAGCTTATGTTGTTAACGCTCTATTGATCTAATAGGACGGAATGATAGGATATGCATATCCTCCAGCGCTGTTGATTCAGCAAGTATTGCTAAGATAAACATCCACAATACAATTCTGTTGATAGCATCTCTGTCTTCACAGAAACCGTGGGTAAATTTACTCAGGTGTCTACTGTGGGACTTACCGCGAAAACTTCCTCCATGAGAGGATCTTTTTTCGCTGGGGAAATCGTGTCAACTTCATCACAACCCGTAAGGTCTCAACCTTCACGTATTCCGTTGTGTGGTCCTTCTTGCACGGCAAGCATTGTACAGGACGAGCTATGGACGCGATTTCTTACTGTAGGAGAACCTCTTCTTCGCTATACTATGCAGCTAAAGTGGAGGCTCTTCCGTCGTTGGTGTAGGGATCATTATGTTGATATTTTTGATCCCTCCATACTAGACATTGCAACTTTCTAGTATACTTGTTTGACAAGATCTACTGCAGCCTGTTACTATTAAGGTTATAGGTCTATGTTATCTCATACCTATGCACTCTATGATAGTTTTCAATTGAGTCTTATGTCTCTTTATCTAAGTCGGTTAGAAACTTTTCGATAAATTGACCTGGAATCATTAGATTAAAATTCCTATACGGAATTTAGCTTCGGTTCTTATTTAGCTAAGTAATCATTTGAGCCTCTGGAAACAGTAGTTTTCAAATTCTGACCTTTTAAGACAGTAATCCTGTTAGTCTTCTCTTTTACGGAGGAGTCAGTGAGCTTCATGCACTATCGGTGGACGATTCTCACTTTCGTAGTATCGGAAACACTACTTCCTTTACTACTTAGGTTGGATTTTTGGTTAAGAGTCAGGCTCCTAATAGTATCCGGAACCTATTGTTATTAAGGTCCTTCCGTCTTCGTACGGGCATAGGCCTTTACTCTGTCCGGTTAGAGTTTACGTATTTATAAACAGATATCAGTTTATCAGTACGGACGTAAGCTTCTTCTGTCTTTGATGCCTAATAGAAGGACATTACGCTCTATTCTATTGCTAATGGATTCAATTAACTATCAGTACTGCTTATGGTATATCATTGACTCAGCAGTTTGTGCTTGAGATTTCGGCTCATGAAGTAAGAGCTCTTTATACATCTTGGGCTTACATTAATAGTGTCGCTATTATAGATTTTATGAAGGCTGCTCATTGGGCTCAGCCATCCACATTCATGAATTTTTATCTCAGAAATATTGAGTCTATTTCTGGAGGCCTCCATTGTTAGGTCTATTATCTACTGCTCAGAATGTCATTCACTTAACAGTTGCTACTATAGCTAGGTAGGCTGTCTGTTCCGGCAGTGACTCTGTCCTGCTGCCCTCTTCGCTCTGGGCTATTTGACCCAGGGCAAGGAGAAGGAGGGGGGGGGGGAGGGGGTTCCCTTGGGTCACCTGTTTTATTATGAAAACAAGGGGATACCTCCTCCTGAGTTAGTAATTCTGAGCTGTTACTGGGATGGTTTTTAAGTGATAAGTTTATGCTTTTAAAATTCATTCAGGTCATAGTTTTTAAAGTATAGCTTTTGAATATATCGCGTGTCAAACGGGCGTTATTATACAATCCTCAGACACTTTTAAGGAGTATAAAGAGTCTCTATTCACTAGACTAACTTTATTTATTGGCTTACTTTAAAAATTATTAGTATAAGGATTATTCTGGATATTGATAGAGTACATGGATGTTATGATGCTCAATTTTGGAAGGTGTTGTGTCTTTCTAATTTATCATAAATAAGGAAGATACATGTAAGGCCTAATACTCCTTTTCCCCTCGAGGGGATGACTCTGTTTTATATAATTGAGCTTATTTGAACTTGCTCTGTGTCCTAGGCCCTCCAGCCTTTTTACTATTCAGCTATGTCTGGGTCATTGGTACAATATAAAAATGTTAAAAAATTTATAGTAATTTATATATTTTTTATACTTACCAATGACCCAGACGGGGATGGCCCTCCCAGGAGTTGGGAACTCATACCTCCCAACTGAGTACATAGCGCTTACCAGGCACTGGTTATAAGAATGCTTAATGGCGCCAATTTCGGGACGTCCTTGACACTGCGCATGCGCAGTAGAGGTGAAGTATGGAGGGCCATTCAGGACATGTTTTCTTTGGTTTTAGATGCAAATTTTGGGGATTGGGGGGGCAAAATTTGTGTTTGGCCCTATATTTTTAAGAGTTAGCACCAACTATGTCTGGGTCATTGGTAAGTATAAAAAATATATAAATTACTATAAATTTTTTAACTTTTTATGAAAATAAAAGCATAGGCATGCAATAAATAGTTTCACTGTTTCGTACTTTCGACTTTGTTAGAATAAATATTCCTTATAACATTGAAGAACTTCCCTTTCAGTTTACTATCTAGCAATTTACAGTAGATGGCCTGTTGGGTACCCGGTCGAATACCTTTTCAAAATGGAGGCGCAATAAATGTAATGCACGTAATTCCATAGGTTTCCATTTTCGTCGCCAGTGTGTCACGGTTTATTGAATCAAAATGCTATGATAGGACGAGGACGAGCGCAATGGTGTGAATTACAGTTTGCTTATTGTTTTTATGTGTAACAAACTTTAAGAATCGAATAGACATGACAAACGGTATAGAGTACAGTATACATGTTGCTGTGGGGGCGCGGTGGCTCAGTTGGTAGAGGTGCAGGCTGCAAGCCGAGAGGTCCTCCGTTCGAATCCCACCTGCGGCAACCGCGTTGTGTCCTTGGGTAAGACACTTCGGCACGGTGACGCTGTGTACAAAGGCATACTGCACGTCGATGGTGCACCTGTCGTCAACCAATGCTAACCCTGCTTGTGTGGAGTTGGTATGTTGGGGAGCTGAATGATGCTCGCCGTTGCTCGGTGCTTCTCTCTGGATACTCCGGCGTCCTCCACCTGTAAAACTGTCACGGGGACGACATGTTGCGGTAGAGTATTTCAAATCTATTTAGGAGACTGACAAAGCTGGTCGATGCACGATTGGCTAAACTTGACTTCATCCCCAGGTTGTGGTCATGAGAGAGCCAAATATGCTGAAAGTTGCTCTACATACTTATATATATAGATATTAGACCCGCGTTGTGTCCTTGGGCAAGGCACGTTAACCCGGTTACCTGCATGGGAGCACGATGACGCCGTGTATTAAAGGCGCACTGCACGCCGATGGTGCACATGTCTTCAACCGCTGTAACCCTGCTTGAGAGGAGCTTGAACAGAGTTGAAATGTTGAGGAGCTGACAGTCGCTCGTCGATGCTCGGTGGTTCTCTCCGGGTACTCGGGCTTCCTCGACCCGTAAAACTGTCACGGCCACAATTAGCCATTGTGCATAAGTATGTGACATTAAACACCAATAAATAAATAAGTAAATATTAAATGTGTTAGATACAAAATTGTTTTTGATCTTCCAAGAGTTTGGGAGCACACTGGTTGGTCTATAGTCAGTTAGTACATTTAAATATTAGATTTTCTAATTCAATTTTATTTGATACAATTCTTTCCGCAAATGGCATATTCATAACGTGTGTGTGGGGGGGGGGGGGGGGGTTATTCAATCAGATGTGGTGTTGTTAAGAACAGTTGCTGCGATATTTTACAAACTTTGCGTGTTTTTGGCTTCGTTGATTTGACTGTGGTTATGACTATGGAGGAAAAGCTGGACTTAACTAATTTGACAATTGTTTGTTAATGTATTGGCAAAGGTGTTTGACGTGACTTTGAAAATGCTCTTTTTTTACGAATTCCGTGTTAGCAAAGAAGATACTAAATGCCGGTGCAATTTCATTATAATAACTTATTTCAAAAGCCTTGTGCGATAACAAAGAAATGACAGCTTTGTTCGGCGTTTTGCATTTTTACAGTTTGTTTAGAATCTGTACTTATGAGTGTCTTTATTTCAACGCAAAACCTTTCCCGAAACAGAAACAGTGGGGCGAAACTTTCCGATAAATAACACAATTCTATGGCTGACCTTGCTAATTACAATTAAGTTGGAAAGCAGTAATTAAAGATTGAATTATGTACAATATTAGTTATCCATGTATATTAAAGGGTGTATGGAAATTTACACTCGTTTCAAAAACTTATTCACATTGGAATACACACGAATTTATAATGGATTATACCTGTAGTTATTTTGGGATCGGGAAGTTTCGTCCCCGGGAAGATTCGTCCTCGGGAAGTTTCGTCCCCAGGAAGATTCGTCCCCAGTTAGTGGGAAGTTTCGTCCTCAGTACTTGTTAAATAATCATAAGCGTAGGGCTGGCGTGGGATTGTAAGGTACATGGACAAGTTATAGTATCGTGGTTAATCATATTTTATTTAATTTTTACTCAATGGTTTACAGGTCAAAAACTGATAACAAAATATACAGTAAAAACATAACACGAAAATACAATGGTAAAATAAAAACACCAATAATTAGTCACAAAAAAAAAATTAATGAACATGCAGACAATATTTTATACGAGGAGTTGATTCACGCAAGCAGCGGCAAGCTCATTAAATTTATTTTGTGACAAATTATTCAAAATTATTCGAGAATGTCTGTTACAATAACACGAAAATACATGGTAAAATCAAAACACCAATAATTTGTCACAAAAAAATTTAATGAACATGCAGATAATATTTTATATGAGGAGTTGATTCACGCAAGTAGCGGCAAGCTCATTAAATTTATTTTGTGACAAATTATTCGAGAATGTCTGTTACAATGTAACAAAGTTTCATTTGTATTTTAAATAGTTCAATCAGTTGAAAAAACACCCTAAGATCCATCCGACTGTACCAGTTAAAAAAACACCGTAAGATCCAACCGAGTGTATTCACATCAAAAGAATTATGCAAACATATTTATATTAATAGGGAAAAATAAAGTCAGAAGAGTAATATTCCACGCATACATAACGTATATTAACATGATACACACAGGTCCCTGATTAATTTTTTTTTAAAAATATGTCAGAATTCTTTTCAATTCAAGTGGGAAGTTTTGTCCTCTATGGAGGACGAAACTTCCCGGGGACGAAACTTCCCACTAACTTGGGGACGAATTTTCCCTGACCCGTTATTTTCGCGATGAGATGTTTCTAATACAAATGAATAGGTGAATAATATGCTCTTCGGAATAATCAGCGAGTACCTTGACACTGGAGCTGTAGGTTAACCGAAACCGAACCAAAGTTTTTAGTTTTTTTAAAAAACCGAAACCGAAACCGTCGACATCCCGTAATCTAAGGTTTTTCATTTTTTTTTATTAAATACTCTCTTGCTGCAGAAATTTACAAAATGTAGCCATCCCAGAGTATTGAGAGTACCCAGACACTGCCAATGGCAGTGTCTGGGTACTCTCACTACTCTGGGAAGGCTACATTATGTGAATTTCCGACATTTCAGTTTAGTTGTGTTTGCAGCTTTCCTCAAGTTGCGTGTAGTTGTCAGACCTCGAAAAATGGCCAAGCACAATAAAAGTTCTGTATATTTAGGTAATTATTATATTTGCCTTCCTGATTCTTCGTGTATTATATAGCTTATTTGGGGCATTCATTGAATTTCACTCAATTTCACTACCATTCAGTTATGATTCCGGACATAAGAATGAGTTTTATTGAATTTTACTTGGCCTCATGAACAAACCGAAAACCGAACCGAACAGAGGTTTTACTCCACCTGAAAAACCAAAACCGAACAAGAAATTTAAAAACCTACAGCTCTACTTGACACAAAAGAGATATAAATAGATGCTCAGACTTTTTACAATTTTACAAAACAAAAGAAGAAATCCAACAAATACTAACCAAATGACATTTTGAAAAGCGAAAGAATAATTGATAACTCCACATAAAAATATAGTTCCACCAATGACCTAATTTTTATCATGAGTAACACAAAATTAGAAGTATTATTTTGATTTTTCATAATGTTTTTTTTAATGAACAGCGCTGTTAATTTTAATACATATGTCATTATCATAAACTGATAATACATGTCATTATCATAAACTATTTTTATGAAGTTTGAAGAGGGCTAAACCAATGTGTGAATATTTCAAGTGAGTGAGATTATTATTTTTATTACTTTCCAAAGTGTGATTTACTGGGATTTCCGGGTTTGATTATAAACGATAACTTCACAAGTGAATTATGCAATCAACAATTGGGTCGTGTATCCTTGCTCGCAAACGAAGACGCTTTGCCGTGGGTGTAATGGGGACTTCATTGTTTTTGGGGGTTTTTGTAACCCTTTACCTAACATGAAAAGGAGACGACACTTGCCAAAAAAATTCTTGAATAACTATTATTCTCACTTTTGTTTCAAAAACATGAGCTCGTTCCAATGAGGGGCCATAACCTATGGTTTAGAGACAAAAAAATAAAAAAAATAATGAAAATTAATTGGCGATTTTTGAGAATAGCTCTGGCCTCTTTTGGCCGTTACGTAAGGTAAAGTGTTAAATAGTATATAATTATCGTTAATAATGAAAAGTAATAAACAGAGTAATCGCTTGACTGGACTGGTTATGTGAAATAATTCATTCGAGGCGAGGGACTATATTGTAAAACACTCGTGCGCATTCGCGCACTCGTGTTTGTACAACATTCCTAACCTCTCATGAATTATTTCACGTAACCAATCCAGTCAGGCGAGTACTCTGTATATATAGTAGATGTCAGCCAATCAAATAGCTAGATTTCAGTCTGTCAGGAAATAATGTCAATTATTATACCCCATCTACAAATGTTATGCTGATCCCCCATTTAATCCCATTCAACATTTCACTATGTTCCACCCGCTGTGAATAATGCGGTCAAATATTTTTTGCATTATTTCCCGCTTCATCCGAAGATTCACAACAACGCCAGCCGATACACCGGAAGTATTGCTGCATGCGCGCGTAATGGAGCAGTTTCTTTACCAAACGACTCCCGCGTTGTTAAATAATGTAAACACACGAAATGTCTACAGGAATTTGCGGCTTCAATTTATTACGAACTGTACAGGGGGCACGGTGGAGTTGCGGTAACCGGTTCTCGTCAGATCACCGAAGTTAAGCAACGTCGAGCCCGGTTAGTCCTTGGATGGAAGACTGCCTGAGCGATCGATTCGGTCTCGTGCGTTGTGTCCTTGGGCAAGGCATTTAACCCAGATTGTCCACATGGGGGCACGATGACGCCGTGTACTAAGACGTACTGCACGTCGATGGTGCGCATGTCTTCAACCAATCTAACCCTGCCTGTGCTGCAGTGCGGAGTTAAGATGTTGGGGAGCTGGCAGCTGCCCATCGTTGCTCGGTGGTTCTTTCCGGGTACTCCGGCTTCCTCCACCCGTAAAACTGTCACGGTAATGATTAGCCATTGTGCATAAGTATGTGACCTTAAACACCAATAAATAAATAAATATGAACAGTACGGTCACTGTGAACATTTATTGTGGGACAGAGAGGATGTCAGAACAATCGTCTGTGAGACTGTAACAAGTTGAACTTATACCTGAATTCAATAAGGGCATTCGATTGAAAAGCTAGTTTACTGTGTTTGTTTTAAAAAACAAAAATGTGTTTGACATTCACATCTTTCCCAATTAAAATTTAGGAACTTTGGTTACTCTTTTATATATGACTCTGAGACGATAATCCATAAATAATTGTGTCAAGACAGAATCTTCATTCAGTGTAATAACAAAAATTACTGCGCTTGGGGATAAGAATGTGGATTGTCTCGGGAGATAATGATCCCTTAGGGAGACAAACTACATTGTTACCCTCAAGCCCAGTCATTATTTATATAATATTTAAGCCATTCAACGAAGCTGAAATGATTTATTGGTATTGTTAGCCTTTTTTAAATTTTTTTTTATTCAACACACGACAGCCACAATTTTACAGCTACTGTGACCAAATTTGGTGCACATCTTAAGGGTGACGTCTAATTATGTAATTGATAATTGGTTTTCTGATATCCGAATTTTTCCAAAACAGCAGACCCTTCAAATGTTTTCTCTGTTTTTCTAATATCAGCTCCTTCAGCAAACATCCCTCTTTCATGTTTTGGATATATCATCTTGGGCTGAAACGGTTAGCTCATTTCGTAACCGACTAACTGAAAGCTATAACCGGGTAATATCCGGTTATCCGTGGCCATTATTTCACCGAATATGGGATCAACACTACAGGAATTGGAAAGAAGTATTCTCAAACTATTCTGTAGTGTGTATACAAACGAACGTTGTCGGTTATTCGACAACGTTCGTTCGTATACATACTGCGGAATAGTTTCTGCGATTACTCAATTCTCACGGAAACTGCCGATCATTAACGAAGTCTTGAATGCCAAAGTCGATTATTTCTCAATATTTTCAACGCGGCTTCGAGGTGTAATCTATCATAAAGGAGACGCGGCAGATTTACTACGTTTTAAACGTGGAATGACGATCACTTCGATATTTCGGATAACCGGTTGATGGTTTTTCTAATCGGTCAGGTAGATAACCGTTTTCAAACCGATTATCCGGTTGCCCATTTCAGTTCTAATATCATCTCCACCAAAAATCATATCTAAAAATACCGACTTCGCAAATTATCAAAGGTTATAGCCGAATTTTCAGGTGATGTAAGTCAAGTCATCCTCACAAGAAAATAAATATCGGCCAAATTTCATGAAATATTTGTATGTTGCAGTTCTCATAAGAATAGTAGATAGCCTGTTTTTATGTTTCGATTTTTATCGCAATTCTTGAAGTCTTTACATCACTTTAAAGTTTAGGCTGTTTTTATTATATTAAAAACGGAATTTTTGTGATTATATTATCTCCGCATCGAGACTAGTATATATCACACAGACATGAAACTAGTTACACCGTTTTATGGGCATTCGAAATAGCGCACAGCCATTTTTGGAAGTAAAATGTCCCCAGCGATGCTAATGTTAGGCCATTTTCTTGAAGTCATCAATTGCTCATCTTTGAAACTTCATACACCATTTTCATGTCATATGAAAACATTAACCTCCATTTTGGAATCAACCCTTTGAACCCTGTTGGTATCTTCCATGTCAGGTCAAGTTACAACAATTGGAAGAGTCCATATTCATTAGCTGGGGGTAGATCCATTAATTTTTTCAACGATCAGCCTTAGGATTCCAAAACCATCTTGTTACAGTCATGTAGCATAGGTCTGCCCTATGTAATGGATCTTAAAATACGTGATTTTAACAATAATCACTTTGTCGACCAATGACATTGTCGACCAATAACATTGTCGACCAATAACTTTGTCGGTCAATAGCTTATTTCTCCATCGCTTGAAAGCAGTTTCTCGTGAAATGTGGACATCGAGCGCAATATGGTGATGTAACAATTAGCGCTTTTCAGTCACTCTTTGAATACTCAATTGAGTCAAGAAAACTTAGCAGTGAGACATTGGCTCACCCGACACAATTCGGAAGATGCACGATGTTGGGACGGATCTGTGTCTGATGATTTGGTGTTTCGCTCGCCATGCCAGTCTCTGTATTGTCATTCAGTATTTCTGACGAATTTTTGGTTGTCACCCTGCTGCGCCTCCCACCAAATTCTGGTTGCCTCCTGTGAGATGAGGCCTTCTGGCTCTTTTTTCCCTTAAAGTAACTAAAGAGAAAGCGATGGATACTCATAACATTGTGGATTTATTTGGCCAATTCCCCATTTCATAGAACAAGTAGTAATATTTACTAAAAGAGACAAATTATTTTTTTGTGATCTGCAGATCACCAAGAGATAAATCCAACTTGTATTAAGGAGATGGCAGGTAGACAGCCGATATGGCTATGCCATCTCCTTGCTCGCATATGCTTTTCAATTTATTGTATGCTATTAAGGTATATTTATTACTAAATGAATATTGAATTGATAAATGCATGTCACGTAACTAAACATTCAGTTGTACTCCAAAAACTACTACTTTACTATCACGACTACTAGTTCCCCATTGTCATATGAACTGTTTAAACAATCTCTGTTTTACTGGTAAAATAGCTCACAGACATCAATGCCTCGGATGGAAGTCCTCAAAAATGGGCAACATGGTTATAATCGGTTGGCTGGACTTGATATCTATGTTGAGATCCCGATTAGATATTTTGTACAGAAATTCAGTACAGTCGCCGTAGACTGGTCGTAACCCACGCGTGGGCAGTGATGTCTACGCATGCGTTTACCGGGTAATAAAGATCATCATCATCATCATCATCATCAACATTTTAATTAATGAAGCACCGGGTTGTACCCGGTGCTTCATTAATTAAATTTATGTTGATTATTCCTATAATTAGTGTTTGAAACGGGGGGTGGGGGGGGGGCACTAAAAATTTACAAGACGTGACGTCCTATATTTTATTCGGCTCCTTATTAAACCCACCCACCCCTACGTGCAAATTTTCTACTACCGTTCTCAGACACCCACCCCCACCCCCCACTCTCCCATTAAAATCGAAAATAAACTAATAAACTTAGTAGGCACAGCTGTCTTTAGGGGGGTTGGGGGCGGGGGTCATAATGTTCTTAAACTGGTACCACCAATTTAAACCTCTGTGGGCTGCTGTGGGCCCCAATTTACAAATGGCAAGTTGTTCATTATCAGGCTTGGCCAGAGCAGGTGTACATTTTTTCATTTGAATTGTTCTGTCAGTATTCTCAGGTGTTTGCTACTTCTCTCTTCTATCCATACAAATTCTATTAATAAACAAGAGGCCCCAGGGGGCCTGAGGGCGCTCACCTGACATGGTAGTCTAAATATCAAACCAGGGACTTGACTTGAATAAGCTGCATACGCCCCTCCTAAGAAAAGTATATACCAACTAGATGAAGCGATTGTGCCCACACAATACATAGAATTTTCCTTCTATTTTCAGTTCCTGCACTTTAACGTCCCAAAATTGAGATAAACACATAAAAAACAGATTTTTTTCCCAAACAAAATACTTTCAGCCTAAATTTTTTACTTCTTAAAACGCATAAAAAACGCTAAAACTAATTTCCGGATTTTGGTCCAAAATTCCCACCCGGACTCCAAATTTTTGGTGTAAAAAAAAAAAATGTCTTTTTTGTCTTAAAATTGACAGAAATGCATAAAAAAACAAAAAAAAATTTTTTTCTGATTTTGGTCCAAAATTTTCTAAGTCCCACCCGCACCCCAAATTTTCAGGGGAAAAAAATTTTTTTTTTTTTTTGTCTTAAAATTGACCAAAACGCAGAAAAAACAAAAAAAAAATTTTTTCGGATTTTGGTCCAAAATTTTCTAAGTCCCACCCGCACCCCAAATTTTCAGGGGAAAATTTTTTTTTTTTTTTTTGTCTTAAAATTGACAGAAATGCATAAAAAACAAAAAAAAATTTTTTTTTGATTTTCGTCCAAAATTTTCTAAGTCCCATCCGCACCCCAAATTTTCAGGGGGAAAAAAAAAAAAAATTTTTTGTCTTAAAATTGACAGAAATGCATAAAAAACAAAAAAAAAAAAAGAAATTTCGGATTTTGGTCCAAAATTTTCTAAGTCCCACCCGCACCCCAAATTTTCAGGGGAAAAAAATTTTTTTTTTTTTTTTTGTCTTAAAATTGACCAAAACGCAGAAAAAAAAACAAAAAATTTTTTTTTCGGATTTTGGTCCAAAATTTTCTAAGTCCCACCCGGACCCAAAATTTTCAGGGGGAAAAGTTTTTTTTTTTTTTTTTTGGTCTTAAAATTGACAGAAATGCATAAAAAACAAAAAAAAATTTTTCGGATTTTGGTCCAAAATTTTTTAAGTCCCATCCGCACCCCAAATTTTCAGGGGGAAAACAAAAAAAAATTTTTTGTCTTAAAATTGACAGAAATGCATAAAAAACAAAAAAAAAAAAAGAAATTTCGGATTTTGGTCCAAAATTTTCTAAGTCCCACCCGCACCCCAAATTTTCAGGGGAAAAAAATTTTTTTTTTTTTTTTTGTCTTAAAATTGACCAAAACGCAGAAAAAAAAACAAAAAATTTTTTTTTCGGATTTTGGTCCAAAATTTTCTAAGTCCCACCCGGACCCAAAATTTTCAGGGGGAAAAGTTTTTTTTTTTTTTTTTTTGGTCTTAAAATTGACAGAAATGCATAAAAAACAAAAAAAAAATTTTCGGATTTTGGTCCAAAATTTTTTAAGTCCCACCCGGACCCAAAATTTTCAGGGGGAAAAAAACAAAAAAATTTTTTTGTCTTAAAATTGACAGAAATGCATAAAAAACAAAAAAAAAATTTTTTTCGGATTTTGGTCCAAAATTTTCTAAGTCCCACTCGCACCCCAAACTTTCAGGGTAAAAAAAAAAAAAATTTTTTTTGTCTTAAAATTGACCAAAACGCAGAAAAAAAAATTTTGGTCCAAAATTTTCTAAGTCCCACCCGCACCCAAAATTTTCAGGGGAAAAAGTTTTTTTTTTTTTTTGGTCTTAAAATTGACAGAAATGCATAAAAAACAAAAAAAAAATTTTCGGATTTTGGTCCAAAATTTTTTAAGTCCCACCCGCACCCCAAATTTTCAGGGGGAAAAAAAAAAAAATTTTTGTCTTAAAATTGACAGAAATGCATAAAAAACAAACAAAAATTTTTTTTCGGATTTTGGTCCAAAATTTTCCAAGTCCCACCCGCACCCCAAATTTTCAGGGGAAAAATTTTTTTTTTTTTTTTTGGTCTTAAAATTGACAGAAATGCATAAAAAACAAAAAAAAAAAATTTCGGATTTTCGTCCAAAATTTTCTAAGTCCCACCCGCACCCCAAATTTTCAGGGGGAAAAAAAAATTTTTTTTTTGCCTTAAAATTGACCGAAATGCAGAAAAAACAACAAAAAAAAAATTGTTCCGATTTTGGTCCAAAATTTCGAAGTCCGCAACGGGACCCCAAATTTTCAGCCTAAATATGAACCCAGGGATTTGGCTTCAACAAACTTGAATCTCACCCCCCTAAGGATGCTGCATACCAAATATCAAAACATTCTTATTGCTAGATCTCAAGAAGAAGATTTTTCAAAAATACTCCTCATACTGCACTAATTTAAACATTTCGGCTCCCATAGAGAGCCCAAATATCCACGCAGGCAATTCATTTCAATAAACATGTGAAACAATCTTCCAAAGATGTTATATGTGAAATTTTAAAGCTTTTGGAGCAGTGCTTTCGGAGAAAAGTAGTCTTATGTTTTTCCCATTACCCACAGTGTTAAAAAATGCTGACTCAGCACTTTTTCAAACTCCCCAAAAACTACCCCATCATAAAACCGATGGCAATTTTTTTTTGATCATTCCATTCTGTTGGTCCTAAGGAAGCTTCACAACAAATAAGAATTCTCAGTGCCGTGTAGTTTTGGAGATATGGGCGTTTTCATTTTTTTCTATTTTTAGCTCCTGTGGTTCCCATGGGGCTATGGGGAAAAAAATTTCGGCATAAATTAGGTACTTATGACCCAATAAGCACTCATGTAAAATTTGGTTCAAATCGGCCTCGCGGTTTGGAAAATAGGAATTTGGGGTGGGGCCAAAATTTTTGCCCCTCCCATAACGAAGGCAAATATAGCCCCTCCAACTTCTCTTGAACAAACTTGAGTCTACACCTCAAAAGGAAGCTGCATACCAAATATCAAGTCTCTGCTATTGCTGGTTCTTGAGAAGAAGATTTTTTAAGAATTGGAGCATTTTTGCCCCATCCCTCTGCTCAATGTGAGCTGAAACCTAATTTGACAAAAAATCAAAGTCCGCAGACGCAACCCCTTCTCACATGAAATTTCATTAATATGCGGCCAGTGGTTAGGGAGAAAAAGCCCAAATACCACCTTCACGACGGACGCCGGACGAAAAGTGATCAGAATAGCTCACCCTGACTTTCAGTCAGGTGAGCTAATAAATAACTTGGGTGGAATTTAGTGCATCAGAGAGAATTTTCACAAAATATTGTCTGCACATTTTCTACATTTCGAACAAGACACCCACCCTCTACTAATGTGTGACATTTTCCTAGATTAAGCCCAATATTCTCACATATAAAGCCTCCTGATGTTGTATTTATGTTAAGAGTGTGATGTACAACATCATCTTTAAGGTTTGAAACACAAATGATGGTATATATTAGTATTATTGATATATTTTTAAAAAAATCAAAAAATTGCACAAGTTGGAAATGCACATTTTTGGCGCACTCAAGAGACTCACCTACTCCACATCACGTCTTGCAATTTTTTATTTTTGGTGCCCCCCCCCCCCCCCCCCCCCTCCCTGTTTGAAATTGAATATTATTGCGTCCGTGGAAATATTGCTCACCCGGGGAAGGGAAAAGAGACCAGTCAACGGCGATTGTAGTGTATACGACGTTAAACACCGATAAATAAATAACAATAATATATAAAAAAAATAAATGAATCAATAGATATTAACAGTACTACTAATATAACTACGACAAGTGCTGCGGGGCGACATTGAATGCGAGTGTGAACATCTCCCGAATTCATGTGAAGAATTGCGTCATAAGGATGGATCTTAACCATTTTAGGGCATTAGTGGACATCTCAAACACTGTTTATTCTGAGATGACATGTATTCAAGCTCTTCTGTCCTTCCTGGGTACAGCTCGTACAAGGAATGTGTTAGGCGTCACAGTTACTCCCATCTGTCCATCTATAGGCGGTAGATTTTCATTTTCTTGCATTAGGAATTCGAATCTCTGCACGAGCGCTGAGAGGAATAGGAAAAGTTCCATTTTCCCAAGTGGTTCTCCGATGCATCTTCGACGACCTTTAACGAGATAAGATAATTCATCAAATGTCTGGCACTTTTCCGTACCAAATGCAAACCTCGTACCCAATTGCTGAAATTGACTTATCGTTCTGTTCCTGTGAGGATGTTCATCAATGAAGTTTTATTCATCACACAAAAAAGATTTGAACCACCCCAAACATCTTTGTGTAAATGACAAAAACTTCAAACAATAATTAGAAGAAATCACTTGAAAGCTAATTCATTTATTGAAAAATAAATGACAAGCCTTGAAATAAGCAATCAGTTATTTGCAGAATGAGGTCCCCAGAGGGTGAATTTGTTGGTGCTATCCCACACAGTGGTCTAAAATCCCTCAAATTTATCCTCTGGATGCCTCTTTCTGTTTAGTCCTGAGAACTTGGTTCACATTTGGGTTCATAGAGGGTAAATGTAGTAATGCTACCCTGCAGTGCAGGGTACCATCACCAAATTCACCCTGGGGGACCTCATTCTGCAGATGGCAGTCTGCTTATTTCCAGGCTTGGGGGATGTTCGTTTCGGACAAGCTTAATGAAGAGTGTCCGTTGTACCTGTCGCATGCTGCATGAATGGCCGGTAATAAAAAAAAACATTCTTTGACGGACGTATTATGTTATGGCGTTGTCTGTTCGTCCCTCCGTCCGAACGTCCGTCAGTCCGTCCGGCTGCGATTTTTGTGTCGCCTACTCCTCCAAATGTTTACATGCTACATTATTCAAACTTTGCACACATGATGACCAGTAAATACCGTTGTGCATGTGACAAGTGCAGGTAACTCCATTTTGTATTTCCAGAGTTATGCCCTCTTTTAGTACTTAAAACATTACAGTACTGAGTCGCCTACTCCTTCAACATTTTACATGCCATATTGTTCAAACTTTGCACACATATTGATCACCAATTGCCGTTGTGGGTGTGACAAGAGCAGGTAACTTTGTTTTGTATTTCCAGAGTTATGCCCCCTTTTAGTACTTGAAACATTACACTATTTTACTTGCTTTATTGTTCAAACTTTACACCTATTTTGATCATCAGTTGTTGTGCATGTGGCAGGAGCAGATAGCACCATTTTATTTTTAATTGACGAGAATCCTCGCCGTTTATATCTGTTATGATCCTCAAAATGTGTTCTTGCTTGGCGCGACCTATCGTCAATCGTTATCAATGAAGTTAACCTGTCAATGAATGGACGCTACCATTGTAAATGGCGAGGAGAATCTTCTACAGCAGCCTTGATGTTACCGTCCGTATACAGTCGTTACTTGTGACGTTGGGGATAAAACCGTTAGTACATCAACCACTTGTGGGGTTTTTTTTTAACTTGTGAGGTGCGAAAAACCCACTTGTGAGTTGCGCAATTGTCCCCATACTTAACACTAAAATCACCTCACAAGTACATCTGCGGTAGAACGTCCGTCCGTCCGGGCCACCGCAGATGGCCTTGCGAGGTGACCGTCCGTGTAAAGTCGTTACTTGTGAGGTTGGGAGAATCTTCTACACCTAAAAATTGTCTGTATTTCCATTCTGCATACTAAAAATTCACAAAAACAATATGAAATGTGTGCACACAAGCATACAATTTGAAACCCTTCACCCCAGATGGCAGGAGAATGGGCAATGATTGGGAGGGGGGTGGGGGCAGACATAGTCGAGGCAACAAAAATTTCAAACTTTACCCCAGAGAAACTTGTACATGTTCCAATTTTGACGGACGTATGTTGCCCCGCTAGGCGGTGCTCTTGTTTTTTTTCATATTTTTTTATTCAGATCGTAGGTTCTTATTTACAAGCAAAAGAACATTTTTTTCTATGATTAAATTTCACAGAGCATTATTTTACATAACACAAAAATAGCAAAGTTAGTTATTCCTTTGTATCCTTTGTAGCTGCACTATAGAGAATGGGGTGTATAAAAGTATGATGTTGCAAGATACTGCCGTGTGTGTTGTGTTAGCGATTCAGGGTCCTACATGCATATAATATAAACATACGAGTACAAACATATGATTATGTCTGGGCATTTCTATCGTTGTGTATAAACTCCATTGTCGCAACCTCTCAATTTCGCCAAAATTGTAGGAATGGTTGAGTTGCGACCGTATAACGACGTCTGTAATGACTGCTGTAAATTGGTTATGTGATTTGTTGTGGAGGGAGACCAGAAATGCACAGACCAAGCCATTCTGAACTAGGGCTGTCACGACTAATCGAATAATCGATTGTCGATCGTTCACGCCGAAATCGATTAGTATTTTTCGTTGTCGAAGAATCGGTAAATTTTACCCCGTTTTAGACGTTTAATAATTAAAAAAAAATTGGATAAAAAACTATTGTTTCTGAAGGTAAAAGGTCACGAACGTCGACGTTAAACCTCAAGAAGCCATTAGAAGCATTTGTTTTTCAAGGTACGTTCAAAGCTTTGATGTTCTGAACTTTTGAACAGTCAGTGTAATAATCAAGACCGGTCGGCAGTTGCGAAGTTCGCAACTGCCGACCGGGCTTAATTATTACACTGACGGTTCAAAAGTTCAGAACATCAAAGCTTTGAATGTATCTGAAAGAGGATCGTCTTCGTTGTTTACTTGAGGTAGGTCAGCTGACTTCAACTTCATTTTTAACAACTTCAAAGAAAAGGAGAGGGAGGGTCATCTAGGTACGATTAATCGATTACTATCGATTATTTGCGACGATTAATCGATTCCCAAATTAAAAATCGTGACAGCCCTATTCTGAACATCAACTAGTGAATTACACGCATTTACTGTTTAACTTTATGTCTAATCGAAAAGAATTAATAAAAATTACAGGAGAAGCCTTAACCCCTTGCCCAACGTAATGGCTATGTGCAAACCACTCTACAAATTAAAATGATTCCTTTCAATCCCCCTCTCCCAAACAACATACCCCCTCCCTCTCCCCAGTAAGAAATGCGCCCCAAGAGGAAGAAAAGGAAAAAATAACTAAATAAAAAAATAAAATAATTTGACATTTTTGAGCAGGCATCATTATATTTTCAAAACGTTTTGCATGGCACATGGTCAAGATGACTCGGTCCACAAAAGATATAAAATGGGTTAACCAGTTAGCAGAGAACTGATTGTATCCCATCTTAGGCTTATTTCTTTTGTACGTTTTCTCGAGTTCGAATATTTGGATATGAGTTCTAAATTTCTGTAATTTTTTAATTGTGCTATAAATCCTGTGTAGGTAGGTAGACTCTTTTTCACTTTATAGGAATAAATAAACTTTCTGTGGATAAACATATAGAAGTTTTTGTGTTATTAGAAGGGGCATGAACATTTTGTAGCCCAAAATAACATATTCTGGGTGTTAAGAAAACTCACCATCGCACTTATTCCTCAAATGTTACAAAACATTTAGAAGAACTGTTTTCACAGCAGAACATTCAAAAAACAAGTGAAGTATTGTTTCCTTTGTATTGAAACAAAAAGTGCACAGTTCCGTTTCAGAGAGTTGCATTTATAAAGTTTTGAATTCGTATGCAGAATGTTATGGACTATTTTGAGATGCAAACTTCCTAGATATGTATCGTCCGTGATTGTAAATAGGATTTTATATTTTCAATTCCAGTCATCAGAGTGCAGATTTATATCTAAAACCCCATTCCATTTATTCTGCGTTTGAACAGGAGGTGTTGTGTGCTGTTGTAAAAACTTAAAATAAAAGGCTCGGGAGACTTTATTGGTCGATGTTAACAGATCAACGTTTCTGTCCTGAATACTGGGCAACTTTATATTGGATCTAATCGTATTTTCCAGGATTTGCGTAATGCATTTATAATACCCTGAAAAACTGTAAATGGGGTGTTGGTGTTATACTTGTTGGAGAAGTCAGAAAAGGTTAGGGTTGTTTGGGGGGAATTTAGCGACAATGAATTAAATAAAAAGTGTAAAAAATATTCGAAAATTCATGTGATATACAGAATCTTTAACTCGTGATGTTTGGATATAAGATTTTTTGAAACTCGTTTTATGAATTCGATTCACAACTCGCCTAAAGGCTCGTTGTGAATGAAATTCAGCAAACTCGTTTCAAAAAATCTTATATCCAAACATCACTCGTTTGAGATCCTCTATATATACATATACAACAGCCTCTTGTGCCATATTTGGACAACGTGCTAAGCTACTAATCATAGTTTGCTTTTGATGTTTTGGGAACGCAAATATTACTAAAACAATTAGAGTTTCCTTTCATGATGTTCTCCAAACGTTTGTTTGAAAAGTCAGTTCAATAGGAGCTAACTTTAGGTGGTAAGAGACTTGAACTGCGCATCTCGTTCTATTATTCCGTGCAGCCACTCGTACCGTATTGGCGAACGCATTCACACATCGTCACGTTCTGTATATTTGTGCGACGGTTATATGTTTAAAGAATACGGACAATGCACCGTGGCAGTTTATTATCTATTCATCAGAGAGCCCGTATCGTCGGGCAATATCAAAATGGTATGCAGGATGGTATGGGCGCTAGAGGGATGGCTAGAAATGTTAGTGTGACATTATTGTCCAACAATGTGATCAAATACACAATTACGCGGTTCGACGTTTGAATGTTTGAATATTTTTATTTATTTATTTTTATATTTATTTATTTTTTTACGGGTTTAAGGTCACATATTTCTGCACAAAGGCTAATCGTGACCAGTGCTCAAAATAACTTTTTTTCTATGCGTAGCAAAATGCTATACATTTCCAAAAAATGAAGAGCATTTTGTAAAAATTGCATAACTATTTTTGTATACCGGAGTTATGTTATGCTGTTTTGTATTGGATTCTTCTAAGTAGATGGAATAGTTTCCATCCATTTCTGGGCATTTCCAAATGATCTGCAACACATGAAACATTTACTATGTTTTTTTTAACTGAACTGCCTTTAAGGGTTGCATGGACTTGGATATTTTCAAATGACGTCGTGGTTGTTTAACAGTGTTCTCAAAATGGAAATGGGGATTTTTAATTTGATGGGCTTGAAGTTATTTTTAATGGACATTTTATGCAAAATGTTGTAAAAACAGGAAGAAGTTAAACCGATAGAATTCATCTTAAATATGAAGTTGCTAATGATGCTTGATGGAGAGTTAATCTGAGTTAAATTTCTTTGCAAATTTTCATTTATATTTTGCGATACGAGATAATCAACTGCAGCCTAATAGGCTGCAGTTGATTATCTTGTATCGCAAAATGCTATACATAATTGAACATTGTGTAGCTTTTTGCAAGTTTTGCATAGCAAAAAGCGACGCAACACCACTTATTTTGAGCCCTGACCGTGACCACGTTATTGAGATAATGTCAAGATTGGTCAACCATTTAGAGAACCATTTATACCCGTGTTGCCCACTCTAGAGGACTCCTACCCCAAGCATTGGTGATTAAACCATAATTTACCTGTAAAGCAGAGCATGCTTATCACAGTAAACAAACACTGCTTCACTTCTTGGGGTTTCGATTGGCGAGACACCGAAAGAAAAAAACACAAATAACACTCAAATAAATAAATAAATGGCATCATGTTCTTTTCCATACAAACCTAAGTTACTCAATTCATTTTCTGATTGGTTTGTTTCGTTTTATTTTTATTTAACGCATTATCTGTGAATACTCGATGTTGTCTTTATCTTCGTGATGTTGTTGTTGCATATTTTGTTTAATCAGGGGATCGTGGGGGTATGATGTTGCATTACTATAAATGCAGACCGTGTAATTGTGCTTTGGCAGGATGGAGCTCGTACTCCCATTCACAATCTAAGACAGGGGTGTCCCGAGTGTTTACTAATCTGAGGTCGGCAGATCCGATAGGGATAAGTAAAAAAATTGTTTTCGACTCTCTGGAATGGACTTTTATCCAAAAGACGGTGATAAGGTGCTTTCAAACCTTTTACAGCAACATTTCTAGTTGCGTACTTAATAATGGCCATTGTTCTGAAAGATTCAATATAGAACGAGGCGTAAGGCAAGGTTACCCTTTATCGCCGTATCGTTTTATTCTTGGTGTAGAAATTCTTGGCGCGTCCCTAAAATTTAATCTAAATATAAATGGAATAAAGATAAAAAAAATCAGAATAAGTCAATACGCTGATGATTCCACCCTGTATTTATGAGACGATGGATACTCTCCAGACAATGACATGAATATGGTTAAACAATTCTCACTAATCTCTGGCTTAAGGGTTAACTTTGATAAAACGGAAGTTGTATGGATAGGTTCAAAATGGGGTTGTGGTGAAGCACTGCCAACAAGCGAACAAGTCGTTTGGAATCATTCCAGATCATTCAAAATTCTGGGCATTGAATGCAGTCTATTTTGTGACAATTATGTACCAAATAATTATACTAACAAAATGTCGAGTATTAAAAAATTACTAAGCGACTGGTCATTTCGTAACTTAACATTAATTGGAAAAAATACCATCATAAAAACATTGGCTTCATCAATTCTGACACATTGTCTTATGGTTCTACCAGACCCACAAAAAGAGATATTTAACAAAATTCAAACAATTTTTTATAATTTCTTGTGGTCTGGCAAAGTCCAAAAAAATTAAACGTACAACTATTATTGGCCTCTTTGAAAACGGCGGAATCAAATTTCCCCATGTTGAAACTTTTAATCGTGCTCTAAAAATGATTTGGGTAAAGAAACTAGTGGATTCACCCCGTTGACTGCACGGAAAATCCTCGTAATTGACGAATTAGAAGTGTTTGGAACATACAAGCTTCGGCACTTACATAAAGAAGGTTTAAAAGTGGCTGGGAAACATGTGAACACATTCTGGAAGGATGTTCAGGCCTGGACTCTTCTGGACAATAAAAGCACTACGACCCCTGCAGAAATACTGGGGGAAACTATTTTCATAAATAATCAAATAAAAGTAAACGGACAACCCTTTTTCGATAAAACTTGGTGTCATAAAGGTATTTACTTCGTAAATGACCTAGTATCTGAAAATAATGGCCTCAGTTCGTTGGCTCAGACGCTTCACACCATGACGTCATGAATGCGATTTACTTGCACCTGTTGTCGTAATTGACGTCATGTGAACTACGCACAAGAATACAATGGTGCTGCTGCTATGGGACCACGCGCCGATTAGACACTTGTTGATAATCAGGAAATAAGACATGGGTTGTTACGTCGAAATTAACGACGTTTTATGTGATAAATTTGTTTTGTTTTTAAGTCCTATGGCATTGAGAATGTATTTACCTTATTTCGGGTCTCCCGTAAAAAATGAATAACAATGAACGAAAGGGTAAAATTAATATCGTCTGTCGCTCACATTTATTACAACGTGTGCCTTATATTGAGAATATTTATTTATTGGGGTTTAACGACACTTCCGACAGCCAGAGTCACCTCGTGTTGGACAGATATACGGGTGGGGAAGCTGGAGTACACGGGGAGAACCACCCAGCAACGGCGAGCAACTGTCAGACTCCCCAATGTTCTAACTCGACACAAGCAGGGTCAGCATTAATTGAAGACAAGTGCACCATCGACGTGCAGTACGCCGCCTGGCCCCAAGGACACGACGTGGTTGCCGCAGATGGGATTCGAACTGAGAACCTCTCGGCCTGCAGCCTGCATCTCTACTTACTGAGCCACCGCGCTCCCTATATTGAGAATAATAATGTGTTACAGTGTGCTTTCTTTGCATGTGGTATCTCCGTACTCTGTATGGTCTTACAGTACAGGACATTACAATTTGTATCTGTGCTCAATACGCAACTATAGCAGCGAAAGGGTTGAAATGTACAAGCGGTCGAGGTCTTGGCATTTCTGGAAAAAGCAAGATTAGCTACTAGATCGACAAAAAAAGTATCCACGCATAATTTTTAACCCTTGACCCAACGAATCGGCCGCATCCGTCCGCGTAATATGCAAATTCAGCAGTTGAAAAAATATTATTTTTCAAAAAAATTTCAACAAAACCATATCATGTGACCCCTCGTTGGAACGAGCTCAGGTCAGGGGTCAGATGATATGGTTTTGTTGAAATTTTTTGAAAAATTTTAAAAAATAATATTTAAAATAATAAATTTTGATATCGTCTGCGTTGGGTAAAGGGTTAAATAAACAAAACATACCCAAGGAGAATGGTATCAGTTCATCCATGTATTTTACTGTCCCATCGTCACGCAAGAATCTCTCGGGCCTGAAACTCCGTGGGTCCGTCCAAAGCTGTTCGTCCATTAATACGGAGTACAAGGAGGGTAAAATGACAGCACTATCTGGGATGCAATAATCACGAAACATGCTGTCCCTCATCGCCCCATGTGGTACACTGAAGGGTACAATACAAGATCTTCTCAAAATTTCTTGTGTTGTCGCTTCCAGAAATGGGAGTTTCACCTTGTCGTCTGTATTTGCAAGAGTGTCGCGTGGAACTGCATTATCGAGTTCATCTTTGAGTCTGTTCTGCAGTGAGGTATCATGTAGCATATATATGATTGCCCAAGCAAGTGTAGTCGCCGTTGTATCAGTTCCAGCATTTATTAGGGCACTTACAATACAAGCCAACTCTTCTCCTGGAAATAAAGTTTTATACAATAAATATAATAAATCCACTTTTTCGGATTTAGACCAATGTATATGTAGACAAGTTCGTTGTTAAATCATACGATTTTATTCGAATAGTCATTTCCTGTTTTGCAGTGGAATAATCATGATACATAAGTTTGCAGTATTAATATGTTACGGGGTCGTTATGTTTGAACTGTTCACTTAACACGAAGATTAGTAGACGACAGTTGGGGAAAAAACCTGAAATTGTTATCCCTAATCATTTTCATTTTTTCCCACAAAAAACATAGATCACGACCATCAGGGAAACGCTCGCGGAGCTCGTTCCATCGATGGGCCATAAGCAGTGACTTGGAGGCAATATTGTAAAATTAATACACAATTTGATTACATTTTTTAGTGATTAGCAGTGGCTTGATATGGTTGTGACGTACGTTCAGTAAAGCCAAATTAAACATTTTTTTTTCATTTTCCATTTGATATATAGAGGATATGGAATAAGTGTTTTTCTCGTATAATATTTATGAAACGAGTCTAAGAATTTTCCGTTTTGACGAGCCTCTGGCGAGCCCAAACGGAAAATTCGGACGAGTTTCATAAATATTATATGAGAAAAACACTCATTTTATATTCTATTTATCATATGACACACACACGCACAAATTAGCCACTTAGTATGACTTTTTAACCCATCACATAACTTGAGTTGCGCTCGGCACTTGGAAAAAACATCCTCGTAAAACTAAAAAATTTCATTTTTTTTCTTCCAATACATAGTTTATGACCCCTCATTGAAACGAGCTCGTCGAGCTCGTTCCAATGAGGGGTCATAACCTATGTTTTGGAAGCAAAAAGTGAAAATATAAAAAAAAATGAAGGGCGTTTTTCTTGTAGGGAAAAGATTAATACAATATAACCCACCCTAAATAGGACGGACACGTAAATTCTCCCTACTGAAATAATGCAAATTTGACCCAGTTGTATTTTGTTTAGCCAATCAAATTGTCCAGTTTTGAAATTGACCAATGAAAGCTCCCAACTCTAATTTTGCAAATTATGAAAATGTGGCCCAGTTGTATTTTGTTCAGCCAATCAGATTTTTTAAATTGACCAATGAAATTGACGGAAGGCTTTATTTATCACTGATTAATATGAAAACAAAATATCAAATGTTTTAAAGTGAACAAAACGGACGAGTCATGATAAATATATATATATTGACCATGTGCTTCTTATCATATGAAGTAATATAACAATTTGACACATTCATCATCATCGATTTACTAGCTGGTAACAAATGCAAA
Source organism: Pictodentalium vernedei (assembly GCA_031216915.1). Lineage (NCBI taxonomy): Eukaryota > Metazoa > Mollusca > Scaphopoda > Dentaliida > Dentaliidae > Pictodentalium > Pictodentalium vernedei. The sequence continues at coordinate 439,301,119 of CM062289.1, read as the reverse complement.
ATAAGGACTCTAAATGGTCGAGGTTTCGTGGAAATATTTCTTGATACTCTCGAATAAAAACGAATCGTCCGGCTTTTTTTTTTCAACTGGGTTAACCCTTTACCCGGGAGCACGGTGGCTCAGTAGGTGGAGGTGCAGGCTGCAAACCGAGAGGTCCTCGGTTCGAATCCCACCTGCGGCAACCGCGTTGTGTCCTTGGGCAAGACACTTCATCTCCATTGCCCGCGTGGGGGCACGATCACGCCGTGTACTAAGGCGTACTGCATGTCGATGGTGCGTATGTCTTCAACCAATCTAACCCTGCCTGTGCTGCTGTGCGGAGTTACGATGTTGAGGAGCTGGCAGCTGCTCGTCGTTGCTCGGTGGTTCTCTCCGGGTACTCCGGCTTCCTTCACCCGTAAAACTGTCGCGGTCATGATTAGCCATTGTGCATAAATATGTGACCTTAAACACCAATAAATAATATAACCCTTTACCCAACGAATCGGTACATCAGCCCGTGTAATATGCAGCTGAAAAATTATTATTTTTCAAAGAAATTCAGCAAAACCATATCATGTGACCTCTCTTTGGAACGAACTCATCGAGCTCGTTCCAATGAGGGATCATATGATATGGTTTGATTGAATATTTTTGAAAAAATTAAAAAAATGATATTTGAAATAATAAATTTTGATGTCGTCAGCGCTGGGTAAAGGATTAATAATGCATGCACAGATCGGGGTTGGGGTTAAAATAGTGATTAGTACTAATATACAGCACATAGATGCAGCACTTGTCTAGAACCAATGCTAACTCTACTTGTGCGGAGTTATTACGTTGGGGAGTCGGGCAGTTGCTCGCCGCTGCTCGATGGTTCTGTAAAACTGTTTGATCTACATTTCGTATTTCATATCTCAGGTGATTTCCCACCCTCTGGTTGCTTGGGGCTAATATACTATTTCCGACAATTTTACCTATCGATGGTTCTAAGTGCACTTTTGTCCCTGTCAAACTGCACCAACCATTAGCGTGACTCTATTCTTGTGGAACAAACAGTGTGCCCAACTCTCTACAATTCCATACTAGTAAATGGGGGCGCGGTGGCTCAGGAGGTAGAGGTGCAGGCTGCAAGCCGAGAGGTCCTCGGTTCGAATCCCACCTCGGTTCGAATCCCACCTGCGGCAACCGCGTTGTGTCCTTGGGCAAGACACTTCACCCCGCTTGCCTACATGGGGGAACGATGACGCTGTGTACTAAGGCGTACTGCACGTCGATGGTGCACATTTCTTCAACCAATCTAACCCTGCCTGTGCCGCGGTGCAAAGTTCAGAGTTACGATGTTGGGGAGCTGACAGCTGCTCGTCGTTGCTCGGTGGTTCTCTCCGGGTACTCCGGCTTCCTCCACCCGTAAAACTGTAACCGACATGATATGACCCTGGCTGTTAATGTGTCGTTAAACCCAAATAAAAAAAAATAAAATAAAATAATAATAATACTAAATAGAGATCATTAACATCATTCCTAACCTCTACTGGGATACATGTACATGCAATTACGAACATGGATATTAAAATTCGACTACATATACAGAATGAAGAGAGTATATTGCCACTTAATTGCAGAGCCAAATATTTTCCACTCGAAAAGACTTTATAATGGCTCATAGCATCAGAAGAAACACTTTGAAACATTCATCACATGGATCACCACGTGATGAAAGTTTGCAAATTTTGCTTTGTCCTCGCTAAATGCTCATTATATTTTACCTTGCCCCGCGAAAACGTTCTTGTGTATTTCAGACTACTACAGTTAAAACTAGAAGTCCTGTCATGAAATGTGCGCTTATCTTGGCTCAATTGCGCGTAGGAATTGCGCGCAATTGCCATATCGAATGGCATCCAAAGCACGGCAGGTTCTCCTGATTATTCATAGCAAATACAGGCAATGTTTCTGCCAATGGACCTCCGGGATACCCGGAGGTCCATTGGCTGAAACATTGCTTGTACACGGGCCATATGCACAGAATTTGATTGCCTTACCATAGTCATAACGCGTAGATTAACGCGAAGGTCGACGTGCTATTTGTGCGCATTTCATGACAGGACTTCTAGTTTTAACTGTACATTCTTCTGCAATAAGGAGCTCATTAACTTACGAGCATTTTCTGCGCCAGTTGTAACAGGATTTCTTATTTCTACTGTACACTTTTTTAAAAATAGACGTATAACATTCCAGGATGTTCGACTGACCGATCACAACGTAAAATCGGGGATTTTGTGTTTCAGTTGTACATTGGTATCGTTGTCGTCAATTTTCATAACTGTTTTATAGTATGGATAAATTTCTCGCTGTCCAGTTTGTCAAAATTGCAAACTTTAAAGAAAGATTTGTAATTATTACTTCTGCATCGCGTGAATCGAATGCAAAGTGTAAGGGTTTTAAATGGACGCAAATGTCGATTAAATACGTATAATACACAGTGGGTGTATTCAACAACCGGGAGCGCGGTGGCTCAGTAGTTAGAGCCTTGATTAACCCGGTGGCTCGAGACTCACCAGCGGTAAGTGTCATGTATCCTTGAGCAAGACAATCTCGATCGACTACTTGCGGGTACGATGTCGTTGTATACTAAAGAGTACTGCACGTCGAGTGTGCCTCCCATCCGGCTGTAATTTTGCGTTTGTCTCCCGCTGGGAACGCTGTTAAGTGGAGCAATCCTCGTTTACTCTGATAATCAAGTTCTGCTTTACTGATAAAATAGGACCCCTCAACTGACGCCCCAGGAGCGCGATGCCTCACTGGTGACGACAATTGACGTTAAACCTAAGGGTCTAGTATTCGTCCCCGCCAGAGGTAACTGCATTGTGTCCTTGGGCAAGGCACTTCATCCCGATTCCCCACGTGGGTTTCGGTGGTGAAATGTGCTAAGGTGTGGCACACGTCAATCGTGCACTTGTCTTCAACCAGTGCGAACCCTGTCCGTGTGAAATTAATAGGTTGGGGAGCCTAACACTTACTCCCCATTGCTATGTGGCTCTCTCAGAGTACTGCATCTTCCTCCATCCGTAAAGCCGTCCGATGCGAGGTGACCCTGGCCGAAGGTGTCGTTAACCCAATGAATACATAAATAAATAAATAAATAAATAAATAAATAAATAAATAATTTGCAAGTTTTTATTCTTCCCAGGAAAAAAAATCTGCATATATTACCCCCAGTGTCTGTATTATATGTGACGGTGTGCACTCTGTTGATATTACAAACAGAAAAGCTACAGGACATCAAAAAGTGGTGAAAGCACCTGTTGCTTATTTTTAACCCTTTACCCTACGAATCGGCCGCATCCGCCCGCGTAATATGCAAATTCAGCAGTTGGAAAAATATTATTTTGAAAAAAATTTCAACAAAACCATATCACGTGACCCCTCGTTGGAACGAGCTCATCGAGCTCGTTCCAACGAAGGGTCACATGATATGCCTTCGTTGAACTTTTTTTTTAAAATTTGAAAAAATGGTATTTAAAATAATAAATTTTGATATCGTCTGCGTTGGGTAAAGGGTTATTGTGTTGTAAACTGAATGGTTATTTTCACCAAAGATTCCAAAAGTTAAATTTAGATGGATCTTTTATCAAATCCAGCCACAGCTGCTTCACAGAAGCCACGGTTAGCTTTGCTGAAAAATATAAAACAATAATTTGTATCTTAAAGATACTCAGTTCTTTTAGCGGGTCAGGAATTAGCTGCGTGTATAATTTCGTTTCAATTCAGAGTGCAACCATTTATGAGATTGAAGGAGGGATTTCATCAAATATTCCCAAAGCCAAATTTAGATGAGTCGTTCATCAAATCCTGCCACTCGACGAGCTCGTTCCAACGAGGGGTCACATGATATGGTTTTGTTGAATTTTTAAAAAAAAAATGATATTTAAAATAATAAAACAAACTTGCTTTCTCTGATCCTACGATACCAATACAAACTCTTTGCATTACTATCAGTGTAAATTACACAACACAACGAATGACGATTGCATCACTGTGTAGAAGTAGGCAGTTGTGGAGAACGTTTTCCAATGGTAAGAGAAAAACCCTTCCGAACTAACATGAACCCGATACAAACCATCCACATTACTCTCAGCTCAGTGTAATTTTATCATTGAAGTTTTGATTTCCGATTCGATTGTACATAATTGTAAGGATTTGACTGTGAGCGCGGTGGCACAGTGGTAGACTGTTGGACTTCTATCCTAGAGGTCCCGAGTTCGATCCCCGTCCGGTACGACTCGCGTTGGGCAAGGCATTTTATCCCGGTTGCCTACACGGGGGCACGATGATGCCGTGCACTAAGGCGTACTGCACGTCGATGGTGCACATGTCTTCAATCCTTATTTATTTATTGGTGTTTAAGGTCACATACTTATACACAATGGCTGATCGTGACCGTGACAGTTTTTTACTGGTGGAGGAAGCCGGGGTACCCATAGAGAACCACCGAGCATCTACGAGCAACTGTCAGCTCCTCAACATTCTAACTCTGTTCAAGCTCCACTCAAGCAGGGTTACAGCGGTTTAAAACATCTGCACCATCGACGTGCAGTACGCCTCAGTACACATCCTCATCGTGCCCCCATGTAGGCAACCGGGATAAAGTGCCTTGCCCAAGGACACAACGCGGGTCGTCCCGGGCGGGGGTCGAACTCGGGATCTCTGGAATAGAAGTCGATCAGTCTAGCACAGAGCCACCGCTCTCCCTCCCCCAGAATAAGGTGGTTTGATCGGTTTATGTATAAACATAGTAAAACCGTTCTGGCGTTTTTTGCTGGGACTTGTAGATCGGTTTTCCGGTTTGCCGCAAAAACCGCACCGGAAATTAAAAAAAGTCACCTCTACTTGTAACAAAATAACTGTTGTTCAACAAATTCTTCCAACAAAATATAATCCAGGTTTTTAACAGTCAAAAGTCGTGTTTCGTAGTCGGGCGCAAATATCAAACGAACGAATAGATGTGTTCCCCGTGGGAACATGGAAAGTAAAGCAGTGCTTGTCTACAAGGGTATACAAGCTTGGTTGTTGTTGTAAAATGGGACACAGTAACCAATGCTTGGCGTGGAAGTCCTATAAAATGGGCAATGTGGGCATAAACGACTGGCTAAACTTAACTTCATATACATGTTGAGGCCACGACTAGGCATTGCGCAGAAATATGTGACCTTAAACACAAATAAATAAATAAATATATAAATAAATAAGGGTTTTTTTTAGAATCCTGAGGAGGGGATGTCCCGGTTCTCGCCGACTTTGTTTGCATGTGACCATATCTCATTTCTCGGTTTTTTTTTTAATCAAATGAAGTATTTTTACTAGAGGTTTGTGGAGGCGGAGTTTGGTGGGATATATATTTGTTGAACTAGAGTAGTTTTAAAGAGGTCGTTGTTTTCCAAATTACCTCCATCTTTTGTTGACTTCCCCTCGTAGTTTTCTATGCATACAGTACGTGGAGAGTGGATTGTAACTAAATCACCCGCGGAGAGGAGTTATCACCCGAGCTATAACTTTCAAATTTTGTACATATCGACAAAAAAACACAAGCAATGTTTCAGCCATTGGACCTCCGGGTTTAACCCGGAGGTCCATTGGCTGAAACTTTGCTTGTTCTGGTTATGCTTTACAACAAATTTGCAAATATTGCTTAGGTGGAATCTCCACTCTGCGGATGATTTAGTGATAATACACTCTCCACGTACTCTATGTTCGTCATTGTGAGTAATGCATTCTCATTCATACTTACTGTTCATTGCTTCATCCACCCCTTCTGCAGAAGCATCATGCATCTCTTTGATGTAAGCATCTATTAGAGTATCATTTGTCCCTTCATGATTCGCATTAACATGCTCGTCAATCGTTTTCATATAAAATTCATGCAGGTGCTTTTGGTTGTTGAAAAATCGCCGGATATGTAGTGGATCTCCAGGAATGAACCTGAAGAATGGAAGGGCAAAGAACACGGGAGTTTTCATATTCTCATGCACCCGCCGGGTAAGATCCAAAAATTCGGCATCGTCATAATCGAATCGCTTTCCAAAGACAATGGAACATACAACATTAGCGACAGCTTTGCTCAGTAGAGAGCTTATATCGAATGCTTTACCACTCTGCCGGTCTATGGCTTTTACCAGGAATTTCACTTCGTTTTGAATTCTAGTCTGCATGATTTTTGTTCCCACTCCGAAGTTCTTGAAAACACGCCTACAAAACGTTCTGTTGAACTTCCATTGAGGTGCTACTCTTGTCCAAAATCCTGAAATGAATTCAATTTCGCATTTATTAAAATAATAAAGATAGAAGGTCACTACGAAACTACGAAATTGAAATCGATTCGAAATCGTCTAGTCAATTCGTTTCGACTCGATTCAAGTCGAGGTTATTCGGAAATTATCGAAACATGGAGATGTGTTCAAAATCTATAGAGATTATTACCCGAGCGAGACCCGGATACATATTTTGTACATCCACAAAATGGTAATAATCTTTTTATCTTACAATATATTGGGGATAAATCAAGAATGTAGACGAATATATAACGAACTATTTATTCGTACGGATGAACAAAAAGAAAAAAATGGAACTCACGCGAAAGGAACGTGCTTGTATCCGACTGCCTGATACAAACATCTGTATCAGGGGGTCGGATACACGACAGTTGCGGAGTTAATACAGACAACATACATGTTGATTGTAAGATAAAATCAATTATCACCCTTGAACTCTCGATCTATGACCAGGTCTCCTGTACAGGAGATCTGGTGATAGAAGAGTTCACGGGCGTCCGTATCGGAGACTATCTTGGTACCGTTTCGGGAATATTACGCATTTTCTGACTGTTTATTCAACAGGAAATAAGACGCCGTTTAACCCTTTACCCAACGCCGACGATTTCAAAATTTATTATTTTAAATATCATTGTTTAATTTTTTTCAAATTTCAAGAAAACCATATCATGTGACCCCACTTTGGAACGAGCTTGACGAGCTCGTTCCAAAGAGGGGTCACCTGATATGATTTTGTTGAAATATTTCGAAAAATAATTTTTTTTTCAGCTGCTGAATTTGCATATTACGCGGGCGGATGAGGGCGATTCGTTGGGTAAAGGGTTAATGGGCTAAGTTATTTACAAAGCATCATTTGAATGAAAACTGGGAGCGCGGTGGCTCAGTGGTTACGGCATTGGACTTCAAACCGAGAGCCCCATGGTTCGATCCCGCCAGGGGTAACTGCGTTGTGTCCCTGGGCAGGGCAATTAATCCCGATTGCCCATGTGGAGGCTCCGTTGCACTGTTTACTACGTTGTACTGTACGTCGATTGTGCGCTTGTCTTCAACTAATGCTTGCCCTGCTCATGTGGAGTTAGTATGATGGGGAGCCTGGAAGTTGCTCGCCGTTGCTTGGTGGTTCTCTACGTGTCCTCCGGCTTCCTCTACACGTAAAACTGTCAGAAACGAGGTGACACTGCCTGTCGAAAGTGTCGTTAAACTCCAATAAATAAATAAATGGAGACTGACATTAGTTTGTGATTGATCGCGCTTGTAAGAAGATGCAATACCCAATGTTTGTCTACTTGGAAATTGGTGACATTCGATTCGAGATTTGATCCGATTTGATATCCTCTATCTGTCTCGATTCGAGATTCGATTCGACCTAATGTTTTTTATTCTCAGAGGCACAAAGGACAGGTGGAATAGAAGAGGCACAGGTAACACAATGTTGACAAATAAAATGTTTCTTTGCTCACCAGTCATCTAAGCCATAAGCGTGAGGCCAGATTGGAGCACGGTTGCTCAGTGGTAGATCGTTAGACTTCTGTGCTAGATGTCCCAAGTTCGACCCCCGTCCGTGACGACACGTGTTGTGTCCTTTGACAGGGCACTTTATCCCGGTTGCCTACATGGTGGCACGATGACGCCGTGTACTAAGGTGTACTGCACGTCGATGGTGCACATGTCTTCAACCGCTGTGACCCTGCTTGAGCGGAGCTTGAACAGAGAATGTTGAGGAGCTGGCAGTTGCTCGTCGATGCTCGGTGGTTCTCTCCGGGTACTCCGGCTTCCTCCACCCATAAAACTGTCATGATCACGATTAGCCATTGTGCATAAGTATGTGACCTTAAACACCAATAAATAAATAACAGCCTTGCAGATTGGATTATACTCAATCAGTCACTGTCTTAAGACAATGATTAGTTAACAAGAAAGGGACTAACGATGGTTTAAATGCATGGCCAAAGGTTTTGGGGCTTAAACATGTATCCCCTCCACGTTTGTTTTAAGAATAACCTGTATAATTACACCCCTCACCCCCCCCCCCCCCCCCCCCAAAAAAAAAAAAAAAAAAAAAAATGAGGTCTTCAGTATTCGAGGGAGGAAGTGCCACGTTTTTCCACAATGCAAATAGGAATTGAATCAACTCACTCATGTTTGCCAGAGCTTAATTACACAGGTTGCACAATGGGAAATTCTGTTGTTCAGTATTTTGACATCAGTGGGTAGAGTGTTAAAGAGTTGCGTGCTGATCGTAACTCGCCTGTATACAGTTCCAGTCGATAATGTCTTTTGGAAGTCTCGGAAGGACGGTAGAGATGGTAGATATTGTTTCGTTAACAAAAGGGACAACCATTCAGCTACTTCAACATCTGTCTACACTAAGTCTTACCCTTGTATGTGGGGGCGCGGTGGCTCAGTTGGTAGAGGTGCAGACTGCAAACCGAGAGGTCCTCGGTTCGAATCCCACCTGCGGCAACCGCGTTGTGTCCTTGGGCAAGACACTTCACCCCGATTGCCTACAGGGGGCACGATGACGCTGTGTACTGAGGCGTACTGCACGTCGATGGTGCGCATGTCTTCAACCAATCTAACCCTGCCTGTGCTGCGGTGCAGAGTTCAGAGTTACGATGTTGGAGAGCTGACAGCTGCTCGTCGTTGCTCGGTGGTTCTCTCCGGGTGCTCCGGCTTCCTCCACCCGTAAAACTGTCACGGTCACGATTAGCCATTGTGCATAAGTATGTGACCTTAAACACCAATAAATATAAATAAATATAAATACCCTTGCATGTACACTCTAAAGGTTAAAAATTTACCAAACAAACCTGGTTGAGTGAATATGAATCCAGTTGGTTTCGTATTCACTCAGCCCAGTTGATTTGGGTTGATTTTAAACCAAACTGAAATTAAAGTATACACAATGAACTAGCGATTCCACAAAGACGATTTTCAGTTCATGAGCAACTGGGTAATCTACTCGATAATCCATGAACTACAAATTTGTAAAGTCTATCATCTCCACCTATTACCACAAGTTAAGTGTTTCGATAGACGTCCAATCCATGATTGGCAATGTAGCTGACCACCGTATATTTAGCGCGTGCGGGAGCGCGGTGGCTCAGTGGTTACGACATTGAACCTCAGATCATGGGCAACTGGTTTGAAGGGCAACTGCGTTGTGTCCTAGGGTAAGGCACTACATATTGCCCATGTTGGGGCATGATGACATTGTGTACTAAGGCGTACTGCACGTCGATGGTGCACTTGTCTTCAACCAATGCTAATCCTGCTTGCACAGAATTAGTACGCCGGGGAATTTGACAGTTACTCATCGTTGCTCCTTGGTTCTCTCCGGGAATTTCTGCTTCCTCTAGCCGTAAAATTGTCCGACAGGAGATGACCCTGGCTGTCGATTGTGTCGTAAAACCCCAATAAATAAATAAATTGGACGGAACCTCATTGCGTTTGAGACATTCGATTTCGACAACGGTCTCAAATAGTACGAAAATTCATGAGAAGTTTAATATGCTCTACTTCAGAAAGCAGTGACGTGGTGACATGAGGGTGGGGGCCCCTCCCCCCCCCCCCCCTCTCAATGCTGGCAAACATTTCCTACAGTTGGAAATTCGGAGGGCAAGTCCTCAGTAGTTGGAAATCTATTTGGATTTTAGAGGTTCTATGATGTTGCGGATGTCTCTTTCACTTCCCATAATTCCAACTCGGTTTCAAATCGGCAAAAATTCCAACTGTTACTATTTACATCTACAGCTTCATCAGTATGAATGATGTCAATCGATACGAGATTTCTATAGTACTTTTACTTTTCGTAGTAACAAAAAAATCCTCGAAATGCACTTTAAGAACATAACATTATGTAAAATCGTTATCCTGAGTTAATTCCATTATTCATAGTTACAAAATGATGAAACTTCGAAACTTGATCATTCCTACATAAAATCTAATTTAATGTTAGGACAGTGTGAATTACTCAAAGTTCTAAGCTTGGGCATTTGTTTATCATATATTCCATTCCCAGAATAATACCTAATAATAATAACCTGATAATTCTTATCATAAATGTGTTGGCATTTCAGTTACTAGAATCAATTTTATGCCCCTTTTCATGGCCTTATTTTCAAAAGTTTTCTCGGTAGTGAATTTCCAACTAGGGGAGGGACAGGGAGGCCCCTCCCCCAGTTGGAAATCCACTACCCTACACCCCCAATCGGAAACCTCTAGCCACGTCCCTGTCAGAATGATACCACAGAAAAACACGGCGTATTAGTTGGTTGCGTTCTCGAAGTCCATCCTTCGGTCCTACTAAATGTGCTGGTGTCTCAATGCTGCTGCATCAACTGAAACTTTTGTGGTGTGTCGTTGACCAGAAGCACGCTTGCTTGGAGTGGACTTCCTCCACATTTGGTTGTTAGCTTCTCTCTAGAGACATAACACTGTGGCATATTGTTTGCGCGGTGGCTCAGTGGTTACTGCATTGGATTTAAAACCGAAAGGTTCCATCACCGCCAGGGGTAACTGTGTTGTGTCCTTGGGCAAGGCACTTAAACCCGATTTCCCATGTGGGGGCACAGTGGCGTTGCGTACAAAAACGTCGATGGTATACCTGTCTTCAACCAATGCTAAACCTACTTGTATAGAGTTGGGGAGTCAGACACTTTAAGGCTGTCGGACGTCGTAAGGATGCGCGGCGGGATGTGTGGTTTGAATTGATCAGCCACCTTGTTGCTAAAATATCTTCAATTTTCTAGAAACGTATCTTGAATTTCGAAGAAAACATCTTAAATTTCCAAGCAAATATCTTCAATTTTCATGAAAAGATCTTTAGTTTTCATGGAATGACCTTGAATTTTCAAGAAAAAATATCTTGAATTTTCAAGACGCCGATCTTGAATTTTCAAGACGCCGATCTTGAATTTTCAATACACAGACCGTGCATTTTCAAAGAAAGAACTTGAATGTTCAATAAAATATCTTGAATTTTCAAGAAAATAGTTTGATTTTTCAAGAACATATGTTACATTTTCATGTGTCAGCTTTGAATTTGTTTCATATTATCTTGAAAAATTGGAACAAAATTAAGTGTGACTCTGGGGCGCGGTGTCTCAGTAGGTAGAGGTGCAGGTTGCAAGTCGAGAGGTCCTCGGTTCGAATCCCACCTGCGGCAACCGCGATGTGTCCTTGGGCAAGACACTACACCCCTATTGGCCATGTGGGGGCACGTTGACGCTGTGCACTAAGACGTACTGCACGTCGATGGTGCACCTGTCTTCAACCAATGCTAACCCTGCTTGTGTGGAATTAGTATGTTGTGGGGCTGACAGTTGCGCGCCGTTGCTCGGTGGTTCTCTCCGGGTAGTCCGGCTTCCTCCACCCGTAAAACTGTCGTGGTCATGATTAGCCATTGTGCAGAAATATGTGACCTTAAAAACACCAATAAATAAATACATGAATAAGTGTGACTCTAATAGTCTTACGTTTTCGGGCAATGAACGACTATTGCAATTTTCCATGTTTTGAAAAGAAAAGAACTGACTTGGGATGTCATCATTTATTTATTTATTTATTTATTTATTTATTTATTGGCGCTTAACCCTTTACCCAACGAATCCGCCACATCCGGCCGCGTAATATGCAAATTCAGCAGTTGAAAAAATATTATTTTTCAAAAAATGTTAACAAAACCATATCATGTGACCCCTCGTCGAGCTCGTTCCAACGAGGGGTCACATATGGTTTTGTTAAAATGTTTTGAAAAATTTAAAAAAAATGATATTTAAAATAATAAATTTTGATATCGCCTGAGTTGGGTAAAAAGTTATGGTCACATACTTATATCGACGATGCAACTGTCAGCTCCTCAGCATTCTAACTCTGTTCAAGCCCTGCTCAAGCAGGGTTACAGCGGTTGAAGACATGTGCACCACCGACGTTCAGATCGCCTTAGTACACGGCGTCATCGTGCCCCCGTGTAGGCAACCGGGATAAAGTGCCTTACCCAAGGATACAACACGGGTCGTCCCGAACGGGAATCGAACTCGGGACCTCTTGCATAAAACTCCAACAGTCTACCACTGATCCAACGCGCTCTCCTGGGATGCCATTATATGTATGCTTACCATTACCGGGAGATGTCATCTGTATAACCTTAACAATCGGCCTCTCTGAGAAGACTTCTCCCCCTTTCACAAAAATCTCCTTCAGCACATCGTATCCGTTAATGACAATAAAAACTTGGTTGAAAATCCGAACAGTGAATATGTCTCCATATTGTTTTCGCCATTCTGAAAATAGCACACGTATGTCGCGTCCTGATAAGTCCAGAATATTTCCTATGATAGGATAGCCTTTTGGTCCAGGAGGCAAACGTTTGTCACGTTTTTTGTTCCAAAAAATATAATATACAGAACACGTAATACAAAGTAGCAGAAAATATACGGCACTGTCCTCCATGGTGTTATAAAAGTTAGTGTACCTCCAATTGTAATTATTAACAACCAATATATAAGTTATGAAAGTTATATCAATGCTGATAACTGAGTGCAGCCGTCCGCGGATAAAATGAACATTGCATTTATCCAGTCGTGTGCAATTATTCTATTCAACGGAGCCGAAATAATACACAGGTCGACCCAAAAGCGCTATACAAAAGTTTTCTTCACTTTTTTATGGCTTTCCACATACAACATATCAGAAAGACCCAAAACTTCCAACCGTGGCGACATCGACATTGTTATATATGTTGACCACCGTGGTCCGTTATGAGAACTGATCGATTTATTATATGCACACGGCCAGTAAACAGAACTTTTATTTTTCACATGTAGAAGACAAAACTCCCACACCCATTTGTACAATGTAACCCTTTCCTGGATCACCTACTCTTGAGACTGACACAACACTTATAGTTATATCGCATAAGTTGCAGCGAGATAAGCGGAGAAGGTGGGAGATCTCTCGAAATAGGAGCGTATTGACCACCCCGTTCAGTCCCACCCCAGTCACTTGCATTAACCCTCTCTATTCCCACAGCTCCTTGTACTGGGTAGAGCTGTAGGTTAACCGAAACGGAACCGAGGTTTGTAGTTTTTTTTTAAAAAACCGAAACCGTCGACATCCCGTAATCTAAGGTTTTTCGTTTTTTATTAAATACTCTCTTGCTGCAGAACTTCACAGAATGTAGCCATTCCTGAGTAGTGAGAGTACCCAGACACTGCCAATGTCAGTGTCTGGGTACTCTCACTACTCTGGGAAGGCTACATTCTGTGAATTTCTCACATTTCAGTTTAGTTGTGTTTGCAGCTTTCCTCAAGTTGCGTGTACAGTACGTGGGGAGAGGATTGTAACTAAATCACCCGCGGAGTGGAGTTTCACCCGAGCTATAACTTTCAAATTTTGTACATATCGACAAAAAAAACACAAGCAATGTTTCAGCCAATGGACCTCCGGGTTTGCAATTTGCAATTATTGCTTGGGTGGAATCTCCACTCTGCGGGTGATTTAGTGATAATACACTCTCCACGTACTGTAGGTGTCAGACCTCGAAAAATGGCCAAGCACAATAAAAGTTCTGTATATTTAGGTAATTATTATATTGGCCTTCCTGATTCTTCATGTATTATAGCTTATTTCGGGCATTCATTGAGTTTCACTCAATTTCACCACCATTCAGTTATGACTCCGGACATAAGAATGAGTTTTAATGATTTTTACTTGGCCTCATGAACAAACCGAAAACCGAACCTAACCGAGGTTTTACTCCACCTGAAAAACCAAAACCGAAACCGAACAAGAAATTTAAAAACCTGCAGCTCTAGTACTGGGTAGCAGGATCATGCTGTGATATTTAATAGCAAACTGGGCTCGTTGAAGGTTCTGTTTTTGACAAAGTATCCTGCAGATACACATATAGCGAAAATAGGTGAGTGAAGCGGATATTTTGAAAGAAAGATATCATCTTCATCGGTCGGATAACTTCTTGCTTGACACTGTGTTGTGTCGAGGCATTTCGTTCACGTCATGATGTCACTCAGGCCTCAGTCTAATCAGAGGCGTTCTAATTCGTTTCAGAGTTAATTGCTTGTGGGTTCTCCTTCTCTGTCATTACTAATAGGTTATGAACCACTAAATAAGTGAACACGTGACCTGGAGCGTTTGACACCCAATGTTGTGAGTAGGATTAAATAGGGCTGATCAGTTGATTGGTTAAATATATTTTGACTTTGAAACCATTAATTAAAATTTTGATTCCTCCACTTTAGAAAGGATTAATAAGTTTGTTTGTAATTTGGTGCCGGAATGTGTGAGAATCTCTCAAAAACATGAGGCATGGGGAAAAAAGTGTGAAGGTCATTCAGTGCAAGACCATACGGTAGTTGTGAAAATTCGAAATTTAAACTGAAATTTGGTGTGGCAACATATATTTTTTTCCAGTTTAATTTTTTCAAGAGATGATGTACTTTGTAAATGTATAGGTATTTTTTTTCAAAACAACTTGGTGTGTTGTACAGAGAGTGGAATGTTAACACTGTGGTCAATGGGATTTATTTAGTGGTTCATAACCTAAAGGAGTATTTCCTTGTAACTGTTGTTGAGGGATATTTCAAGATATTTCTTTGTTTTCGGATATCCCGTTCTTGTAAATTTTTCAATTCAAGCACTTTGGGTGTGTAATATGTTTGAAAGTTTTGGGAAAATGCTATTTTGGAGGTGTGGGATGCCCAATTTTCACGACACAGTGCCTGTTTTGCTTTCCTGGCATGCATAAAATGCTTGCTGAATAAACAAGGTGACCTGAGATGGGAGGAAAGATTGTTTGGCTGGTTAGTGGTTGAATTTCCAGTTGTTTGGGGCAACTGCAAGTTAGAACAGTTGAAATAATGGTGACAAACACAACCATTTCTGCAGAATGAATCTGTTTAACCCTATACCGGTTGAAGTTTAAATGCACTGTATTGCTACCTTGAAACACATTTAATAAAATTTGTCATGTTTTCCACATGCCACCTAAGCTCCCATCCCACATCTAACTACTGCAAGTCTCTTTTCTTTCATTCTGACATTTTAACCCCCCTCTATCTATATAAATGTGCTAAATATGTGATTTTTAACATGCCAAGTTCTCAGAAACAGCACAGAATGGAGACTATTCTTGTTTTTGGGACCTCAGTTAGTGAATCAAATGTGAAATAACCTGTTTCATCCTATGAAATGAATTAAATGTTGTGTTAATGGGGTGTACAGAATGTTTTCACTCCATGTGAGCAGTTTATGTATGGAGTTACTTGAATTTTTCATGATGTGACAGCTGAATTTCCTTTCTATTTGATAGAAACTGAAAGTGGATTACCTCCCTTTGATTGATGGACAATTGGAAGCTTATTCCAGTTATTTCTGAGCAAATACCCTCTGCCTTGAAGTGTTTTGAATATCAGATTCCAATCGCTATTCTAGAAGGGTTTTCGTGATTTGAAAATCATGACACCGTAGGTAACTTGAATTTTTTTCAGTTTCTGCAATGGCAGCATTCACATTGTATAAAATTCTTTCCTCTTTTCATCTCAAGATTCAGTAGCAATGTTTTTGTCAATCCTCGCTGGGTGTGCCTTAAGTACTGTGTTCCTTACAAAGAGCGCATTCCCCAAACTATATGCTTGAAAATTGAATTTTGCTTCTTGTCTTTTTTATTGGTTTCTCAACCATTATTTTTTTGCCAAGTAGTCTCACTAAGATTTGCTTTCTGTTAATGTTATGATGTAGCAGTCAATATGACATATTATATCAGAAATAAGGTAAATAGATATACATAACCACTCCTTAGATTAATGTTTCAGGTATATTCTAGTAAAAATATGTTGTTGAATCTTTCTGGAATCAGCACCTTTGTTGATTCTAAGAGGGTTCAACAACTATTTTTTTTTTGAAAATGTGAAACAAGTGGAGATAGGCTGGGGTGGGGAAAGTGTTAACAGTAACTAGACTGGGTCAATAGTTCTCATTTCCAGTGGGGGGAAAAGTGCTATGCCACTGTATGTATTTGCGTGACCTCTGAAACATATCTGGAGTCATCTGTAAGATTTTATTATTCTGCTCACACCCCCTCCCCCCCCCCCCCCTCCAATTTGTTTCTGCTAATTTAGAATTCAGCTCCTGGCATCCATGAGTATAATACAAGGAGTCATGTGGTTGACTTCTCTCAAAATTCCTGTGCTGTCCATAAAATATTTCATTTGAGCAGGGTAAATGTGGAGATTTTTGTCTTTGCAACACATTACCGAGGGAATTTTCCACTCGGAGGCCACTCTGCAAGTTATAAGAAAAAATATATCTGTGATTTATTGATTTCTAAGATGCTTCTTATCTCTGTAAGTTATACATCTGGAAACACTATAAACTTCTGTCACTAAAACTATGATGGAAGGTCTCATAGGCATTAGGGGGTGGCTTTTTCACTGATTTTTCACTGAATTGGTTGGTACGGTGTAGGTCAAATAGCAACCCTTGCTTGTTCCTTTGTTTCTATTTTTCACTCAAATTATATGGTTATGTTGAGTCAAGGTGTGCTTCTCTCACATGTGGTATTGCTCTGCACATATGTGCCATATAGAAACATTTGAGGAAGGAAAAGTACATTTTTTCATCTTTATTTTGAGAAGAATGAAGGGGTTAAAATATTCTTGCACTGAGTGTAATCTGAGAATAATTGGGCTTTGAGGTACACATGAGGCTGATCTATTAATGTATTGATACAAAATGATGTCAGTTTGAAGAATATTTTTTCAATGATTTTTTTACCATGTTTAATTATAATGAGTGAAATGGTGAAAATGTATCAGGATTTTTTTTTACTCAAAAAACAGGATGGGTTAAATGAAATGCTGTGAGGTCACAGATAAAAACAGCGAATTTAAAAAAAAATGTTTGGAATCAATTTGGAAGTATTTTATTTTGAATTTAAATCCCAAATTACAGATATTGTAATCAACTTTGGTATCTCTTTAGGTTATGAACCACTAAATAAGTGAACACGTGACCTGGAGCGTTTGACACCCAATGTTGTGAGTAGGATTAAATAGGGCTGATCAGTTGATTGGTTAAATATATTTTGACTTTGAAACCATTAATTAAAATTTTGATTCCTCCACTTTAGAAAGGATTAATAAGTTTGTTTGTAATTTGGTGCCGGAATGTGTGAGAATCTCTCAAAAACATGAGGCATGGGGAAAAAAGTGTGAAGGTCATTCAGTGCAAGACCATACGGTAGTTGTGAAAATTCGAAATTTAAACTGAAATTTGGTGTGGCAACATATATTTTTTTCCAGTTTAATTTTTTCAAGAGATGATGTACTTTGTAAATGTATAGGTATTTTTTTTCAAAACAACTTGGTGTGTTGTACAGAGAGTGGAATGTTAACACTGTGGTCAATGGGATTTATTTAGTGGTTCATAACCAATATGGATCCTGCTCCTCTGGAACAACTAGCGTGCTATTGATTGGGTACCTGCAGAGAACTGGATGTTTTTACTTCCGGTTCGTCAGATAACGTCTCTTGTTTGACATTTCACGCAGCGTCGTCCTGTTTAGGTTCATGTATCCCGGTCGGAAAGGCAGTTTGGTATTTGCGTTGGACTTTTGCTTATGTTTATTTTATTCCAAACGAATTTAACCCTTTACCCAACCTGAAAAGCAGACGACACTTGCAAACAGAATTGTCGAATAACTAATTTCGCGACGAGCTCGTTCCAAAGAGGGGTTATAACCTATGTTTTTGAGACAAAAAATGAAAAAATAATGAAAATTATTTGGTGATTTTTTAGAGGGCTGGACGGTTTTGGCCGTTACGTTGGGTAAAGAGTTAATGTATATCGATTTTTGTTAATAAATTTTCATATAACCGGAGAAGTTTGGAGGCTCATGAAACTTTGACAATTATCCGAATATTCAGAGTGGCCTTAACGTGCATTGATTTTTGCAAATTGTAAATGGACACCGAGGCCCGCGGCCTTGCTCCAAGAACACAACTTTACCCCGAATAGGGATTGTGACGATGGGGCTGTAGAGACTCGCTGTTCAAATAATGGAAAAATATACACTGTAAAAAGTAGCCTTATAATACGGTAAAGTGCCGGCAATCCAGTTCCTGGTACTTCTATCATAAAAATTACGACGAGAGTGTTAAGCAGCAATGAATAAAACTAGGGAAACAGAATTTTCTGCCACCAATAAATTCAAGTCTGTGTGCAAAGGGTTAAAGTATCAGGAATAAACTATAAAGAAAGAAAATTAATGGAGGCTTATTTTCGGGAGTGAAATATTTTTTAACGAATCAGAAATGGGTTTTCGTTAGCAGTATTTACAGATATTCATACAGGAATCAGAACATTTTTATAAGAAACCAGAAATGACATATATGTGACCAGCATTCAAAGGGTTTGATACACGAATCAGAAATGGACATTTTTGGCTATGCCCACTAATTTGAGTGATGAAATACATTCATAAAATTTAGAAATGCATTAAGGTGTAATAAAATGCATTTCCCATTCTTTCTGAATAATGCTCCCATATTAAGATCTTCAGAGGGTTAAAATATTCCCTTTAAATACTTCATTTTAATCCTTTAAATGGGGGCGCAGTGGCTCAGTTGGCAGAGGTGCAGGCTGCAAGGCGAGAGGTCCTCACTCTGTCCTTGGCGAAGACACTTCACCCCATTGCCCACGTGGGTGCATGATGGCGCTGTGTACTAAAACCTACTGCACATGGATGGTGCACCCGTCTTCACTCAATGCTAACCTTGCTTGTGTAGAGTTAGTATGTGGGGATCTGACAGTTGCTCGTTGTTCTTCCCAGGTACTCCGACTTCCTCCACCCGAAAAACTGTCGTGGCCATGATTAGCCACTGTGCAGAAATATGTGACATTAAACACCAATAAATAAATAATCCTTTAAAAAATGAGTTCAATCCAATAAAGGATCATAAGCTATGTTTTTCAAACAAAAATGAAAAGGTAATTAAAACTGAGTGGACATTTCTGTGAATAATGTTGACCGGTTTTCGCCGTTATGTTGGCTAATAGTCCAGGCACATTAGACATAAAAATGAGAAAGTAAGGAAAAAAATCGGAGAAAGCTGATTTTTTTATATGTTTCCGGGACACACATTGCGGATAAAGTGTGAAAAGTCCCCGCGAATCCGAGTTGAGCTTTTTTAGTTATAGCGTTTTTTTGATGAAAAAAAAAATTTAAAAAAAAATTCGACCCAGCTCCATATTTCTCATTCTTATTCGCCTTAGTAGGGTGAGAATCATAAATATCGTGCTGAATTATATTGAGAATACATATCCCCAACAGAAAATGCCAACTTTGTACCAATCCTCACACTCAGTGGTGAAATATTCACGAAAATGTACAAAATTACGAAAAAAAAATTATTGTTTTCATACACACAACGGTACACAACGTCCATTAAATCAAATCTACGACTACGTTGGGAGTTAAATTATATATCAAAAATTGCAGAAAAGCAGTGGCTTTATAATGATATATAACAATAGTCATTTATTCTATAATGAACTGGTGAAACGTGCGAAATATTAACCATACCCCCTAAACTCAAATTCAAACGGCATCGACTTTTCTCATTCAAATACCGTATTATAGCATCATTGTTTCAATTTCCATGTTCGATTAAATCACATAATGTGGTGTTCGCCTACACTCAAGATGCATTGGCATGTAATGTGTGCACGCCCTTGATGTGTACTCATAAACAAATTTGTATTGTACAGACAACGCTCTTTAATTTGATGCAAAATAGCTTTGAACGACTTTCATCAGGAAACGCTGTTTAATTCCGCATTCCAGGTCTTTATGTACAGACAACGCTCTTTAATTTGATGCAAAATAGCCTTGAACGACTTTCACCAGGAAACGCTGTTTAATTCCGCATTCCAGGTCTGTCCATTGTACAATTTGCTCTGTTCAGTATCGGACACTTCGCATTTGATGCCTAGATATTGAAACCAATGATCCCTTGATAGATATATATGTAAGTTTGCCTGATGTTGATTATTAGAGTCTTGTGTTATTTGTAGAACTGATCAGTTATGTTGTTGGCATATCACTTAGCGTTACCTGTTGATACCTTACGGTGACAACGAAGCAGGTCGGCACATTGATATCTGTTCTGTGGTATTGTACTTGAGTTTATTGTGTCTATCATCTTTTTTCTGTTGTGACTTTGGCAATGGATAAATGTATCAAATGTAACGATGAGTTGACCGGCTCGTCCGGAATAACTACACTTGGTGAGCGGGGTATAGAAAAGTTGGTTGCTGTAAGCGTCGAGCTTGGCGATAATCTTTTTGCCGGTTCGAAGAAGCCCACAGTTGGTGAGAAAATTCACAAATTCTGCTACAAGAATTATACACGGGAAAGTTCTGTAAGAAAAAGTAAGAGAATGTCTCTAGATGCAGCTGAATCTGACGAAGCTGGTCCATCTATGACAAAAAAATTGCGCTCTGATCAAGATGATTTCAATTTTAAACTCCATTGTCTGTTCTGTGGAGAATCCGCCGACAAACAAACTCATATACCCGTTCAACGTAGAAGAGAAGTCCACACCGTTGAAACATTGACTTTTGTTGACAGTATCAGAACCCGTTGTTTGAAACGTAGTGATGAATGGGGTGAGTCTGTACTTACTCGGATCGGTCGTGCTATCGATCTAGTGGCCGAGGAAGGTGGTCGGTATCACCATGATTGCTGGACAGGATTTGTCAGAGATAAGCCTGAGCGAACTCTTTCACGGGGTAGGCCTGTTGCAGACAAGAAAGCACTTGCATTCCATGAATTGTGTACCTTTATGGAGAACAGCGATGAGTGTCCGTTTTCCTTGAGCGAATTGGCAGAGACGTTTGAATCGTATCTTGGTGACGAAGTCGGTTACACAATTAAACATCTTAAAACCAAACTGCTTGAGCATTTCGGTAGTAGAATCTCTATTACAACACTGAGGTCCCTAAAAAATGTTGTCACATTCAGAGATTCATCAGACAAAATACTATATGATTCGTGGTACTCAGACAAATGTACCAATGAAACTGATGAACGTATGCGCATCGTCAAGAAAGCATCGGCTATAGTCCGCGATGATATTCGGTCAGCCATTTACGAGTGTGACGTTTATCCCAAACCCGATTCGTTATCTGTATCTGGTGATCTACTACCCGATACACTCCAAACCTTGTTACAAGGTATTGTTGCTCCGTCGCAGCGTGGGCAAAACATCCAAGCCAACCAGAGACGCGTGACAGCCATAGGTCAGTCTCTAATAAGTTCTTGTCGGCCCCGTTCATTCTTGTCACCAGTATTATTGTCGGTAGCAGTTTACGTACATAGGAAATTCGCATCTCGGGAATTGATCGACATTCTGAACGGACTAATGTTCTCTTCTAGCTACCGGGAAGTTCAACAATACGTTCATTCTGTCATGATAAGCAAAGGTCCGTCGCCTAGACTTGCGAACTTCACACAATTCGTTTTCGATAACGCCGATTGCAATGTGCGCACGCTAGATGGCAAGAATACTTTCCATAGTATGGGAGGTATCGCCTGTATAACTCCAAGCAGAGATCACACAGAAGAGTCTCCGATAAAACGACTAACTGGTGATCATTCGAATATTGGCTCTGGTGAATTCGGGTACATCCCTTTGAAAGGTTACAGTAAACCAAGCAAATCGGGTCTTGACGAAATTGTAATGAAGGATTTATCAACTTTGGGCGAATCTGATCCGAAAAATTTGAAACTCGCAAAAACAGTCGACAGTCTTTGGTCTTTGACGCATGTACTGAGAGTACCTTGCCCATCTTGGGCTGGATATATGCACATTGTCACATCATCAGATGATTATGAGACAAGTGATGTCGAGATACTTCCCTTTATTAATTTTGATCCATCCAACCCGAGCACAATTTACACTGCTCTCATGTTTGCACAAACTGAATGTGAGAAACAGGGACTGAACGTTTGTCCAGTGACGTTTGACCAACCACTTTAGATCAAAGCAGTGGAGATTGTGTCTTCGTCAGATAAGTTGACAAAAGTTTTCGTTAGACTCGGCGGCTTCCATATGATTATGTCATATTTAGGGGCAATTGGTTCGATCATGGCTGGTAGCGGCTTGGATGAACTTTGGGGGACTGTTTATGCTGGTGGGTCAATCCATCATTCGATCAGTGGTCATGCATATTCAAGAGCAGTTCGTGCCCATTTGCTAACACAAATTGCCATTACAAAACTTGTGTTTGAAGAAAGCCGAACACTAGATAACATAGACTGCACAGAAGTCAATGAAATATTCTGTGGACTTGCCAGAGGTGACTGTACAACAGCTGACGCTGTCAATCAAGAAAGTGTCAACCATCTACTGTCAAAATTACACGAACTGCTCCAGAATGCGTCCGTAGGACGCACAGGAAAGCTTTGGGTACAATACTACGAGCAAATAGGTCTTCTCCAGTTGTTCTTGAGAGCAGAGCGCACAGGCGACTGGGAACTCCACACATATTGTGTTCGCAATATGATTCCAGTATTTCACGCAGGTGGTCATTTTGCATACGCAAAAAGGTCTCATCTCTATTTGCAGCAGATGAATGAGCTAACAGAAATAATGCAACAGGATGATTTGAAGTTCTTCACTGAGAAAGGTTACTTTACCATAAGGCGCTCAGATAAATTCTGGGACGGGATATATTCTGATCAGACCATAGAGCAGTGTTTAATGAGAATGTTCAAGCTCCCTGGTGGTCTCACACATGGCAGGGGAATAACCGATAGCACTGTTGCGAAATGGGTACATGGACTACCTCTTTGCCTTCCGATATATAATGCTCTCGAAAATTTTGTTCATGTTCACACTGGTCATGGCGAACAACATCGGGATCTCCGTCAAAGTTCACAATTGACTGATGCCAATGATATCACCAAATTATTAACTGGCTCAGAGTGCATTCCCCCTTTCAGAATAGAGATCCACTACAATTAGTGTCTATAGCGACCGGGCTTGTGGCCGACGAAACTGTGAACTGTGACCAAGTTCGCAAAATTGGTGAATGTTGCGTATCGAATGTTGTAAGCAAAACGTTCAACAGCATCAAACTACGACGTGTTGACACTGTGAAGTCTTTCGCATCGATGGCAAATAGCATCAAAGTCCGTGGAAGTAAGGTAGTGATTGACCCCACAATTATGTTCAACCGCATCACATGTGTTATTCAGTCACAAGCAGAGATGGAAGAGCATCTCAAATATGAACTCACCCCGAAACCACCAGCATTGTTTGATTCTGCTGGAATGAGGAAGACACAGAAAAGCACGCTCGGTAAGATCCTCAAAACATACGGTTCCGAGCAAACTAAAATCCCAGAACATTCTCTGTTTGTTGTAGATGGTGGATTTTTATTGAGGGCAGTTGTATGGCCTAAACAGTCGTCATATAAGGACAAATGTACATCATATTCCAATTATCTAGTGAGACATTTTGGGGCGAACGTCGTGGTTGTTTTTGATGGTTATGCTTGTACAATGTCGACAAAGGGCATGGAACAAGCCTGTAGATCTAAAGACAGGTATTCCATTGATATCAATATCTCACCCGAGTTACCAGCCACCACACCCCAATCCGATTTCCTTGCAAATGCCAAGAACAAAACCCAACTGATCGATCTTCTAATGCAGGAGCTATCTGCTATCAATATTCAGTCCAAGCAGGCCGAGGCTGTTGCTGATGTACTGATAGCCGAAACTGCACTTGACATCGCTCAAGATGACAACAATGTTGTCGTTGTGGGAACAGACACAGACTTGTTAGTCATTCTTACCTCTCGTGTTCAACCGGGATGTAATATTCACATGATGTATTCCATTACCCCAAACTTACTAGTTTCAGTTAGTGAAATAGCAACCAAAATGGGTGACCATAGAAGCAACCTCCTTGTAGCACATTCTATAAGTGGTTGTGACACTACTTCTGCACTCTTTCGAGTTGGTAAGAAGAAAGTATTCAGTACAATTGTCTCCGATGTTACTAGCGACTCACAACAGTATGTCAACACAATTTTGGCGGATGACAGTACACCAAGTGCAGTAGCCGCTGCCGGGGAACAACTTCTCCTGATCTTATACGGGAGTAAAACTGTTTCCTCTCTCGACCAATATAGATATGTCACTTACAAGCGTTATGTAGCAAAATCTAAACTGAATAAACCCATCGACCTAGCCTCACTCCCACCAAGCAGCGATGCTGCACAACAACATGTCTACAGATGTTATCTCCAGGTCCAACAATGGCTGGGCACTTCGCTTCCTCCGACGGATTGGGGGTGGTCGCTAGACAATGGACTTCTTGTACCGACTGCAGCCACAAAGCCATGTGCCCCCGATAACCTACTGAATCTGATCAGTTATGGTTGCAAGAGTGCTTGTACAAAAAGGTGTGGGTGTAAGAAGGCAGGACTCTCTTGCTCAGGTTTGTGTAATTGCAGTTCGGATTCTTGTAACAACCACAGAAACACTGTCCTGTCGGAAATTTCTGAGTTCGATGAATAATATGTATATAGGTCATGTCATTTCTGTATATAGCGTTGATAATAGTCAATGTAACTTAATCCATGTTGATTGATTTGTACATTCTGTAAATATTATTTATTGATTTTTGTACATTCTGTAAATATTATGTATTGATCTAATGCTGCCAGACACAGACGTGTCTGTTCGGTCCCAAGCCCGAAAATAGTTGAGTTCTCATGCTGACGAATTTTATGCCAAAAGGGGAACTCGGCCAGAAGCAGAGGGGGTCTTCCATAATGTCTATTTTGTAAGCAATGATAAAAGTCTTCAAATGGTGGTGGATTTTTTATCGTCTGTCCAACTAACATCCCGTTCTGTACTACGACCCTTTGGGCAAATCCGTTAGGAAAATCGTCATTTTTTGCGTAAATCCGATACTTTTTTGTGAATTTTCAATAATTTTTCGCAGAAATTGTCACAGAATGCACATTTTCCTCTAGGTAAATGTATATTAGACATTATGTAGCTCGAAATACGCGTAAACATAAAATACAGTTGGATCAATTCGAGGTTACAAAGTTCGTGCGATTTTTTTTTCAAACGCGTTTTCGAAAAAAGGCTGTAGAAAAAAAAAGCTCAACTGGGATTTTAGGGGACTTTTGTTTAATCGTTCAGTGGCATGTACTCGACATTCCCTGAAAAATCAGCTTTCTCCGATTTTTTTCCCTAGTGAAACCTAATGTTCTTGGGCTATAAATGGTTAAGAATCCCTTACTTTGGAAGGCACACTGAAAAGGTGTCCCATTCCACATAGAATTAAATGTTACAGAAAATAAATCGAAAAACATTAAGTTTCTCAGCTGACAGTACCTGCTTTTGCACTCCTGAGGGATGCTACAGAACAAATCAGAGACATTCTCTTAATGGCTCTTTGGCACCATAGGTTTCTGCACTCTCGCTGAGACCGAGCCGAGCGCAGTTAAAGACTATAGAACTCCTCTAACAAATGAGTTTTAAACAGTCATAGCACTAACACAGTTAACAGTGCAGTCGACCATGTCAGTATTACATTTTTACCGGCATCCTGACAGTTTTGTGATAGGTTTCAACAATTATTCAGTGCTGTTTTATGGAAAGTGTTAACTTTATTCTGCCTGAAATAAAATATGTGCAATCCACATTGACGTCTTGAGAGAGTTAAAAGAATTGAACTGAATAAGATGGGTTTCAACAATTATTCAGTGCAGTTTTATGGAAAGGGTTAACTATATTCTGCCTGAAATAAAATATGTGCAATCCACATTGAAGTCTTGAGAGGGTTAAAAGCATTGATCTGAATAATTTATAATTTATTTCCTTGCAAGGTAAAGGGTTTCTCTCAACTTAGTTCCAGGAACTTACATCCCATTATCATAACAAGATTACATTTCATTTTCTGACAGCTACTCCACTGATGTTTACATTATCTCCAGTGTGAATAACATAGCATCCTATTGTTTGGGGAAAATTTACTGTATCAGGAAATTGGAGGCTGCGAAAACCCTGTGGCCGACTGGGCCATACTCAGTGGCTCTAGCGATCTGAAAAACATAGGTGACCGAGAACTTCTGACTGTCTATCAGTGTGCCAACAAATCAGCGAGATAGGACGATTCCTCTTCGAGTTATCGTACGGACAAGGAAAAACATAGAAGACAGGAGAAGAAGAAGAAGAAGAAGAAGAAGAAGAAGAAGAAGAAAAAAAGAAAGAAAAAGAAACCGTACAAAAACAATAGTCTGTGTGTTTCACACAGACTAACAAAAAAAGAAAAGGAAACCGTACAAAAACAATATTCTGTGTGTTTCACACAGACTAATAAGGCTGTTTTATCAAATTTTATTAAAGTCCAATGTTTCACTATTCGAGCAATCACATGGAAATTCACTCAGTCATTGCCATCCAAAGCCACTTTCAGCATTTTGCAGAATGCACTTTTGAAGAGTACCTTGAAGGCACCTTCGAGGTGGGGGTGGTGGAAGTCTAGAGCTATCCGGTAAACCGAAAAATCTTCGTGGTGTCAGTTATCGAGAAAAAAACGCAACTCACAAACGTTATCGAACACAAAAAGAAGCGGGAGGTGGTGGGGGCGGGGGGATCCACAGAATTAAGGAATGCTGCTTGTCCTGTATAGCACGATGAACATATAACATCACGGCACAGGTCCATATCATGGACTCGCCGGAAAGCCTTTTTGTTTCAAAAGGTGGCTTTTGTAGAGTTTCGGTATTTTGTTGATTTTTCTCCTAGTGTTAAATAAGCAAAAATAAAACCTGAAAGAAACAACGACTCAACCCTATTGTCTCAACCGAAACTGAGGCAAAATCACTGGAAATCTAAAGGGGAAGTAGGAAGGGAGAATGAAGGATATGTGGGATTTGGGTGGCAACAGAAGGGGGTTACTATGGTTATCGGATAGACTGGGAAGAATTAGGTACGGGATGTCTTCAAATAGTTCGTTTCCGGGTGTTGGGTTGAGAAGCGAGGTATGGGAATAGCGAGGTATTTGGTAGCACAGGGTTAATTAAGGTCTTTTCACCTGATAACTGCGTCAAATAAGCGACCGCAAAAATGTTACGTAATGAAGTAATTAAAATTTTACTTCGCTCATGTCGTTTCAATTTTGTTCTTTATACATGTGATTAAACGAGCTTTCAATGCATTAAATGGGCATTTATACCTGATAAATGGGGATGACTGCGGAATATGTGGTTCATGAAAATAAATAATGAAAAAAATGAAAAGACAATTTTACCCCACCCATTTGTGCAAGCAATAGTACAACTTAATTTGACACTAATTACCCGCTGCTATCCCTTCTGTTCATTATTTAATTATTACATCGACGAATTGACAAGCAGAGGTTTCGATGTACACTTTAAATCCTCTTAACTATCAAAAGAACGGGTTACATCATACTTTAAATTCTTCCAATTATCGAAATGCTCATCAGTGTTGGATACAATGTTACACATGAGTAAAATATACCAGTACACATATCCTCTCCCTTTAAAACTGTTATTAACCCATAATTTTCCCCCTTTAACTTATGTTCGTACGCTTATGGACCCTGCAATATTTATTGGTTTCTATGGTGACGCATTCTAAGAAACATTAAACTTCGAGAAACCGCAATAAACATCATAAAATTGAATGAATCAATGAATGAGAAATTTCAGCGCGCGAGAGGACGAATAACAAAAGCACAGATGAAATGGTTTCGCGCGCCGAAGGCGCACAGGGACGATGCGAGACAAGCCTCTTTCGACCCTCTTTAACTGTACAATATAGTTTCGAGCATCGGATCGTGGAGAAAAAGCAACAACGGAACTTGAGAAACAGAATTTACTGCCAACAGTATATTCAAGTCTGTGTGAAAAGGGTTAAAGTATCAGGAATAAACTATATAAAAAAGAATTTATGGAAGCTTATTTTCTGGACTAAAATATTTTTTAACAAATCAGAAATGGGTTTTCGTTAACAGTATTTACAGATATTCATACAGGAATCAGAACAATTTTTATAAGAAACCAGAAAAGGCATATTTGTGACCAGCATTCAAAGCGTTCGATACACGAATCAGAAATGGACAAGTTTGGCTCCACCCACTAATTTGAGAGATGAAATACATTTATAAAATTTAAAAATGTATTAAGGTGTTATAAAATACATTTCCATATATTGAACCTCCTGCAATTTTTAACTCAGTCGGAGTAGTCCCATGTCTACATCTACATTGAAGAATGCATCAGTTGTGAAAAAATGCAATTTCTGACAGTTTTGAAAAATACGCACGTTATGACCTCTGTTGACCGCAATAAGGTGGACCTTATTTTGAACCTCGGGCAAGTTCAACCCATTCGATGTAAGTCTAATCTCTATGGGTAATACCAAGCCTGAAGTATGAGCATAAACCACTTCGAAAATATTGACTCTGCCAGCTCACCATCTGCCGTATCTGTAGATGATAGCAAATATTCATATTAGCTAGAAAATGGTAAGGTACATAGTACCTCTGGAAAATATATTGCAAGTGAAAGAATTCAGTAATGTTGGAATATAAACGTCTAAAGGCCCCCAAGAG
Organism: Pictodentalium vernedei; assembly: GCA_031216915.1. Taxonomy (NCBI): domain Eukaryota; kingdom Metazoa; phylum Mollusca; class Scaphopoda; order Dentaliida; family Dentaliidae; genus Pictodentalium; species Pictodentalium vernedei. The sequence continues at coordinate 439,272,120 of CM062289.1, read as the reverse complement.
CCTATCTGAAGGCTCATTGGCATTGGCAAAATACCGAGGTCTCCCCGATGCCCAGATGTGTTCAGAGCGACATTGTGAGAATGGAAAGGGTTAACATTACTGTCGGTTTGCATGACATAACATTTGTTGTACCCATATTAAGATCTTGAGAGGGTTAAAATACTCCCTTTAAATACTCCATTTTAACCCTTTAAAAATGACGTAATTCCAATGAGGTCTATAAGCTACGTTTTTCAAGCAAAAATAAAAAAAATATAAACTGAATGGGAATTTCTGTGAAAAACGCTGACCCATTTTTTCGCTGTTACGTTGGGTAAATGGTTAAGAATGCTTTATTGAGAGGGTTAAAAGCAAGCCATTTAAAAAGTGCACTGCGTCACTGTGCCTCTTCCCTGGCAATCGGGATTATGTGCCTTGCCAAAGACACAAAGCAGATACACCTGGTGACGTTGGAACTCTGAATCTTTCAGTTTGAAGTAAAATACTGTAACCTCATCGCCACAGTTTGCCTGTCTGATCCATTTAAAAGGCCGTAAAATGCATCTAGGGTCCTAAGCAAGGCGTACGGGAAATAAGAAGTTGTTTGGATCTCAAAAATGGCTGTTGTGAACAGAGGGGTAATATGTGAGAAAACTTACAAAACGTTCTACTGTCGTGAGTTAAACAAAGGAATTTGGAATCGCATTGAAGTATTAAGAGGGTTAAAAAAGACTATTTAAATATTCTATTTTAATAATTTATAACTGTGGTTGGTGTTTCCATAAAACCACTCACCACTTCTTGAAACCCGTCGATCTTGAGTTGTGATTGAAAATAAATAAAGTAACAGAGCCCAGGAGTTCCTAAGTGGTTGGCAATGACGAGTAGGGGTTAATCAGGACCGATTCTCAAGTCATGTCTATGGGTTCAATTAAAGGACAATATTCAAATTTGAAGCTGGACTTGGCTATAAGGGTTGAAAGATATTTTCAGCTAACAGACCAAAAACGACTAGGTAAAATTTCACGGATTATTTGGTTCAATTGGTCTAAAACATGTTATTCATATTTTATATTTTACTGTAAAAATCAAACCTCCCTGACTCAGTCACTCCACCCCGAAACCTGTCTGGCTTGAGTTATGACTGTAAAAATCAAACCTCCCTGATTCAGTCACTCCACCCCGAAACCTGTCTGGCTGGAGTTATGATAGAGTATAAATACATTTTAAAATGCTTTGAAAAGTGAAAGGTTCTCTATCAAGCTGGATTTGAGAAGTAATTGTCAGGTTAAATAAACAAACAATGTTATTCTGTGTGACCCATTATACATTACTGTATATAATGAGTTTTGTTCGGAAGAGATAGATTCTCTCCAGTTTTGAATAGTGGGTTTTGTTTCAACGATTACATTTACCAGTTAAGGTAGAAACTGTGAACATCTTGTGGCCCGAAGAGTCAAACCTTGGACCCCAAACGCCGGAAAAACATAGATGGCAGAGTACAAGTAACTACTAACCGGTATAGCGAAAATCAATGAGATAGGGTATTTTGTATTAGCATTATCGTGCGGACAAAATAGTGCATAGAAGACAGATCATTAAGACATGCCTTATACGAATGTAACTGGAATTCTCGAGAAACAGAATTTACTGCATCCAGTAAATTCAAGTCTGTGTGAAAAGGGTTAAAGTAACAGGAAAAAACTCTACAGAAAGAGAATTTATGGAGGCTTATCTTCTGGTGTAAAATGTTTTTTAACAAATCAGAAATGGGTTTTCGTTAACAGTATTTACAGATATTCATACAGGAATCAGAACATTTTTTATAAGAAACCAGAAAAGGCATATATGTGACCAGCATTCAAAGGGTTCGATACACGAATTAGAAATGGGCAATTTTGGCTTTGCCCACTAATTTGAGTGATGAAATACATTCATAAACTTTAGAAATACATTAAGGTGTAAATGCATTTCCCAGTCTTTCTGAATAATATGCACTTGATGACCTCATTCCGGTGGACCATATATTGAATCTCCAGCACTTTTTAACTCAGTCGGTGTAGTCCCATGTCTACATCTACACTGAAGAATGAGCGCAACCCACTTTGAAATAATGGCTCCACAAACTTCAGATCTGTCATCTGACATTCAGATCGAACGGGTGAAAAAAACATAGATGAGTGCAAACTGGTTATTGTTAACCAGCATGCCAAAATGCATAGAGATAGGACGGTCCGTATTTGAGTTGTCGCGCTGACAAAGGGTGCATAGACTCTATGTCGGAGATATTGTCATAAAAACCTTAAAAACCCCAAGAGCTCATTTGAAGGCCTGCTCATAAAAGAGCATCTAGTGACATAAACAAGGCATACATAAAACTAGAACTTCTCTAATAAATTAATTCTAAACAGTCATAGCACTAACACAGTTAACAGTACAGTCAATTATGTCAGTATTGCATATTTTACCGGCATCCTGACAGTATTGTGATAGATTTCAATAACAAATCTCCAGTGTAGTTTTACAATTACATGTACACCGGAATTCTTCATGATCAAGTTGATTGTTTTAATATTAACTTGGTTTGGGAATTAATTCTGTACAATGAGATTAAATAAATAGATCATGTTATTGTATGTGACAGTCACAGCTTTCTCCCTACTGCTTTTTGTGAAATTCTTTCATAGAGAAAATATTCATACAGGAATCAGAACAATTTTTCTAAGAAATCCGAAAAGGCATATATGTGCACACCATTTATAGGGTTCGATCAAGGAATAAGAAATGGACATTACTGCCGCTGCCATTTTGTTTGAATGATGAGATGCATGTATAATCTTCAGAACTGCATTAACTGGTATAAAATGAAATTCCTAATAGGTCGAAAAAGTATGCATTTAATAACGTCTCTTGACCGCATAGAGGTGGACCACATTTTGAACCTCCAGCAAGTTTCAACTCATTTGGTGTAGGTACCATTACTATAGGTGATACCAAACCTGAACTATGAGTATAAACTACTTTATAAATATTGGCTCCATCAACTCCGGATCTGCCATATTTGTAGATGATGGCAAATGCCCATATTAGCAAGGCAATGATGAAGTGCATGCATGGTACCTCTGGAAAATATATTGCAAGTAAAAAGGTTCAGTAATGTTGGAATGTAGACGTTGAAAGGCCTTGAAGACCCCCCCCCCCCCCCCCCCGAGAGCCTGTCTGAACACTTATTGGCATTGTCAAAATACCGAGGTCCCATCTATATCCATGTGTGTTTAGAACAACACTGTGAGAATGGAAATGGTTTTCATTATTCTCAATGATTTTTTCGAAGAGAGGTGCACCATCGAAGTGCAGTACGCTTTAGTACACAGCGCCACCGTGCCCCCATATTAAGATCTTCAGAGGGTTAAAATATTTGCTTTAAATATTCCATTTTAATCCTTTAACCCTTTACCCAACGAATCGGCCGCACCGCCCGCGCAATATGCAAATTGAGAAGTTGAAAAAATATTAGTTCCAACGAGGGGTCCCATGATATGGTTTTGTTGAAATTGTTTGGAAAATTTGAAAAAAATGATATTTGAAATAATAAATTTTGCTATCGTCTGCATTGGGTAAAGGGTTAAATGGGGGCGCAGTGGCTGAGTTCGCAGAGGTGCAGGCTGCAAGTCGAGCGGTCCTCACTCTGTCCTTGGGCAAGACACTTCACCACATTGCCCACGTGGGTGCACGGTGGCGATGTGTACTAAAGCGTACTGCACATCGATGGTGCACCTGTCTTCAACCAATGCTAACCCTGCTTGTGTGGAGTTAGTATGTGGGGAATCTGATAGTTGCTCGCTGTTGCCCTGATGTTCTCCCCAGGTACTCTGGCTTCCTCCACCCATAAAACTGTCCTGGTCATGGTAAACCACAGTGCAGAAATATGTGACATTAAACACCAATACATAAATAATCCTTTAAAAAATGAGCTCATTCCAATAAAGGGTCATAAGCTATGTCTTTCAAGCAAAAATGAAAAAGTAATTAAAACTGAATAGACATTTCTGTGTATAAAGCTGACCGGTTTTTGCCGTTATGTTGGCTAAAGGGTTAAGAATCCCTTAGTTTGGAAAGCACACTGAAAAGGTGTCCCATTCCACATAGAATTAAATGTTTCAGAAAAGAAAGCGAAAAACATTCTGTAGCCATGAGTTATATTAAAGATATTTTTTTATTCACATCGAAGTATTAAGAGGGTTAAAATCTGACCATTCAAATATTCCATTTTATTACTTTGTAACTGTGATAGGTGTTTCGAGAAAGCCACACACCACTCCATCCCAAAACCTCTCAATCCTGAGTTATGATTGAGAATAAATAGATTTAAAAAAAAAATGCTTTGAAAAGTGAAGGTTTCTCTCTCTCTTCAATGATTGAGACTGAAGTTTTGTAACATGATACAACATAAATATACAGTGCTGTTCAATGTAACAAAGAATTCTATCTCAGCTTTCTCTCTGGAGATTTCTGTTTTAGATAATGGTTACTGCTTCAGCTAACTCATTTCCCAGTAAATGTTGTAAACATATCTTTAACATCTAGAGCCCGAAGGCCCCACATGCCTCCAAATCATAGATGACCAAGTACCAATGGCAGGCAGTCTATCAGTATACCAAAAACATTGAGATAGGATTGACTATATTTGGGTTATCATGTTGACAAACAGTGCATAGAAGACATTCTATGACTGTTATTAATTTATTGGGGTTTAACGACACTTCAACAGCTAGACCGCCTCGTGTCGTACAGTTTTTTACGGATGTATTAAACCAGAGAACACTGAGAACCACCAAACAACAACAAGAAGCAACTGTCTGGCTCCCCAACATGCCAACTCTACACAAGCAGGGTTAGTGCAAGTGTATCATCGACATGCAGTATGTCTTAGTACACATCATCACTATGCCATTATGTGGGCAATGGGGTGAAGTGTTTTTGCCCAAAGACACAAGGCACTTGCCGCAGATAGGATTCGAACTGAGAACCTCTCCGCTTGCAGCCTGCACCTCTACCTGCTTAGCCACCGTGCCCCTCTATGAATGTAATGGGAATACTTTAGAGGCTTATTTAGGGGATAAAATAGTTTTAAAGAAATAAGAAATAGGTTTTCAATGACAGTATTTATAGATACTCATTAAAAAATCAGATAATTTTTTCCAAGAAACCAGAAAAGGTATATATCGTCACAGCATTCAAAGGGACCAATCAAGGGAATGCACAAGGAGGTTCAAAAATCTGATTTCCAGCAATTCTGGTAATAGCCCTCGTGACTCCTGTTCGACCTTGGCCCAAATTTTGAATCTCCATCGAGTGTCGACTCGTTTGGTATTGGTCCCAGGTCCATACATCATACCATGCTTGAAATATGAGCATGACCCACTTTCACAAATTTTGTCCACACCAACTTTTTATGTAAAAATGGATGTATGGACTTCAGGAATGCTTTAGAGAGTCAGAACATGTGATTTCCAGCAATTCTGAAAAAATGCACTCAATGACCCCAGGTGACCTCCGTGCCCTTGACCCACATTTTTGAACCTCCATCAAGTGTCAACTTATTTAGCGTTGGCTCCAGGTACATGCATCACGCCATGATTGAGATATGAGCGTGACCCACTTTCAAATATTCTGGCCACATCCACTTTTTTCATGAAAAAATGCACGTCTGAATTTTGGGGAAGCATTTGGAGGTCAAAAAATGTGATTTCCAGCAATTATGAAAAATGCACTCATTGACCCCTGGGTGACCTCGGTGACCTTGACCCATATTTTGAATCTCCATCGAGTATCGACTCATTTGGTGTTGGTCCCAGGTCCATACGTCATACCATGCTTGAGATATGAGCGTGACCCACTTTCAAAAAATTTGGCCACGCCCACTTTTTTACGACAAAATGCATGTGTGTATGTCAGGAATGCTTTAGGGGGTCAAAAAATGTGATTTCCAGCAATTATGAAAAATGCACTTAATGACCCCTAGGTGACCTCCGTGACCTTGACCCATATTTTGAATCTCCATTGAGTGTCGACTCATTTGGTGTTGGTACCAGGTCCATACGTCATACCATGCTTGAGATATGAGCGTGACCCACTTTCAAAAAATGTTGGCCACGCCCACTTTTTTCATGAAAAAATGCACGTTTGAATTTTGGGGAAGCATTTTGAGGTCAAAAAATGTGATTTCCAGCAATTATGAAAAATGCACTCATTGACCCCTGGGTGACCTCGGTGACCTTGACCCATATTTTGAATCTCCATCGAGTGTCGACTCATTTGGTGTTGGTCCCAGGTCCATACGTCATACCATGCTTGAGATATGAGCGTGACCCACTTTCAAAAAATTTGGCCACGCCCACTTTTTTTACGACAAAATGCATGTGTGTATGTCAGGAATGCTTTAGGGGGTCATAAAATGTGATTTCCAGCAATTATGAAAAATGCACTTAATGACCCCTAGGTGACCTCCGTGACCTTGACCCATATTTTGAATCTCCATTGAGTGTCGACTCATTTGGTGTTGGTCCCAGGTCCATACGTCATACCATGCTCGAGCTATGAGCATGACCCACTTTCAAAAATTTTGGTCACGCCCACTTTTTTTACGTCAAAATGCATGTGTGTATGTCAGGAATGCTTTAGGGAGTCAAAAAATATGATTTCCAGCAATTATTAAAAATGCACTTAATGACCCCTAGGTGACCTCCGTGACCTTGACCCATATTTTGAATCTCCATCGAGTGTCGACTCATTTGGTGTTGGTCCCAGGTCCATACGTGATACCATGCTTGAGATATGAGCATGACCCACTTTCAAAACTTTTGGTCACGCCCACTTTTTTTACGTCAAAATGCATGTGTGTATGTCAGGAATGCTTTAGGGGGTCAAAAAATGTGATTTCCAGCAATTATGAAAAATGCACTTAATGACCCCCAGGTGACCTCAGTGACCTTGACCCATATTTTGAATCTCCATCGAGTGTCGACTCATTTGGTGTTGGTTCCAGGTCCATACGTCATACCACGCCTGAGATATGGGCGTGACCCACTTTCAAAACACCCCTACAGACACCCCTGATACCCCAGGAATCTGAAAAACATAGGTGGCCGAGAACTTGTGGCTGTCTATCAGCATGCAAAAAATCAACGAGATAGGGCAATTCGTAAAAAAAAAAAAAAAAGAAAAGAAAAAGAAACCGTGCAAAAACAATAGTCTGTGTGTTTCACACAGAGTAAAAATAAATGAAAGTACTTTTTTCAATGCCGGCCATTTTGTTACACCTTGAGCACAAACGGAGGAGTCGAGTCTTCGTTTCACGTCATTACACGAGAAGACTATTAGTGGATTATACAGAGTAGACCAGTTAATATCTTTAACCAGCAACCATATGGCTGCAGGTTTAGTTTATTAATTGATCCACCCCAAACACTGAGTCTTCTATAATGATCATATAAGACGCCATTTTACAAGACGGGAATTGAATAGTTGAATGGAATTGTGAAGAAAAATACTGCCCAACACCTCTATTAGTATGTAATAATAATAATAATAATAATAATAATAATAATAATACAGTTTTGAAACGTGAAAGCACATGGTGTCTGTTTGACGCCATAAAGAGCCGTACGATTTTCTTTTTTCGCTGAGGAAATGGCAGGTAGACAGCCAATTTGGCTATGCCATTTCCTAACAGTATACATTAAAACTGTAGTAATATTTTGTGTAACCCCTTCACCATTGAATTGTATAATGTGTACTGTTGAATAAAATATCATATCATATGATATCATATCATATCAATAAAGGTCCAGTGTTTGTGCTTTTGTCCAGCGCTGCTAACGTACATGTTCGTGGACAGCGCCCGACAAATCACAAAAAGGGGAAGAAACATTTGCAAGCTGTGAAATTACCAGTATCAAAAAATCGCCCGAAAAATGTGTTTTTAGCGAGCTGTTAAAAGAGTTCAAGATTTGTGACACCTTGAGATGACCAGGAAGTTTGTTCCATAGAAGTGGTGCAGCTACGGAAAGTGCTCTTTATATCACGCTACCTATGTTACTACCTGTGAAAAGCCCGTATGTTAAATTGTAGCTTTTAACGCACTACCGGCGTAAAGCTTCTACTGCGGTTAAAACGTTTTCAATGGGGATTCGGTTACAAATATTTACACCTATAGTAGGGAGCGCGGTGGCAGTGGTAGACTGTTGGACTTCTATGCTAGAGGTCCCGAGTTCGATCCACTTCCGGGACGACCCACGTTGTGTCCTTGGGCAATATACTTTTTCCTACATGGGGGCACGATGCGGTCGTGTACTTCGGCGTACTGCACATGGTGCACATGTCTTCAACCGCTGTAACCCTGCTTGAGCGGGGCTTGAACAGTTAGAATGTTGAGGAGTTGGCAGTTGCTCGGTGGTTCTCTCTGGGTACTCCGACTTCCTCCACCCGTAACACTGCCACGGTCACTATTAGCCATTGTGCATAAGCACGTGACCTTAACCACCAATAAATTAACCCTTTACCCAACGCAGACTATTTCAAAATTTATTATTGTAAATAATACGTTTTTTTTTTTTCTCGTACGTAAATTATGTAAATTATGCAAATTAGACTAACTTTGATGTATTTAATGTTACTTTCAGCACTGTGAGTGCAAATACCAATACGGCTCGGGCTAGAGGCCGCATTTATGAACCGATCTTTACGAAACTTCTTGGGTACCTTTGGTATCATCGTGCGACGAGAACGAGTGTTTTTGGGTGCGGTCCGAAATTCAAGATGGCCGCTGGCAGCCATTTTCTTCAAAATTAGTGGCAATCAGATTTTTGCGCAGAACTTCCACATGAAAGCTCTGATTTGAATAATTTTTCGTGTGAATGTTTAGTACCATGGGATACATCACATATAATACGGGTTTTTTTCTCGTGCAGAAATTATGCAAATTAGATGAACTTTGAATTTTTCAGTGCTACTTACACACAGTAAGTACACATGTCAATACGGCTCGGGCTAGCGGCCATATTTATAAACCGATCTTTACGAAACTTCTTGGGTACTTTTGGTATCACTGTGGGACGAGAACGAGTGTTTTTGGTTGCGATGCGAAATTCAAGATGGCCGATGGCAGCCATTTTGTACAAAATTAGGTGCAATCAGATTTTTGCACAGAACTTCCATATGAAAGCGCTGATTTGAAATGTTTTTGTGTGAATGTTTAGTACCATGGGATACATCACATATAATACGGGTTTTTTTTTCTCGTGCAGAAATTATGCAAATTAGATGAACTTTGATTTTTTCAGTGCTACTTACACACAGTAAGTACACATGTCAATACGGCTCGGGCTAGAGGCTGTATTTATCAACCGATCTTCACGAAACTTCTTGGGTACCTCTGTTATCACCTTGAGACGAGAACGAGTGTTTCTGAGTGCGGTTTGAAGTTCAAGATGGCTGCGAGTGGCCATTTTGTACCGAAATTAGGTCTAGTCAGTTTTTTGTACACAACTTCTATACGTGTCAGGCTAGAGGCCGTATTTATGAACCGATCTTTACGAAACGTCTTGGGTACCTTTGATATCACCGTGGGATGAGAACGGGTGTTTTTGGGGTGGTCCGAAATTCAGCATGGCCACCAGCAGCCATTTTGTACCAAAATTAGTGCAATCAGTCTTTTGTACAGAACTTCTGTATGAAAGTTCTGATTTGAATAAATTCTTGTATGAATGTTTAGTAAAATGGAATACATCACATACAGTACGGGGTTTTTTTCTCGTGTAGAAATTATGCAAATGAGATGAATTTTGATTTATTTAGTGCTACTTATACACTGTAAGTGCACATGTCAATACGGCTCGGGCTAGAGGCTGTATTTATCAACCGATCTTTACGAAACTTCTTGGGTACCTTTGTTATGGCCTTGGGACGAGAACGAGTGTTTCTGAGTGCGGTCCAAAATTCAAGATGGCTGCCATTGGCCATTTTGTACCGAAATTAGGTCCAATCAGTTTTTTGTCACAACATCTATACAGCTCGTATTTATGAACTGATCTTCATGAAACATCTTGGGTACCTTTGTTTTCACCTTGGGACAGGAATGAGTGTGTTTTGGGGTGCCTTTGTTATCACTGTGCTATGAGAACAAATATTTTGGGGTTCAGTCAGACCCACTCTGGGACTCAAAGATTTATTTTCTAGTTTAGCATCTGACTGTCATCCACCTTTACAATACTTTACCTATACATTTGTTTGTTACAGGCTACGGTCAGTATTTATGTACAGGCCGTTACAATACTTTATATGTACCTTTGTTATCTGGTCATTACCTAGATGTTTGTCATTGCTGTGTCACATACTATACATGTACATGTCTTGACAAGTTGAGCTATAGTGTCATTGACACTTTCATTTAAATTGTTTCAAAAAATTTCAACAAAACCATATCATGTGACCCCTCTTTGGAACGATCTCGACGAGCTCGTTCCAAAGAGGGGTCACATGATATGGTTTTGTTGAAAGTTTTCGAAAAATAATATTTTTTCAGCTGCTGAATTTGCATATTACGCGGACGGATACGGGCGATTCGTTGGGTAAAGGGTTAATAAATATAAATACACCTTTTGTAGGAAGTCCATCCAACAAGACCCAATTTGCCGACTACGATACATTCACACGTACAGCGATGATTTATTCAGATTCACGACGTTTGGCGCTACTGTCTACTACGTGTATGATTTATTTAATTTAAAATACCTACAATTAAATATTTAAAATAGAATTTAAGAATTGTTAATAATTTGACTGAAAAAGCAAAGTAAATTCAATCAACTTTGTCAATCAAGCATTCACGTGCAGCCGGATGTACTGCTCACTGGCGCAGATGTAAATAAAACAAACCCATGTGTTCGCTCGTTTGCTAATCGAAAATATCGGGGTGCGGGCGGGGGGGGGGGGGGGAGGGGGGCGTTCTCCATTTTAAGTGCCAATTATTTATTAAGAGAATGGTATAAATAAAACAAATAGGTACTAGGGACGGTAATCAGAGTTAAACCACTAGCAGAAAAGGGTGTTTAACCACTCGGCAGAGCCTCGTAATTAAAACACTTATCCTACTCGTGGTTTAAATCTGATTACCGGCCCTAGTACCTATTTATTCTATTATAATATTAGAACGTTTCTTTTCATGTTCTATCGGTCGATAGTACCTGAGTTTGTGTGATTTCTGAAATAAAACCTGCAGCAGCTTCGCTATCGACCGATAGAACATGAAAAGAAACGTTCTAATTATTTTATTATGCCGAACAAAATATGACTTTCATTGTTAAGCGTTAACTGCAACATGCCAGTAATCTTGTAACAACAATGTTGTCGAATCCAAAAACATGACGTCATTTCGAACGAATGACGTCTCTTCGAAAATGACTTGTCTCAAGTGCCGTCGCTTTGGGAGTTTCTATATCAACAAATGCCAATGTTTACAACCGCATCATGCTGTTCATGTTATAATTCATTGTTAATGCTTTTGTGAAAAGTGATTTAAATTAATGGAATACAAATTGATGTTTCTCGGACGACAACAGTTGATAGAATTAAGCTGAGTGAAACAATTTATTTTGAACTTGAGGTGGAGGCTCAGTAAGGTCGAGGAGTACTAAAGTTGTGGAAATATAATTGATTGAAGTCATAACTGAGACTCATATTCAGCATTCACTGAAGTGGTGAACAACACGTGAGTGAGTTTTTTAATATTTCTGATTCTTTTGAATTCATTGTCTGCAGTTAAAATTGAAAACACGCCCACTGAAGATGATGTTGTTGGTAAGTTTGTGTCTACCGGTGTTGAAAAAAGTTAAACGGACACGGAGCCAGCGTTTGGTGTTGAGAAATTCCAATCGACGCTGATCAATGGAAGTGGCGCTAACATTTTCTTCGTTCTCTTGTCTCCAGGGAAAAACGTTCCCATAGTACCCGTGTTTTTCTCCAAAACTCCAGTTCTATGACTTTTAGAAGGTGTCAAATTAACCAATCACGGCTGATGTTACAAACTTGAGGCATAATAAATGTCATTATGAAACTTTAAGCAGTAACAGGCATTACCGTAAAGGTTAAGGCAGGGATAATGATAATAAGTTGTTAGTAATACTACTGTAATTGTAAGGGTATTTCTTACAGTGTAGGCCCACGGAGGAGGTTTGGAAGCTGTATGCAAGTGAACTATTATCTTGGAATTGGCGTTGATTTAGAACCGTACCACGATTACATCCAAACCATGTAAGCCTCATGCATGTTTGTTCATTTTTCTTGTTATGTGATTCGTTTTCCAGCCAGTCTGCGTAAGGGAAACTATGATTAAAGCAATAACGACTCTTTTGCTGGTGTCTGTTTTCGTCAACGGCGCACTTATGCCGACAAAATAAATTTGGTAAAAATGGAGTAAAGGTTAAAAGACTGAAGTTGGTTTATGTTCGTACGTAAATAAAAAGAATGGCTCGGCCTTCGTTCTACAACAGTGCACTGTCGCCTGCAAGATACATCGGATAAAATGTAGGCGAATGTTCACTGACTAGGATAGTTGTATTGCCGGTTACCACATGATTTACCAATGGAAAATAGACTTCGCTTGTTATTCCATCTGTGATAAAAAAAATGGTAGTCATGAAATATTAGTAAATAAGAATAATTAATAAGTTATTATCAGAACACTTTTCCGTTTTTACCAGGTATACACATTATAATATCATTTCCTCTGTATCCTGGGGGAAACAAGCTTTGTTTTACTGGTAAAATAGGGGGCGCGGTGGCTCAGTAGGTAGAGGTGCAGGCTGCAAGCCGAGAGGTCCTCGGTTCTAATCCCACCTGCGGCAACCGCGTTGTGTCCTTGGGCAAGACACTTCACCCCGCTTGCCTACATGGGGGCACGATGACGCTGTGTACTAAGGCGTACTGCACGTCGATGGTGCGCATGTCTTCAACCAATCTAACCCTGCCTATGCCGCGGTGCAGAGTTCAGAGTTACGATGTTGGGGAGGTGATAGCTGCTCGTCGTTGCTCGGTGGTTCTCTCCGGGTACTCCGGCTTCCTCCACCCGTAACACTGTCACTGACATGATATGACCCTGGCTGTTAATGTGTCGTTAAACCCAAATAATTAAATAAAAAATAGTGGTAAAATAGGACCGAGTCACCAATGCTTGGGGTGGAAATCCTCTAAAATAGCTTTTTTAAAAAATAAATAAAAAAAAACAAATTCTCACAATTTTTCAATAAAACCATACAAATATGGATATCATTAGAACCGGCTCCACGAGCCGGTTCTAATGATATCCATATTTGTATGCCTTTATCGAGACATTTGTAATCAATTTCTCGTCCGCTTTTGGCCGCTTTGTTTGTCAAGTAGCTCAAATAGGGGCTTCTAGCACTTGACTCTTTCATCTTTTCTGGCACCGAAATTGTACAGATTTATTCTTTCATTTCCTGTAAGGCTTATATTGTAACCAGATGTGAACAGAAGCAACACATCGAACCGTGTACCATTTACCAAGCATTGGTGGCCGGGTCCTATTTTGCCTATTTTACAAAGCTTTGTTTTACTGGCAAAATAGGACCCAGTCACCAATGCTTGGGGTGGAATTCCTCTAAAACGGGCAACATGGGTATAAACGATTGACTGAACTTGACTTTATCTCCATGTTGTGGTCACATATTAGCCATTGTGCTGAAATATGTGACCTTAAATACCAATAAATCTATCAATGGCCCGTTTGTCCACCAGTGATATACATGAAACATTTTTAAGCCATGAATATAAGTAAATGAAAGTGGATATTAAATTAAATACCCAAGATTTGGTATGATTCCTTGGAAAGCTCTATCAAGAACGCTCACTAGAAATGGTGGCATAGTCTGGTATCAGCAATATAGGTTATTGCAGCTATCTTGCAGCTTTGTACCTCAGATAACACAACTTGTTTTGATCATGGTAAGCAAACGATATTGTTTTCATGTAAAGCTATATTTCGTACCTTCAGTGCAACAAGGCGTATCTGCAATGCTTTGTTGTCCACAAGGAACGATAAATATATTTTTTTATACAATAGAACAGATTTACTCTTAAAATTATTCATGCTGTGCATAGCCATTTTGTCAATGTCCAGTCCATTTTCCATAGGAAAATCAGATGATAACTTTTAATCCCACCACCCCAATCAGTGCGCTTTCGCCGACATTTTTACCCGATTTATTTCGTAGGCGAAAGTGCAATGTTGTAGAAAGAAGGCCGAACCATTCTTGTATTTACATACGAGCATTAACCAACTTCTATCTCTCCAACATTAAAGAGTTTGAATAAAAAATAGACAGAAACAAATCACGTGGTTTCTAGAGTTTTTCATCACCCTTCATTTCATCTATAGCCCACACTGGCGTCTCTATTGCTATGTCCAATGCTCAAAATGTATAAAACATATTGCTGAACTTAATTCTGAGGAAACAGGAAAATACCCCTTCCCATTTTAGACTGACTTTACCTGTCACGCATTTGTGATATGAACTGATCACTCACCTTGCAAATAAAATGTCTTGAATTTTCAAGAATAATATGTTGAATTTTCAGGAAAACATCTTTAAATTTTCATGCAAATATCTTAAATTCTTAAAACATCTTGAATTTTCAATACACAGATTTGGAATTTTCAAGGCGCAGATCTTGCATTTTTAAGGAAACATCTTAAATGGTCAATAAAATATCTTCAAATGTCAAGAACATATCTTGAATTTGCCAGAAATATCTTGAATGTTCTAGACAACACCTTCAAAATATCTTATAAAAGTTATATTTTCATGATAATTGTAAGAAAATTTTCGTGTATTTGTTTTGAATTTTTATGATATCTTGGAAAATAGGAAAGATATAAAATTAAGAGTGACTCTAATGGTCTCTTGTATACAGGCGACGAGCGGCTATTTGAACTTTCCATCTTTTGCAAAAAAGTTAAGCTAACGAAGTTTCCCACTATTACTTTTAATAAACGAAAACAATAGACAGCTCTCGGTGCTGTCCGTTGATTTTGTTTATTATAAGTGACAAAAGCAAACTAAGCTTGTTATGGCAAGCTACTTAAAAGCAACTAGTTCAGAGACAATCCGTCATTAAGAATGTCTACCAGTATCACATCACCCAACACCATGTGTACATTAGTATTCAACCGATGATCGGAACCGGCCACCACAATCGGCCGATTGCAGGCAATCGGATGACAATGGCAACGGCTCCTGGAACATCGGTTCACCCGATTGTTGCCAAGCATTTTGCAATGATTCATTAATCGCATTTTGTTATCTTGTTCAACTGCTAATGTAAAATGATGCCAATGATACCATTCAATAAACTCGAGAAAGAACCACAGTGTGTATGCTTAATCTCTCCAGACGCCCCTTTTACGGGATACACAAGTTAAACGACAAATGAAGCTCACAGATGAACGTACTTGCGGCGATCGCCAGTTCCTACCAGGAAAGTGAAGATTGTACTCCATCGACCCAGGTCGCAGTAAAATTACCAGTCGCGCACACTTGGGCGGTAAACGTGGCTTTACCGCCCAAGTGTGCGCGACTGGTAATTTTACTTCGACTCCAGTCAACAAAGAAAAATGTTTAGTTTAATGTAGTTCTTTCAAGCCTCGACTTGTCTAGTAGTGCATGGTATAACAATCGGGGTCGGCATCATAATCGGCCGATTGTGAGCTCAAATAACCGGTAATCGGTCTGCGACCATTTTTGGTAATCGGTTGAACACTAGACACGATGTCACTATGTGCTAAGGATTATTGCACTTGAGAGAGAGAATATTTTTATTTGCAGCACATGTATTTATTTATTTATTTATTTATTGGTGTTTAAGGTCACATACTTATGCACAATGGCTAATCGTGACCGTGACAGTTTTACGGGTGGAGGAAGCCGGAGTACCCGGAGAGAACCACCGAGCAACGACGAGCAGCTGTCAGCTCTCCAACATCGTAACTCTGAACTCTGCACCACAGCACAGGCAGGGTTAGATTGGTTGAAGACATGCGCACCATCGACGTGCAGCACGCCTCAGTACACAGCGTCATCGTGCCCCCATGTAGGCAATCGGGGTGAAGTGTCTTGCCCAAGGACACAACGCGGTTGCCGCAGGTGGGATTCGAACCGAGGACCTCTCGGCTTGCAGCCTGCACCTCTACCAACTGAGCCACCCCCCCCCCCCCCCCCCCACACACACATGTATTTACATAAGACTAAGAGCTACAAGAATGTACTCATCATTTTTATGAAGTGTTTATAAATTATACGAAGATATTCAGCCAGTTTGGCTGTCTTCCTGTCATTCCCTGTGGTGTGTTTGTGCATTGCGTGGATGGATACCAATAAATATAAGAAATTGGTATTGATGAACGACTTATATTCACGTTGGTGAAGAGGGCGTGGCGAGGTAAAATGGACGTTTCACACTTGTGTTATCGATAATGGATGAAAAGATAATATATATATCGTCTTTCCACCCAGCATCGACCACACACGTGTATGCGTATGCATACCTAGACACACATATACATAATATATCAGTGCATATGTACGTGTGTGCACACGTGGACAAGTATATATATGTAATGGCCTTTGGTCTCACCTATTAAGCACAGGAATATCAATTAATGGAAGATCCTTGAAGATGCAACTGCTTGAATTTAATGTATATATATAACCGCGCTCACATACACACAATACGTGACTCAACATCGAAGTGTACGGAATAACCTATATGTGGGACTCCATAAAAGTTGGATGTGGTTTAGTAATGGCGGTTACAGTCCCTGCAGTTAGTTACATTACAGTTTACTTAGCTGGAATATTTCTTCCAACATATGTATATAGTTTTTTTTTAAATTCCTTTCTGTTTGATAAATTACACTTTGATGGTGTACTTGCCTTCAATCACTGTGAAGTCTGCTTGTGTGGAGTTAATAAGGTGGAGAGTTTGACCATTGCTCGGTGATTATCTCCGAGTGCTGCGGCTTCCCCCACTCGTAACACTGACGTTGGCTGTTAAAGGTGCCGTTTACACCTCATCAAAACAAACAAACGTAATACCATTAATGGTCAAAGTTGCCCAAACTATGCAACAAAAAAGCCAGTAAATCAGGTCAGATGAGTGGGAAGCAACGAGAATATATGAAGGAATGGCGGTGGGATCCAAGCCCGGAGCTAGGAGGGTGGCCGGGAGGAGGGTGTTTTTTTTAATATTTATTATGCAAAACTACCCGCATATTTCATAATGTAGCCTTTGCATGAAAACGCTCATTGTAAGTGTATAAAGCCCGAGTAGTCATGTACAGAAAATACGTTCGTGTATTATTTTTATTTTTAAGAATTACTTTCGTAAAACGAAAGTAATTCTTTAAAAATAATAGACCCGAAACGTTCGTTTGGTATAATCTCGATTGCTATTGTTTAAAGAAGTGTATTGTGTAAGCTTTCATGTTTATACCGACGGACAACGCCCTGGAGACACTGTCGGGGAATTTTAATACTAATCCCCATCATGTCCTTTCTTCTGGACCTGCGGGACCACAGAGAGGTAGAAGGTTTGGTGAAACTTGTGAATTCCAAGAATAATTCGAGTATGCGGTCTTGCTATTTGCCAATTAATGCAAGGGAACGAAACATCGATCGCCTTATTTCTTGTGTAGTGAATGAATCGAGTTTTAGCCCAATGTGTACACAATTCTATTACAAAGTCATTCTGGGAGACTGTTTTCAAATGCATTTGTCACTTGTTTCTTGACGTCTTTCCAAGTTTGCCACTTCCAGAAAAGGTAGGCTGGAAGAGATGGAAGTATGCTGCTCAAGTCTCTTAGCAAATGACTAATAAAACAATACCTCGTTAAGGTCTTCGATTTCGAATCCGCAAACGCCAAATAAATAATAAAGTATGGTGAAGACATAATCATTCCGAGAATTCCACCAACAAAAATTAACATGGTACACACTAACACAAAACTTTCTTTCTCATCTTCAGTATTTCGAAACTTCATTCTTAGAACACCGGCACATGCAAATATTACAACAAAAAGGTATGGCAGAATATGCCCTGTTATGAAGTTAAATAAAATCCAAGATTTTGTTCGTCCACGGAAGTCATAATAATCTACGGTGCATAGTCCCAGATCTGAAATATACAGAAGAAAGTACCGTAAAACAGTTTGTCAATTAAAATGAGCATGGAAGATTGTTTGGGCGTTTACTGCTATCGAATATATCCGCAACTTCGAGGATGTCCGTCCGCTGATTACGTCCATAAAATGGGAGCCGATTGTGTCAGCAGGGAGACAAGTGGACACAATCTGGTTGTGTTTTTGTGGGCGTAAACGGCTTGCGGTTCCAAATAGAAAATGTCCTGCTATTCTCGAGATATCAGCAGGATCATCTTTTAACTGGTAGAGTGCTGGAAGCTTTTTTATTTCTGTGGATGTGCGTCATATAATTTTTGAATTGAAATTATTTAGTCTGTGAGGATTTGCCTTGTTACAATTTATGGGAGAGTGCCAATAGGCACTCTCCCATAAATTGTAACAAGGCAAAAAGACGTGGACAAATTTGGATGACCAAAAATAATTTAGCACTCTACCAGTTAAAATTTATGGCTCTGACCACTTTTAGCCTTGGGTTGTACCATGCCCTAGACAAACGTGCGACCCGCTTTCTAACTTTGTGTCACACAGAATGCGTTAGATCTTAAAATTCAATTTCCCGCATTTCTAAAAAACTACGTAATTACCCCGGGGTGACCTCAGTTATCTGGACCAATATGAACCTCCAATAAGTTTTGACTCATTTGGTGTTTGTCCCCTGTCCACAGGTTATAGCGCGGTTTTAGCGTATCTCACTTTCAAAATATGTGTGCTGATTTCCGTATATGACATCAAGAATGTATTGTGGAGGGAGCTTAAAACGCAATTTTCAGCCATTCTGAAAAATGCACTCCAAGACCCCTGCGTGACACCAGTTAACTTGACCCGAATTGTAAGCCTTCGGCAAGTTTCGAGTCAGTTGCTGCTGGTCCCATGTCCAATTAGTCGTACCATGCTTAACATAGTAGCGGACCAACTTTCAAAATGTTTGGCCACATCCACTTCTTGAGTAACGAAATACATGTTTGAACTTGGGAAATGCATCGGAATTCCCGCAATTCTCAAACATACGTTCCATGACCTCTGGGTTATTTTAGTTATATTGACACATAATTGTGCTGAATCCCCAGTGAGCTTCGATACATTTGGCGTTGGTTCCAGGTCCGTACGCCATACCATGACTGAGATAAGAGCGTGGCCCACTTTCAAAACTTTGGAATTCATGAACTCACCAACATTTGTAGCGAATGAATACATGTGTGAACTTAGGGAAGGCATTATGGGATTATGAGATGCAATTTCCCGCAAGTATGAAAATGCACTCAATGACCCCTGGGTAACTCCGGTAACCTTGACCATATTTTGATCCGCAGTGAGTTTAGACTCGTTTGCTGTTGATCCAAAGTTCATACGTCATATCATGGTTGAGATATGGGCGTAACGCATTTTCAACAAGCCCCAAGGCCCAAACCCTAATATCACAGGACCATAAAAATGTAGATGGCCGAATACTGCTGACTGTCTATCAATATGCCGTAAAGCAGCGAGATAGGAAGATTTGTATACGAGTTATCGTGAGGACAAGGCGGTGAGAAGACAGAACTGGGTTCATATTTACTCCGCCCAGTTTATTTGGGCTGATTTTATTTTTAACTGAACTGATTTTGGAGTGCAGAAGGAGAAAAAAGAAAGAAACCATAAAAAAACCATAGTCTGTAGATTTCGCTCAGGATAAGCATTATGTACATTACAATGTCGCGTTTTGTGGACTTCACGAGAACTTTGAAAACGGGTTAACATTGAGTTTATTACATAACATGCGCGGCAGTTCTTGGGTTGAACATGTTTTTTGTTTTGTTTTGCCCCTATCAAATTGTGCTTGTGAAAGTCTTTTACATCATGGTGACTCAAAATAATTGTCTCGTTCCGAAGTCAAACAATTCCGAAGTTTACATGCTGATTAACTTTTTCAGACTATAACTCAGAAGTGGAGAAAGCTTAATAAAAGTGGAGGGGCACAAATTTGCAATGCTACCATTCAGTGTGAGAAAGGTTCAATCGTATATCGGTAAATTACCATGACTCGCTATTGTCTCTAGTTTAGATGAATATGCCACTGTGTGGTCAGTGTTCTGTCCGTTTCTTCTACTTCAACCATCTTCCAACCCGAAGGCCAGCCTTCGGGTTGGAAGATAGTTGAAGTAGAAGAAACGGACTGAGGCGACCGAAAGTGGGATTCTTTGGCTAAATATTGATTGGATTTGCAAATAATGTTACAGAAATGCCTTTATATTGACACGTTTGCATGCGCCCATTTTAATCCATTGTGTAACTGCGACACATATCTGTGGAAAAAAGTGGACGGACAAGTGTCCCATGGCTCCGCCACCTCTCTTGTAACTGCTCCACGAAGAAGGTGATCATTGAATAACTGAACGTATAAAATGCTTTCAGTCCTCTTCGGATTATTGATAAATGATCAGCCCCTCACATAACGAACGGACCGCACCCACCCACTTAACAAATTAAGGAATTAAAACAAAATTGCCAAAACTTTCAGCAAATTCATATCACGTGATACCTCGTCATTAGATGACGAGATCGTTCAAATGAGGAGTCACATGATTTGGTTTTGTTGACATTTCTTGAAATATTTGAAAACAAAAATAATGTATTGGGCAAGGGGTGAAGCTTTTATCTTGCAAAATGCTTATATCCATCCAGCGCTATTCACACAAACTGCCTTTTAAATTTTCGTGTTTTCTTTTCTCTTTTTTTCTCCAAAACGTGGTATATGACTTCTCTCTACTGGAACGAGTTTGTCAATCCCGTTCTCCCGAGGGGTCATTATTTATTTTTTGAAGACACAAAATCAATGTGTTTAGTAATTTAAAAAAATACTTTCCAAGTATGGTTGGCTAGTCGTGATATGTACAGAGGTAACAGGCAAATGAATTCACAAAATCAGACATCAATTAAAGTTTAAGTCCATATTTATTTCTTCTTTTTTTTTCTAGCAAAATAAATCCGTTGTCAGAGGTGTCCATGTCTTTCAGATTTTATTTCTGAACTCGATGAATGGTTGGTCATTACGTTTTCTGAGTTTTGTTGACTCATTCCAATGAATACAGGGGCGCCAGAAGATGGAAAGGGCAAGGGAGGCATTCAATTTTTTTTGGACAACCTGATCCCAGTTGAGTAATAAATGGACACGCGACGGGGTCATGTGTGTTACCGGAGATCAAAAACAGGCCCTAAATAGCCTGCATTACCCCTTTGAACACCTGTGGCATCTGCCATGTTATTTCAATGACAGCAATTGGACGAGTCCATATTCATTATCTGGGGTAGACCCATTAATACTTTCATCGTGCAGCCTTGGGGCTGCACGTTGAAAATATTGATTGATCTATTCCACACATTCACTTAGCAGCCATCTTAAGGAATGAAGGTATTACGTATCATGTTAATGGGCCGGAAAAACTGCCGCTCGCGTTCAAAGGGTTAAGCCAATAAAAGTTAAGTGCTAAATCAACAATCCATCGTGGAGCCATACTGGCACCTGCCAAGTTTACTGCTACCTTCTGGAAGACAGAACTCCCCCACTCTCCACCTTCGAGTGGATTCCTCTTCACGATCCACGGGTATACGTTTGCTTTTGCTTTCATTTTTTTGAAGTCTCCATTTGTTTCCATATCTCCCAACAATCGTCTGCATATTCTCTAGCCCCCCTCCACCACTTCGCTTTCAGACACTAGTACCATAGCATCTGCAAAAAATTGCTCTGGTATCTCCAGGCCTCAATTACAACTACCTGTTTGCTATGCGGTAGCTCATCTCGCAAATCTTGATGTACAATGCAAAAAGAATTGGCGAAAGGACACATCCCTGCTTTAGACCTATGTTACCCAGGCTGCGTTTCGATTTGTACATCTTTATATAATGCTTTCAGAATTCCAACAAACTCACCTTTCGCCACACACCCTCCCTCCATACACTATCATATGCCTTTCTCATATAGATAGGACATAACCATCTTTTTCTTTTTGGCTTTTGCAGATTTTATCATTTGGGACAGTGTGAAAATATGGTCAGTGACTCATCTTCACTTCCTGGAGCTATTGTGGATCTCTCCTTGACATCTTTTCTCTTCGACCACGTCCTCTAATCTCCCATACAGGACTTCACATAAAACGTTTCCAGTGTTGTAACTGACAGAAATTCCCCGATAATTGTCTAATACACCATCTCCCCACTGTTTGTGTATAAAACCTTTTTGTTTTTCTGTGGCTAAATGGAATATTTATTGAATATTTCGGAACTCGTTGGGAATCTCGCCCATCCCTCCCGCTTTTCCGTTCCTTAATTTTTGGGATCACTTTTTGTACCTTCTCGGTTTTTATTTCGCTGCACACTAAGTTAGATAAAGTTTCCTCGACCTCACCGTGGCACTACGGTGAGTGTTCCATGCCCAATCACGTATCGTTTTCCTTTTCCCAGTTATTTATTTATTGGTGTTTAAGGTCATATACTTATGCACAATGGCTAATCATGACCGTAATAGTCTTACGGGTGGAGGAAGCCGGAGTACCCGGAGAGAACCAGCGAGCAACGACGAGCAGCTGCCAGCTCCCCAACATCGTAACTCCGCACTGCAGCACAGGCAGGGTTAGATTGGTTGAAGACATGCGTACCATCGACGTGCAGTACGCCTAAGTACACGACGTCATCGTGCCCCCATGTGGAAAATGGGGGTTAAGTGCCTTGCCCAAGGACACAACGCGGGAGTCCGAATTGATCGCTCAGACGGTTACCCATCCAATGATTAACCGGGCTCGACGTTGCTCAACTACGATGATCTGACGAGAACCGGTTACCGCAACGTCACCGCGCCCCCTTTGTTTCTTTTATTCTCCTATTTCCAAAATACATTTGAACTCGATCCCCCTGTCATTCTTATCGTCCTAATAAGATGCAGTTTCACACTCTCTGATTATCATCTTTAATCTTATTTACTTTATTTCGTACTTGTTGGTATTCTACTTTTGCTACCCTGGCCTCGTTGTTTTCCACCACTTGAGTTCTCCATTCCTCCTGTACGCAGCACATTTGACTTTTCCGCCCTTTATGGCAGTCTTCAGTTCGCCATTCAATCTGTAACCATGTTCCTTTGTTTGCACCTTAATATTTCCTATACTATCCTTCCCTGTCTCCACTAGTGTCACAACTATGGTACTTTAAACATATTTTTATTTGCCATAACTATTGAGCAAAAAGGAAAAGGAGGACAAGTACTTTCCACTTAGTAAAAACCTCCGCTCCCATAACATGAATACAAAAGATGATACAGTGGCGAAACAAAAAAGTTTTTGAAATTCATAAATGTAAAATAAACTATTTGAATGGGTTCATATATATATGTGTGTGTATGTGTATAAATAAATATGAATATGTAGCACTGAACAAAAACAGAAAAAACGAAGAAAGAAAAGCTGTTGATGTCCCTTTTGCATTCTGTGTCTCTCTCGATTTGAATCAATTAATATTCAAAGCCAAAGGCCGCTTGGGCGCTGTTCTGATTAGGATGTGTTAAAATAATAATAATAGTAATAATAATAATATAATAATAATAATATAAATCTTCATCATCATCTCTTCGCCTTCTGTACTATAGCTTAGGGACGTGTTTCATTAGATCCATGCTGGTTCACACAAGAGGTAGGGGAACGCCGCGTCAGCGACTCAGGCCACAAACAGCGCAACCGTGACTATCATCGTGACTGCACAATCTGTGTACCAATGCGCTGGCTCAGCGTCACTCCGATGACTCGTCCATTCCGTGACCCCTCCATGCATATTCTATATTGAAGTGGATACCTTGAGTCAGCATAGTTTTGCAAATATTACTAGATGGGAAACTCGTTGTCGAACCTCCCAGTGCTACAAATAAATTGTTGCACAAATTTAAAAATCAAAGTGTTAGTTTTGGTTTCTAACACCGGATCACCGTACAATAGATTATCCACCGAATTCAGAGTAATATTAAGATTTGATAAGTTACCAATAAGAGCGTTACGAGCGTTTGAATAATAACTATGGTATCTGCCATTTCCTGGACTTTGGCCTCCCGGTGTACATTCACCAGCTTTGATTTCAGTTGTTCTTCAAACTTCGCCCAGTCAGCATCCTTTCTGAGTCCCCAAATTACCTTGAAGCTTCCCTTGAATTTCAATGTGTTTTTGTTGCCACTGATCGAAACTGTAATCAACTTGTGGTCACTATCCAACTCATTTTTACCCCCATCGTCCAATTCTACCTCTATCACTTTCCTCCATAAATCGATATCTGCGAGTATTTTGTCGATTATTGTTCTCCTGTCCTTCCTCTCCCAGGTCCATTTCCCCATACACCTCGCATCTCTGTTCAAAATATTCAGCAGGAGCTCACTTTCGAGGTCCAATAGCTTCCTCCCATTCCTGTTAGCTTTTTTTCTAACCCCGCCCTAGATTCCATCTTCCTTGTCACTTATGTGCCCATTAAAGTCTCCCATCAAAATTACACCGAGTCCCCCGTTTTTTAATTCCGTAAATTGGACCTAAGTGTTGAGAATGTTGTGTCATTCCACTCAGGTTTGCTTCCATCCACCGCGCAGTACATAATCCCATTGGCAACACATTTCTTTTTTAGATTAAGCTTTACTCATCCAATTTCTTCAGATATCTCAGCCGAGGTACTGACATCTGCCAGATATCTGACCAACCACGGTTTTAAATCCTCTTTTATGCATAAGCCAACCCCACAACCTCTTTCTGACGTTCAGTTCGTCCTACACATATACAGTTGCACCCCCGTATTTGGTCTACCCGTTCCTCTTGTATTAACCATGTCTCACTTAAGCCCATGACGACATTATAATCTTCTCTCGATCAGTGTAGCTATTGCACTTACTTTTCTCCCCTTTAAATCTCTCTCGTTACGCCCACTTGTCAAGCAGAGAGTAAAGTATCGTGGGCACAGTGATATTAGTTTAATTTTGATGTTGATAAAACAATTAAACTTCAGGTCCTAGATTTCTTTTTACAATTTGTTTACTTCCTTTTCGTGTAGTTCTAACGTTTTTCGTCTCGGACGTTAAATTTATGTTCGTATATAGCTCATTTGTGAAGTACAACAGCTTCCTCCCATTCCTGTTGACTTTCTTATCCCCGCCATAGATGCCTTCTTCCTTGTCGCTTATGTGCCCATTAAAGTCTCCGTGAGAAATATACCGTGTCCTCTGATTTCTAATTCCGTGATAATAGACCGAAGCGTTGAGCATATTGTGTCATTCCGCTCCGGTTTGCTTCCATCCACAGTGCAGTACACAATCCCATTGGCAGCACTTTTGTTTTTTTATATTAACCTTTACCCATCCAATTTCAGATACGTCGTCTGAGGTACTGACATCTGCCAGATCTTTGATTAACGGCGGTATTAAATCCTTTTTATGCATATGCCTACCCCTCCACCTTTTTTTCTAACGTTCAGTTCGTCATACACATATCCAGTTGCACCCCCGTACTTGGTTTACCCGTTCCTCGTGTATTAACCACGTCTCACTTAAAAACATGACATTAAGTTTTCTCCCTCGAGCTTTTTCACTTACTTACCCCCCCCCCCCCCCCCCCCCCATTTAAACCTCTCTCGTTACGTCCATTTGTCTAGCAGAGAGTGAAATATCGTGGACACAACACACTGATATTAGTTTAATTTTGATGTTCATAAAGGAATTGTGGCTCAGTAGGTAGAGGTGCAGGCTGCAAGCCGAGAGGTCCTCGGTTCGAATCCCACCTGCGGCAACCGCCTTGTGTCCTTAGGCAAGACACTTCGTCTCCATTGCCCGCGTGGGGGCACGATGACGCCGTGTACTAAGGCGTACTGCACGTCCATGGTACGCATGTCTTCAACCAATCTAACCCTGCCTGTGCTGCAGTGCGGAGTTACGATGTTGGGGAGCTGGCAGCTGCTCGTCGTTGCCCGGTGGTTCTCTAGGGTACTCCGGCTTCCTCCACCCGTAAAACTGTCACGGTCATGATTAGCCATTGTGCATAAATATGTGGCCTTAAACATCAATAAATAATAATAATTATGATAAAGGAATTAAACTTTAGATCATAGATTTTTTTAACAACTTGTTTACTTCTTTTTTCGTGTAGTTCTAACGTTTATGTATATGAGGGTGATGATCTCTTTACAAACCCCGTACAATGGTCAATATGATAACAATACTACAGTACCGTCGCCATGGACTGGCCGCAATCCACACGTGGGCAGTGATGTCCACGCATGCGTTTACCAGGTAATAACAATAATCATCAGTAAAATTTTAATTAATGAAGCACCGAGTTGTACCCGGTGCTTCATTAATTGAATTTTTGATGATTATTCCTATAATTAGTGTTTAGAATCGAATATTATTGCATCCGTGGAAATACTGCCCACCCGTGGAAAATGACCAGTCTACGGCGACCGTACAGTACCCAGCACCAAATAAATTGTCCAGGTTGTAATTGCATGCAAACCGAAATTCGAGGTTTGGAAACTGAAGAACTTTTTAAAATAGATGATGATATCTGTTGTATTCGAGAGGACACCATACATTTATAATTATTTCACCTGCTAGTCACGAATGATATAATTATGGTAACCACTCAAAAAGCATGGATATCCCTTTTATTTTATGCGTTGTCTAAAAGTCTACGTTTTAAGTGATTGCTTCAAAAACGACAAACATTTCATTTTAAAGCCATCATCGAAAAGCCTCGGAAACTCCTTCAGCGACTGACAAAATTAGTCGTCCGCGAAACAAAATAGATACCCCAGGTTTTCAGTGAAAATTTTACAGAGACCTTAATGGGTATCAACTTAATACCGCAGATAACAAAAAGCTCTTAGCATAAAATTGTAAACACCTCTCATTTTCATATCATTTTAGCAGTTTATTTACTGTGATTCGCCAATTATTACAACAGTGAAATAAAATTAAATCACCTGATCGTATGTCTTGTGACGTCCAAGGCGAAAAATACGTCGCTAACATCTTTGCTATTTCCTAATTTTTTTATTGGAAGCATATAATAAAAGAAAAAACTTACCTTGAATTGGGTGATAAATTTCGGTATATTCTAGGATGGCTTTCTTATTCATTTGAAAAATCAAACACACAAAATGATTTGGTGTGACAGTTTGTAGAGGAGTGGTGTAATTCCTCTGGTGTGTCACTGTATGTTGGTCACTGCGATTCACTATAAACTCTAAACGTTTTAGTACATCCTGAGAAAGAGAAAGTATGTTTTTGTCCAGTTCATTTACGCTATCCAGCCTGGGACCTTTAATAATGAAAAGCGTTTTCGTCCGACCTGTTGAGAGATCCCTGTTTACCACTTGAAACCTATCACGAAGTGTACTTTCTGCGGCATTGTTGATGACACTGTTCAGTTCGATTTGACATTCTTTGGAATCACTGTCGATGGAAGGGAAATAACTAAAACATGTTCCGTTGTTCTGTTGTTCCATTTTTAGCTCCAATGATATTTCAATTTTTCCTAAAATCAGAAACAAAGAGAGAAACAAATGAATTGAATATTCTAGCCTCACCCCTCGGTGTCTCTCCAATTGAAAGTGCCTTTGCAGGCTATTCTATTCAACAAATACTACTTTTTTGTCTGCAACATGTAGTCGCTCGTAGAAGGAACGAGTGACAGCAGCTGTTTATCACTCTTTGTCACAAAAGCTGACACCGGCATGAAACAAATAAATAATGTTGAAGCATTGAACGGTTGTTTCAGTTGAATAGTTCCTGATCGCAACACATGAACCGCTTTTCTCCGTAGACTATTCGATTGAGTCCGCAAACGGGCCGATTGAGTCCACAAGCAAACATCATCCGAATTAGGCAAGCCGTGTGTGTCCGCAGACCAGCCTGCGGTCACTCTCGGATTACGTTTTCAAGACGTCCTCAGCTTGCAGGCATGATCGTCCATGTGGACATTTTGGTCGAAACCAACGGTTTCTATTCAGCAGATATTGCGCAGTTTTCCTCAGATAAAATTTTGTGCAAATTAAGGTCACCAGAAAAATAAGCAGAATGTATCTACGTTCGGCTTCTGCTTTATCTCGGTAGCTGTACATGAGTACTTGCAACGAATACCTCCCATGATATCTTCTCGGAACACAATAGTGAGAAACGAATATGTTGAATAACAAATTCCAGTTCCAGAGCGTAAGTTACACAACTTATATTAACGCCTCTCCCAGACCCAAGGAAACGGGTGTGTGGGATGTCTCGCTCTTCTAGAATACTATGATGGATTTTAGCCAACGCAGAGTGTCCCTCTCTGTAAATCTTACCTCCCTCCGCGACGGATAGAACGTCGTGACAGTGTTAACCCCAAGAGTGGTGATGTCAGAGAATGTTCAAGCACATCGAGAGCTAGCTTTCCCGAACAATGATCGTTCCAGGGGTGTCTGGAATGTCAGACCAACATACTTATCCACTTCTCCGCCTCTCCTCTTCGCTAAAAGAGGATTAGTTGCTGAATGGATGATTGCGTTGGTCTGTCGTGCTTGTCTTTTGAGCCTGATCAAACGGAATGTTAACATGTTCCTGACGATTCTGTGGCAGGATAAAGGTGATGGGGTCGACGATTTAAGCGCTCGGTAAAGTAGAGTCGGTGTGTATTTCTTGTCAATGGGTTGTAATGATCGGACGTTTGCAAAGACATACTTTTTACTGCACATCAATTCAACTTAAAACTCTTGTATTTAACGGAATAGCCGCAATGATACACATGATTCTGTATTCAATGGGCGATGTACAAGCCGGAACTTTTTTCCCAGCACCGTTCATACTAGTTCCTTTCCCATCGGGTCATTAGTTACGCTTCGAAAAGTTTCCCAATTTCGTTATACAATTATCGACAGTCTGTCGCATGGTGTGAAAATGAAAACGTCCAAAAGTAAAGTAAACTCGGTTCACAAAAAAATTCGTTAACCAAAAATGAGATAATATTTTTAAAAAACCCAATAATTTTCAACTACAACATTAACCCAGTACCGTGGCCGTCTCGTTTTGTGGATCATTTATATCTAAATTGGTCAACTTTATTTCGGTAAATCTTCGTACATCTTGACATGCTTCGAGCTTCTTTTAAAAATGTTTCTCCCAGCTGTTTCGCAAATCTGCAGAAATTTGTACTTATATTTTTACTAACAGTGATAGCCACCAAATGTTTAGGCGTGAATGGGCATCAGCCGAAGAGAAACTGCGATACGAATTTCAACAAACACTGGTTCCGAAAAGGTTGTTTTGATGTTTTATCGATCCACTTGATCAGTACAGCTTCAGTCAAAACAAACAAACCTTCACCTTTGGGTATAAACACCGGAATTAAAATTTGTTTATTTAAATGAATTTTAATGCATGGGTTGTGTAATAAATACAGAACGCGATGTGTGTTTGAATCGGGGGGGGGGGGGGGAGGGGGCGCGGTGGCTCAGTTGGTAGAGGTGCAGGCTGCAAGCCGAGAGGTCCTCGGTTCGAATCCCACCTGCGGCAACCGCGTTGTGTCCTTGGGCAAGACACTTCACCCTGATTGCCTACATGGGGGCACGATGACACTGTGTACTGAGGCGTACTGCACGTCGATGGTGCGCATGTCTTCAACCAATCTAACCCTGCCTGTGCTGCGGTGCAGAGTTCAGAGTTACGATGTTGGAGAGCTGACAGCTGCTCGTCGTTGCTCGGTGGTTCTCTCCGGGTACTCCGGCTTCCTCCACCCGTAAACCTGTCACGGTCACGATTAGCCATTGTGCATAAGTATGTGACCTTAAACACCAATAAATAAATATATAAATAATCGGTGGGTGCTTTACATAACTCGCTGGAATGGCTCTCGCGAAATATGACTACGCGATTCCAACTCGTTATGTAAAACACCTGGGAGCGCGGTTGCTCAGTGGTAGACTGTTGGACTTCTATGCTGGAGGTCCCGAGTTCGATCCCCATCCAGGACGACTTGCGTTGTGTCCCTGGGCAGGCACTTTATCCCGGTTGCCTACACGGGGGCACGATGACGCTGTATACTAAGGCGTAATGCACGTCGATGGTGCACATGTCTTCAACCGCTGTAACCCTGCTAGAGCGGAGCTTGAACAAAGTTAGAATGCTGAGGAGCTGACAGTTGCTTGTCGATGTTCGGTGGTTCTCCCCGGGTACTCCGGCTTCCCCCACCCGTAAAGCTGTCACGGTCACGATTAGCCGTTATACATAAGAATGTGACCTTAAACCCCAACAAACAAGCCCACAATGTTTTGTTTTCGGCAATATATTCACGACATTGTCATTTCAGAGACACATGCTTAAAATGGTTTAATTGAGGCTCGTTATTCGAATATATAAAGCTATTGACACAGCGTGGCAAAACATTGAAGGATTTTATGGAATTAAATACACAAACAGTACTTTCGTTTTGATTCTCGTCTCTCTTGCTTCGAGGGTAGTTTACACTTGCGAGATACACATTTGTGCGCTGTGGTTGACATGCAGTACTGTGATCGCAAAGGCGGACAGAGATTTCGATTGGATCGCGACTTAGTCGCGAGCTGGTAGAAACTCTTGGTCCGTTTTTTTTCCCCACAACACGTGAAAATCTCACCTGTCGAAAATATGAAACGCGAGAACGTTGAATCTATAATGCTATTTTCGTTCGTTTCCCTTGATTTAGTATTCATTCTGTTATACTTTATTTTTTAAATCTCGACCCAAGAGGTATAATTGTGCTGTGTCGCGTGAAGATTAAGATCTGGTCGAGATAGAGTCTTCTTTTGCAATCTTTCTACTTTAAGTTTGGATTCTTCGGTATCTGTGGGAGAAAGTTAATTTGCGGGATGTCGTGGGTGGTTTCTCGTGTCAGTAATGAAATAAAATCCGAATGATTCAATCCATTCATTGATTAATGAGCTTCCAGTATCTCGAGACTTGTTCCTGATAGTATGTCGGAAACATCATGCTTATCTAACTGAGCGATTCTGTCGATTTGGGTAAATTATAAGATGTTCACAGTGGGCGTTTGGATCAACTAATTATTCAGAATAAAAAGAATTCCCACTGTTTAACTTTTGTTTGGCTTAAAAACAATAAATATATTATTAGTCTGAGTGAAACACACAGATTATTGTTTTTGTACGGTTTCTTTTTCTTTTCTTTGCTTCCTCTTCGTCTTCTTCTTCTTTTTTTATTCTCCGGTCTTCTGAGCACTTCTTGTCCGCAAGATAACTCGAAAATGAATTGTGCTATCCCGTTGTCGTTTGGCACAGTCAGAAGTTGAGTATGGCCCATTCGGCCACAGCGTTTCCACAGCCTCTAATTGCACAAACAGTAAATTATCCCCAAGCAATACTACGTTATATTTATTCACACTGTACACGGAGTGAACACAATCAGATTACAGAAGTGTAGTTAGCTGTCAAACATTAAATGCTATCTTGCTATAATCTGTTGCCAGTTTCTCAAACCAAGTTGAGAGAAATCCTTTGCTTTGTAAGAAAATAAAGTATAAATTATTCAGCTCCATGCTATTAACCCTCTCAAGACATCAGTGTGGGTTTTATGTTTTGCAATGTAAGAATGATAACCCTTTCCATACTCACGTTACTTCTCTAAACATCATTCAAATAAGTGGCAGAGCAAAAAATTTTCGTTTCTGATTCCTTGATAGAACCCTTTGAATGCTGCGCACATAATGTTTTTTCTTGTTTCTTGGTAAAATTTATCTGATTCTTGTATGAATATCTTTAAACACCATTAACGAAAACCTATTCCTGATGTCTTTAAAAATATTTCAGACCCCAAAATAAGCCTCCATAAATTCTCTTTCTATTTTGTTTATTTCTGATGCTATAACCTCTTTTCACGCAGGCTTGCATTTACTGGAGGCAGTAGTTTATTTCATTTCGAACTCTCGAGCTTGAATGTACTTCCAACTGCCCACCTCACATCGTGTCGGATCGTTTTACAAATGAACAGTGCTAGACATTTGGCTCTTTACATCCCTAACAAAACAAAAATAGTAAATTAATCTCTTGCTTCCGAAGCGATATGGACACGAACGAATAGAGGAGTGTCATTAGGATCCTATAATCAAACAGACCGAGGCTGTGTTGGTGTAGGTCTCTTTACTATAAACGTAGCATGTGCTTTAATACACAGTGCTACCCCCCCTCCTCCACTCCAAGAGGGCAAGTATTGTTATTCCTCTTGACCTTAGAATTAAATGCACTTATTGTGCGACATCATTTACAAATATTATACGATGTACTGTGGTTTTTCAATACAATATAATAAATATAATATTGTGATATTATTGTAAAATATCGTGTATATCATATGGAGGTAGTAACAGAATTACCTCTGATGGGGATCGAACCGTGGACCTTTCGGTTTGAATTTCAATGATCTACTCAGGAATTTTGCTAAGCCCTTTTGAAACTGTCATACCGTCCACCCCCCAAGTGCACTGCATTTCGAAGATTGAAAACACCTCTGTGCTATGCGTTTGCCGTTCTATTCAGGCTTGGCAATTTCAGGAGAGCGATTTTTTAGCTCTCCTTACCGCCCTCCTGAAAGAATTTATGAGAGCGAAAAATTGCTCTCCTAAATATTTTGGTCTGGGATGATTGAGATTACATGTATTATGCTCACATTAAATTTTTGTTGTAAAGCAAAAATGTAATTTAACTTCGAAGTCACATAACATCACGTAATTTCATTTTGAAAGTGGTTTAGTGGTGAAAGGTAATGGCTGCAACCATACCCAAACACAGTTGCAATCATTTGAAGCAAAATGGGTCACAGCAATATTTTTTTTTCTGTCAGTTTCAAGTTCAACAGCTGACATCACAGTTTGAGGGGCAATTATTCAAGGAATATCGACACTATAATATACTACCATTACTACTATCCTGTCACTTGGAGCACTTGCACCAGGATGTGACTGCAGATTCAAGCAGGACCTGTTGTCGAAGAAAGTCATACGCCTACCACCACCACCTCCAACCCCCTTGGGGGTTGAAGGTGGTAGTGGTAGGCGTATGACTTTCTTGGACAACAGGTCTGGGTACACACACAGGTCTTGTCAAGTGTTTGTTCGGTTGTTGAGTGAGACATCTAGATGTCTAAGAGATTTCGCTTTACCTTTTTTTGCCCTCCTCCATTTTTCAGAATGCCAGGCCTGTCTATCAGATGAGCAGTTAATATCAAGTGGCAGGATAATATCATTTTTATTTCATACACAGATAAAATAAGGGCGGTCAAATGATTGATCTGATACAAGACTAAACTGGAAAGCACTCTAAATTGCAAAACAGACGAAGGCTTAGTGGGAGATCGTCTCCTCTAAATAACAATCTAGACAGCCACATGGGGAACAAGAGAAAGGCGAGATGAGACATACATTGATTTACAATAATGTAATACATTTGCTTTCCGTCTCAACTGCTAACCTCCATCAGCATGTTTGCATGTTTTGTGAGTCATCGCATAAGTTACAAAATAGGAAAGATGGGAACACAGAATTCTCAGTGTTTTCCCACTGTTCATACCGAACAAACGCGTTCATCAAGTTGATCTGACGGTCTGCAAAAGGTTCAGGACAGTCGCAACGTAATGCGATTTATGCGTCTGAAAGTAAATTGTAAAACAGAAAAGCAAGACAATCAAGTTATTTACACTGTCGGAAGTTGCATCAAGGGGGCGCGGTGGCGTTGCGGTAACCGGTTCTCGTCAGATCACCGAAGTTAAGCAATGTCGAGCCCGGTTCGTCCTTGGATGGGTGATCGTCTGAGCGATCGATTCGGACTCCCGCGTTGTGTCCTTGGGCAAGGCACTTAACCCCGATTGTCCACATGCACGTCGATGGTGCGCATGTCTTCAACTAATCTAACCCAGCCTGCGCTGCAGTGCGGAGTTACGATGTTGGGGAGCTGGTAGCTGCTCGTTGTTGCGCGGTGGTTCTCTCCGGGTACTCCGGCCTCCTCCACCCGTAAAACTGTCACGGTAATGATTAGCCATTGTGCATAAGTATGTGACCTTAAACTCCGATAAATAAATATTAACGCTGCATCAGCAAAATGAACAAGCCATTTCGCCATTATGTTTATGTATGACATGCTGTATCAGTCTCTCTGTCTGTCTGTCTGTCTGTCTGTCTGTCTGTCTGTCTGTCTGTCTGTCTCTCTCTCTCTCTCTCTCTCTCTCTCTCTCTCTCTCTTTCTCAGACATTGGAATAACCCGCGAACGATCGTTTAGGTTACCGTGGGTTACGTCAAGTATAAAATACGCGAACGCCCTACAGTTTACGACAAAGTAATACAACATAATTTATCAAATCACTAAATACGCATGTTTTTTTTTTACCAGAAAAACTTAACAGTCTTTCGGAACTATCTTGACTAAAAGGCTGAGTACTGCACCCAGATATGAACTGAATGGCATCCTGTTTTCATTTTTAAAAGCATTTCGCCAGAACAAATAGCAACAACTGACGCGCGATCTCTCAGATGTATCTGCGAGATCGCGCGTTAGTTATTTATTTAGGCGGAAATCCCTTTTAGACATGAAACGGCATGCCCTGCGTAGTAAAAACAGAGAAGGTGGAAACGCAACGCAACACCCTTTTCTTTTCTTTGGATTATAACTATGCTATATAGCCTAACCTGCCAGCGGTTTACGATATGCGTCCTGTATTTCCAGGCCTGCTTTACTGTTCCTCAGGCTTTTCATATATGTCGACTGGCCGAGATGTGGCCTTAGAAATAAGAATTCGACTCCAGTACATTTTGTACATAAAAATAATGGTGATAATATATAGATATAATGCGCATGCGTATATCCTCGCCAACATGCCGTGTTTCTCGTCTGCATCTTAAATTCTGTAACATCGTAATCGTGCCGGTGCATGTACACAAGTAAAATGAAGAATTCTGTTCTAAAAAAGAAGCCGAGTTGAATCCCAGGACAGTGGCGAATAAATCTCCCACTACCAACGTTATTTACAAGGAGAAGCGGATTAGTATTGGTTGGAGGACATTGGACCATCAACAGGGATTTCGCTTTGGCGTACTTCGCCACCCTGCTCACATTTGATAAAATTGGATTAAGTATTTTTGCCAGAGGTAGACATGAGATGATACAATCAATCGATGTGAGATTCACTGCCCTAAGCAATGAGCCCTCTCGCCTTGAAGGAGGATTAGTAAGATTATTCCTTCCGCCCCTTGAATGGGGATATATAGCATTTCATTAGTATATATCACACAATCACCATCAAATAGCTATTTACGGAAAATACCGATCACAACACGTCTAATACGGGAATGGCGTCAAACGTTAACGTCGACATAGTAACGTTGTGAGCTGGTTTCAGAAGTTGAATTGAATTATTCTCTTTATTTTCATTACCTGTCTAATACAAATGGAAGAAAACATTTCCTGAATATTTTCATTTTTGTATCGAAAACTTAGCTTGTCACCCTCTTTGTTGGAATTGATTACATGGCGTGTTTTTATTTCTCGAGCTCATTACAGTAAGGATCATAAGCTAGTTTTAGAGGCAAAGATACCAAGATTTGGATGGAGATTTTGTGAACAGCGCTGGCTTGCTTTAGTCGTTACGTTTGCTAAAAATTTATATTACACATTATGTAATAAAAAGAATTTCAAATTAGTCACGATTTGGCATGACTTTTCTTAACCTCGTTCACTAAAAGCGACCTGAGCCTCGGAAATCTCAGCTCAGATCGATTTTAGTGAACTGGGTACAGAAATTCCACATGAAATCGCGATTCATTAGGGATTCTCTTTTCATTAACTTTCCATACAAAAATCGATGCGCTGATCTATCTTTGCTAAGGAGGAAACCAATCAGGAATACCGTGTAAAAGATACTCATTTCATTCCCTTTACCGCGCTCTGTAGTCACCAAAGTGGTTTATTTATCGATCCCATCGCGATCGGCTAGCGACATGTTTACATTAGTGGACTGGGATTTCAAACAGGGATATTTCGAAAACGAGATCGATTCACGGAAAACAATCAAAAATGGCATTCGGATTCAATGCCCTGGTATTTTCTTGGAGGGTGGGATTCTTTAGTGCTTTGGAGAGAGAAGTGGAAACATAATTTCGAAACTCATCGTGACCGAATCGCGATTCGATCGAATTTTACACTCCGCTTATGTGATCTTAAGGCTGTACGTTTCATAAATACGATGTATCCCTGACTTTTGTACAGGTAACGGCAGTTATTATATTACTACCACAAATAGCCCATCAGTACCGCGTAACGGCCAAAACCGATCGGCGCTATTCTCAAACATCACCAATTAGTTTTCATTATTTTTTCATTTTTTGTCTCACAAACATAGGTTATGACCCCTCGTTGGAACGAGCTCGTCGAGCTCATTCCAACGAGGGGTCATAGCCTATGTTTTTTGAGACAAAAAATGAAAAAAATTAGTTATTCAAGAATTGTTTTTGCAAGTGTCGTCTGCTTTGTAATGTTAGGTAAAGGGTTATGTGAAATATTGTTGTCTCTTTGTTTGTTTGTTGTTACTGTTGTTGTTTGACGACATTTTCGATGGTCAGTGACATAGGGTGTCGAACAGTTCTTTTATGGTCGGATGAAGCTGGAGTACCTGGATAAAATTAATAAGCAACAGCGAGTAACTGTTACAATTCCCAAGGTACTAAGCCGACACGTGTTGAAAGCAGATTTATTATATGACTACCACAAACAGCCCCTCAATACCACTGTAGCTTGCCCACCAAATCCAGCTTTCTGGAAAACAAGAGTGTCAAGCTTTCCAGATCGTTATCATGCCTGTCTTAAACGAGGCGCATTTGAACGGTCAATTTCTGCCAGTGACCTATAAATAAAAATATAGAACATAAGCACCGAATATAAACTCGAGTGTCTCCTCATTAAACTCCGTTGACAAACATTCCAGTCAAGGTTTATTTGAAGGTGCCGTGCTGAACAATTGTAAAATAATAATAAACAACTATTTTCAAAATGTGAAACCAACAAAACGTAGGAGAATCTGTATTATCGAAAGCGATTCCGATTGAAATTCAAGTCTTGCCTCCATTGTTTTGACTTTCAAGTTTGATGTTGGAGACGAACTTTCGATATTACTACGCGTTTGGGATTCCCCAATTCCATAAATTGTTAATGGTTATTTGGATGATATAATTCTTGTTGTATTTGATTTTTCAGGTGTTGTGATTAGTTTAAAATATAAATTGTCATATAATAAACAAATTACAACAGTAGTCATCTGTATTTATCTCGCCAGTGAGCACGAGAATATGCATTTTTCTCATATGATTCGTCCGTTTTGTTCACTTTAAAAAATTTGATATTTTGTTTTCATATTAATCAGTGATAAAAATATAGTGATAAATAAAGCCTTCCGTCAATTCCATTGGTCAATTTCAAAACTAGACAATTTGATTGGCTGAACAAAATGCAACTGGGCCACATTTTCATAATTTACATAATTAGAGTTGGGAGCTTTCATTGGTCAATTTCAAAACTGGACAATTTAATTGGCTAAACCAAATACAACTGGGTCACATTTGCATAATTTCAGTAGGGAGAATTTACGTTATCTGTCCTATTTAGGGTGGGTTATATTGTATTAATCTTTTACCTAACGTAACGGCAAAAACCGTCTCGCGCAATACAAGAAAAACACCATTCATTTTTTTTTATATTTTTCAGTTTTTGCTTCCAAAACATAGGTTATGACCCCTCATTGGAACTAGCGTGTCGCGCTCGTGCCAATGAGGGGTCATAACCTATGTTCAGGAAGCAAAAAATGAAAATTTTTTAGTTGTACGAGGATGTTTTTTCCAAGTACCGTCTGCAACTCAAGTTAGGTGATGATTTAAAAAGTCATATTCAGTGGCTAATTTGTGCTAATTTGTGCGTGTGTGTGTCATATGATATATAGAATATGAAATGAGTGTTTTTCTCATATAATATTTATGAAACGCGTCCGAATTTTCCGTTTAGAGGCTCGCCCAAACGGAAAATTCTTAGACTCGTTTCATAAATATAATATGAGGAAAACACTCATTCCATATCCACTATATACGAGGACTTTTGCAGGGAGTGAGATTTTCGGAGCGTAAAAATACTCGTGTCTCTTTTCCAATTCAGGGCTTGCCTTGAGTCGGGGCTGGTCAGCCCAGGCCCGAGATCAGCCCTGAGGAGCACTTGCTGGGGGCTTTTTTTCAAGCACCGACATTTTCCACTGAAAAGCACTAACAACAATGGACAAAATGGAAAATCAGCCCCGAAAAGGCCCCGACCTCAATATGTGGGGCACTTTTTTTAGGCCCCGACCATTTTACTCAAGGCGAGCCCTGGAAATTGTCCATACTATGGGTGCTACGACAAAGACTCTATTATGCTCGACACAGACATACACAGGTAAATCATTTTTCGAAATAAAAATGACCCCCTCGTTGTCCAATCTTTCTCCCACCACGTTCACTGAATCACTGAAAAGATTGTCTGGTATATTTCTTCACCAAACTCACAAATAAGTCAAACGTATTTTCACTGGAGAAAAATGCTGTTAAACTTAATTCCCTCAATAATTGCCTAAAATAATAGTGTTAACACATTAAATAGTCGTTTACATGTGCTATACGAATAAAAAGTCTTGGATTCATTTGTATCCAATATTTAGCATCACGTTAAAATAAATTGTGTCCTTCTGCGATCCGCCTCAGATCGAACCTCGCCTACGCAGCTCGTCCAATCAGCCCGGAAAACATCTCTTCTCTTTCCCTATTACCCCTTCACCTTGCAATCTATCACCCTTTCACGAAATCTCCTTTTCCACTTAAAAATCACTACCAGTGTACTACTCGACAGAATACTTGGTCTAGCACTCGAAAGGCAGTACAGATGACATCAGTATGTATAGATATATGTCGC
Organism: Pictodentalium vernedei; assembly: GCA_031216915.1. Taxonomy (NCBI): domain Eukaryota; kingdom Metazoa; phylum Mollusca; class Scaphopoda; order Dentaliida; family Dentaliidae; genus Pictodentalium; species Pictodentalium vernedei. The sequence goes on along the minus strand of CM062289.1, from coordinate 439,232,884 downwards.
CATGTATTAAAAATTACAGTGTAATGTTCTTTGTGGAAGGCCACATAAGCGTTATGCTTGATGTTGGATCCACTTCCATGTATATTACATTATGACAAATCTTTTCCTTATTTGGGAGCACGGTGGCTCAGTGGTAGGCTGTTGGACTTCTATGCTAGAGGTCCCGAGTTCGATCCCTGTGCGGGACGACCCGTGTTGTGTCCTTGGGCAAGGCACCTTATCCCGGTTGACTGCATGAGGGTACGATGGTACTAACGCGCACTGCACGTCGATGGTGCACAAGTCTTCAACCGCTTGAGCGGAGCTTGAAAAGAATTAGAATGTTGAGGAGCTGACAGTTTCTCGTCGATGCTCGGTGATTCTTTCCAGGAACTCCGGCTTCCTCCACCCGTAAAGCTGTTACGGACACTATTAGCCATTGTGCATAAGTATGTGACCTTAAACACCAATAAATAAATAAATAATAATGTTCCAAAGTCGACGTGACGTCTTACACATCCTGAGTTGGGTTCAGAAGTAGACTTGAATTAATCTTCTCTAGTTTTCAAGTTATTTATTTCACTAACTATTTACCCAGCACTGTTAGCAAATGACAATTGAAACAATATTTCCTGGATAACTGAAGATCTTTATTTTTGCCTCCACTACATTCTTTACAGTACAGTCGCCGTGATCCACGGGTGGCCAGTGATGTCCACGCATGCGTTTACCAGGTAATAAAAATCATCATAAGCAAAATATTAATTATTGAAGCACCGGGTTGTACCCGGTGCTTCATTAATTAAATTGTTGATGATTATTCCTATAATTAGTGTTTGGAATCTAATATTATTGCATCCGTAGCAATATTACCCACCCTTGAACATGGACCAATCCACGGCGGCCGTTTTGTACATGTATGATCCATCATTGTGATGAGCTCATAAGCTATGTTTTCGAGGCTAAAATTCAACAACAACAAATTTAGATTGGTGATTTTTTAAATTTCGCTTTTTCTGTTACGTTAGGTCAAGGGATTTATCACATTATGTGATGAAGGGAATCTCGAATTCGTCACGATTTGATATGGAAGTTTTGAACCCGTTCCGAAAACTTGATCAGACCGTCGGTAAACCTTTGCTCAGATTGATTTTTGTGGACTTAGTATGGAACCCTCAAATTAACTGGCGACTCCTTAGAGAGCCTCCATTTCATTTATTGACGAACTGGTTGGGGGGGGGGGGGGGTAATACATATTTCCGGGAGGTTTCGAACTGAAAGGGGCGCGGGGCGTTGCGGTAACCGGTTCTCGTCAGATCACCGAAGTTAAGCAACGTCGAGCCCGGTTAGTCCTCGGATGGGTGACCGTCTGAGCGATCGATTCGGACTCCCTCGTTGTGTCCTTGGGCAAGGCATTTAACCCTGTTTGTCCACATGGGGCCACGATGACGACGTGAACTAAGGCGTACTGCACGTCGATGGTGCGCATGTCTTCAACCAATCTAACCCTGCCTGTGCTGCAGTGCGGAGTTACGATGTTGGGGAGCTGGCAGCTGCTCGTTGTTGATCGGGGGTTCTCTCCGGGTACTTCGGCCTCCTCCTTCATGCCATGTCGTGATCGTGATGTAGCTCTAGATGCTGAGAGTGGCATTAAACTCCACTAAATTTCCAAATCAATAAATTAACACCACAGAAGCTTATACCAACAGCAACTGTAACGTTGGGGCGCGGTGGCTCAGTAGGTAGAGGTGCAGGCTGCAAGCCGAGAGGTCCTCGGTTCGAATCCCACCTGCGGCAACCGCGTTGTGTCCTTGGGCAAGACACTTCACCCCCATTGCCCATGTAGGAGCACGATGACGCCGTGTACTAAGGCGTACTGCACGTCGATGGTACGCATGTCTTCAACCAATCTAACCCTGCCTGTGCTGCAGTGCGGAGTTACGATGTTGGGGAGCTGGCAGCTGCTCGTTGTTGATCGGGGGTTCTCTCCGGGTACTTCGGCCTCCTCCACCCGTAAAACTGTCACGGTCATGATTAGCCATTGTGCATGAATATGTGACCTTAAACATCAATAAATAAATATATAAATAATTCGCACTGAAAAATCATTGGTGGGAAGCAACCCTATAAGGTGGAGCAGTGCTTGTTTATAGTGGTAAACAACTTCCGCCTTTCAGGTAAAATAGGACGCAGTGTCAACGCCTGGGGTGGAAGGCCTCTAAAGTGGGCAGCATGGGTATAAAGTTATAAACGATTGGCTAAACTTACCTTCATGCCATGTCGTGATCGTGATGTAGCTCTAGATGCTGAGAGTGGCATTAAACTCCACTAAATTTCCAAATCAATAAATTAACACCATAGAAGCTTATACCAACAGCAACTGTAACGTTGGGGCGCGGTGGCTCAGTAGGTAGAGGTGCAGGCTGCAAGCCGAGAGGTCCTCGGTTCGAATCCCACCTGCGGCAACCGCGTTGTGTCCTTGGGCAAGACACTTCACCCCCATTGCCCATGTGGGAGCACGATGACGCCGTGTACTAAGGCGTACTGCACGTCGATGGTACGCATGTCTTCAACCAATCTAACCCTGCCTGTGCTGCAGTGCGGAGTTACGATGTTGGGGAGCTGGCAGCTGCTCGTCGTTGCTCGGTGGTTCTCTCCGGGTACTCCGGCTTCCTCCACGCGTAAAACTGTCACGGTCATGATTAGCCATTGTGCATAAATATGTGACCTTAAACATCAATAAATAAATAAATAAATAAATAAATAACTGTAACGTTATAATACTTCCATGAAGTCGTTACGTCTCAACGGTTCCATTTTAAGGAAAAACAATCAGTATGAATATCTGAGGTGTTCTATCATGAATTCCTATTTGTGTGACAAACGGAAGATAAAAACACGCGAAGTGTTAAATTAAATATATAAAGAGTTTGTTATTTCCCACGTATAACATTAACTCTCTCGCTATGACACATTTCCGTCAAATAGTTAAAGCCACTGTGGAATAAAACTCTTATTTGATATGCTATATACTATTCTGTCTATGTCTCCAGGGGCGGCGGGACGATATTCAAAGTGGGGGTGCTGGATGGGGCGATGGATGGTCGTCGGTATGAAAAATTTAAATTCCAGGGTCCCAAAACCCCCGTTTCCATGCATCTGAGTGGATATTTTGAGATTTTTCAGGAGATGTATTTGAAAGATTTCACACTTTGAGAGCCGTTAAAAAACGTCGGTAAAGCATACAGGTGAGGTCAATTTATCAGCTTTGGTCGTAACGACCAAAGCTGATAAATAGACCTCACCTGTATGCTTTACCAGACGTTTATAGCAATTATTCTGTCTGTGGATTATCTTGTCTGGGTGTGGATTTGATATTTGTATGTCTGTTAGATTACGATCTATTTCAGTATTTTAACAGACTGTATACATTTTAGCGTTTGCTGCCACTTTCTGCCAAAAAATTATCCAAAATCCATCGAAACTGAACCAGTACGAGAGAAACATATCTGGCGAAAATATGGGGGAGGCTCTGGATCCGCCCCTTGTTTCACCAGTCATTGGTTGTGTCAAAATATATGCATACAAAAAATCATGTCCCGGCAAAAAAGGTGGAGGGGCTGAAGTCCCCCAGCCTCCCCCCGGTTCCGCCGCCTCTGGTCTCTATACTTTTTGAGACGATACCAAATTAGTTCACAATCGAAGACGGACCTTTATGCATTTTAAGGAGTTTTATTTTTTATCCTTTCCAATAAAATGACTCCTGGATTCATTCGAAAACTGTAGATTTTGTATTTCATGGACGTGTTTGGCGTTGTATTTTTCGACAACAATTGAGAAAATCAGATGTTTGTGAATTCACCTTCGTGGCTTGAGAAAAAAAGAACAACTCAACGACGTACATTTCTGTGTTTGCTGAGTGAACGCACTTCGCTTACGAGTGGGCAAGAACTGATTCACAAATTATTCATTCAAACTAAAGAAGTTTACATCCTTCTCTGGGTAGTTTTTTTTTTCTTTGCAAACTCGAAAGAATTTGAAGATGAAGCGAGGAGGAGTCCGATCGCATTTACCGTAGAAGTAAATAATTCCGAGCAGAAAGTCGCATTTGTTGGGATTAAGCGAATATTTTAAAGAAAAATAATGGGGATTAGCCCGATACATTCCAATAGGAGCGCTAGTGTACTATTGGTCCTTTGTTTCCAACACTTCATTGACATTGTTATTGTTTAGAAAACAATCCGCATTGGTAACTTTCAATCAGAGTATATTGTGGCGATATGCTGAAGATTAAATTTGAAAGCTTCAGTGGGTACACCGTTCTTTGACTAAATACAAAATTATCCATACAGACGAGGAGCTATTATTTACGGAAAAAAATAATCTAGTGAAAGGGTAAGATTTCCGTTGTTAACACAGCGGTACACAGAAGTTGCTGCTGTGTGCCCTGTTGCTGTGACAGGACAGTAGACTACCGCCCCGTATTGTGTGTGCTGCAGTGGGGTGATCCTCACTGAAGAAGTCTCCTTTCGTTCATGATTTTAACCCTTTACCTAACGTAACGGCCCAAACTGGCCAGCGCTCTTCTCAAAAATCGCCAATTAATTTTCATTATTATTTCATTTTTTGTCTCAAAAACAAAAGTTATGACCCCTCGTTGGAACGTGCTCGTCCCAATGAGGGGTCATAACCTATGTTTTTGAGACAAAAAATGAAAACAATTAGTTATTCAAGAATATTTTTTGCAAGTGTCGTCTGTTTTTCATGTTAGGTAAAGGGTTAAAAGCATCATGCTGGAGAACGGTCTTTACTGAAGCCGGAGATTGACAGATCCCAGATTGTACTTGGTGGGCTTTACACATCTCCATTCACGCGATCTTCAGATGTAACGTATTAATTCATTTTCTAGTTCTTAAAACCAAAGAAATTGGAAAATTATATCTGGAGATACATCAGCAAGGGCCAGGAAAAGTGCATTTTTGTGAATTAGAACCGTTGCACAACCCTTCAGCTCCTCCTTTGTTCTGCAATGTGGCGTCCCACTGTAGACGACGAGCGATAACTCAGACAGAAAATAAATACATTTCAAATGCCGTTTCGACATTTTGGAAGTTAATATTCACATTGATGAGCTACCTTATCGGTAGTAACAGTGTCGTCCCTATTCACATGTATTTTGTTCAATGTTGATGAAAGTTCCGTTGGTGTCTTTTGTCAGTGATTTCCAGTTAAATGAACATGCCTCTTTTGAGATTCAGATTTTTTGTCAAAATCTCGCAATATCAACTGCGCGTATATATAAATATAATCTTCGGTCGGATCGAGGCAAAGGGAACATTGAAAAGTTCTACATGGAAAGTGAATGGATGACTTTAATAGGCTCATTGCATCAATGTCTAAATCTAATTTCCGCACACATCGTCCAGTCTATCACATATGAAGTTCAGTATGACCAAACAGAATGTACAGACATACAAGATATCATTCTTGAACAGAAAACTTTTTTTATTACACGCCTGTGCTTTTATTTTCATAAAATACATGCTTTTTTCTGCAAAAAACGTATTTTTGTATTGTCCTTGAACAATACGGATCACGTGCGCGGACAATTTAACAATTCCTTTTTTTACGTTTGGGTTATTTTTGGCAATAATTTGTGTCTTTAATATTTTTTTTAAAATTGTAGGCTTGCAAGAAATACACAAAAGCATACGCGTTCGATCTGACATTTTTTACCGCACGAGATCGATTTCGGCGGAGGGATAATATTGAACAAGAAGCCGAAAGCTTCGAGTTCAGTATTGTTCCTCCGTCAAAATCGATTAATATCTTGTAGGAAACTGTAAATAAATACAGAACAGCATAGGCGTTCGAACTGTGATTTTTAGCTCAACTTGACAAAGTCAAGCTGAGGTATTGCCATCACTTCTTGTTCGTCGGCGTACGTACGTACGTACGTACGCATATACGTTAGTATCTTAGTACGTTGGTACGTACGTCCACAATTTCCTTTGGCACACCTCACAGGTCGCATTTATGATCAGATCGCTTTGAAACTTGGTATGCTTATTTGGGGTGACCTCTAGATGGGAGCTATCGATTTTCTTCAATTTTCATCAAAATATGTTGCTGCGGCCAATGTTCTTAGAACTTAGTTTAGTCAAACCTCAAAATTTCCCTTTGGCACACCCTACAGGGCACATTTATGATTGGATCGCTTTGAAACTTGGTATGCGTGTTTGGGGTGACCTCTAGATGGGAGCTACCGATTTTCTTCAATTTTCGTCAAAAAATGTTGCCGCGGCCAATGTTCTTAGAACTTAGTTTAGTCAGACCTCAATATTTCTCTTTGGCACATCCTACAGGGCACATTTATGATCGGATTGCTTTGAAACCTGGCGTGCTTGTTAATGGTGACCTCTAGATGGGAAATATCGATTTTCTTCCATTTCCGCCCGTCAAAAAATGTTGCCGCTGGCAACGATCTTTGAACTTAGTTTAGACAGGTATCAATATATTCCTTTGGCATGCCCTACAGGGCACATTTATGATCAGATCGGTTTGAAACTTTGTATGCTTGTTTGGGGTTGCCTCAAGATGGGCGCTATCGATTTTCGTCGATTTCCGTCAAAAAATGTTGCAATGACCTTCGATGAACTTGGTGCAGTTAAGCATCAATATTTCCCTTTGACACACCCTACAGGTCACATTTATGATTGGATCGCTTGCAAACTTGGTGTGCTTCTGTGGGGTGACATCTATATGGGAGCTGACGATTTTTTTCCAATTCTGTCAAAAAATGTTGCCGCTGACCTTTGAACTTAGTTTAGTCAGGCCTCAATATTTCCCTTTAACACACATTTATGATCGGACCACTTTGAAACTTGGTATGTGTGTTCGGGGTGACCTCTAGATGTGAGCTATTGCTTTTTTCATTTCCATAAAAAATTATTGCCGTTATCACCAGCCTTTGAATTTACTGCATTTGTGCATCAACTTATCCCTTTTGAACTCTCAGCAGGGTGTGTTTATGAATTTCCATAAAAAAACCCAAAACCATTGCCACAAGCAATGACCTTCTACTTAGTGCATATGTGCATTTCATCTTCCTTTGGCATGCTTCAGAAGGCACATTCATTATCAGGTTGTTTTGAAACTTTGTATGCTTATGCAGGGTGACAAAAACAAAAGTTGGAGCTATTGATTTTCTTTTCATTTCCATCAGAAACTGTTGCTGTTAGCAACAATCTTTGAATTTATTGCATTTGTGCATCAACATTCTTTGACATGGTGTACAGGCCACATTTATCATAGGATTGTTTTTGAACTTGGTGTGCTTATTAGGCAAGACCTTTAGATAAGAGCTATTGATTAGCATTCATTTCTGTGAAAAAAAGTTGCCATTTACAATAACCTCTGAACATACTGCATTTGTGTATCAACATTCTTTCTTTAGCCAGTCTTACTGTTTACATTTAAAAATTGCATGGATTACTCTGACGTTGTGCACACACAATGCTGTTATGTTGAAATTTCATCAAATAACATTGGTACTAATGATCTTCAATTTTGCCATTTCATTTATAACTTACCAAGTTCAAGTTTGTCAAGTTGAGCTACAGTGTCATTGACACTTTCATTTACCACACTCGATCGATTTGGGCGGAGGACTAATATTGAATGTGAAGCCTTCGGCTTCTTATTCAATATTATCCCTCCGCCCAAATCGATCTCCTTGCGATAAAAAATGACAGTTCGAAGGCGTATGCCGTTCTGTCTATTTATCAAACCTTGTACGCTTCGAAACTAACGCCCAGCTGTCATCATTCTCAAAGCACCCTTTTCAACCAGGGTAACCCCTATTTCAATAAACTAGTACCATAGGACAATGTTCAGTGAGACGGTATCATAAGGCGGGAAGAATGTTACTCTGCCCTGGAAACTTGGGAAAAAAATAATTTCCCTTGCTCTGATGATTTCACCTCGGAATTCTATCATTTTGAGGGGAAAGAAATTGTCCTGTATTTGGTAAACTCATTCAACTACCGATATAAAAATGAAATGTTCTCAATCACTCAAAGACAAGTAGTCATAGCCTGTATCCTTTCACAAGGTAAATCTAGAACATACATAAAAACTGGCGGCCGATTACATTCCTCAGTGCGGATTTCAAAATAGGCTCCACAGCAATTGAAAATAGCTTTTTCGAAACTGGTAACATAGTGCCATATTAGATTTTATGAAAGACAAATTCATAGGAGAATCAAGAAGATTAATAACCAAAATAATTGAAGAATGTGAAGCTATGAATATCCCAGAAATGTTAGTTATACTTGATTTTGAAAAAGCCTTTCACTCTCTCGAGTGGAATTTTATCCAAGACACTTCATCTTTTTTTTTTTTAATTTTGGGAATTCTTTTTTTTACAGTGGTGTTTCCAGCTGTGTCAAAAATAACAGTCATTGCTCTGACTTCTTTCAAACAGAAAAGGATGTCCAGTAGGGTGATTTACTTCCCCCTTAAACCTTTTTATTCTCTGTGCTGAAATTTCAAGCGCAAGTCTGAAAAATAACTCTCTAAAAGACGGAATTAAGATAAATAACTCTGAATATATTGTGAACCAAGACACTGAACAAAGCACTGAATACGCTAGACAAGTTGTCTAAAATATCTGGTATCTGTGTAAATTTCGACAAAACATATATTGTTTGGATTGGGGCTCGGCGGGACTATGACGTAGACGTGGAAACAAACCGACCCCTATTCCGAAATCATTCCTGCAGTTTTAAGATTTTAGGTATTAAATTTATAATTTACAAAATGCAAATTACCTTGAAACTAACTTTACAGATACCTTACAAAAAGTGAAAAGTTTTCTCAATAACTGGTCACAAACAAAATCTCACACTTTTGGGGTACGGTAATAAAAACTTTGACCCTCTCATTTATGATTCACCCACTCTCATTACTCGCGAACCCCGCAGAATGGATAGGCAATAAACTGCATAAGGGAATTGCGCGCAATTGCCATATCGAATGGCATCCAAAGCACGGCAGGTTCTCCTGGTTATTCATAGCAAATACAGGCAATGTTTCTGCCAATGGACCTCCGGGTTACCCGGAGGTTCATTGGCTGAAACATTGCTTGTACACAGGCCATATGCACAGAATTTGATTGCCTTACTATAGTCATAACGCGTAGATTAACGCGAAGATCGACGTGCTATTTGTGCGCATTTCATGACAGGACTTCTAGTTTTAACTGTATTCTTCAGCTTTCTTTGGTCCAAAAACAATATCATTATTAACCATTTGAACCCTGGTGGTATCTTCCATGTCTGTTCAATGGCAGCAATTAGAAGAGTCAATATTCTTTATTTGGGGGTAGGACTATTAATATTGTCAACGCACAGCCGTATTGCCCCATACATTCACTCAGCAATCATACTGCTTTATCCACTTATGACGTATCACGTTCTTGGGCCGGAAAAAAACGGCCTCTCGGGTTCAGATGGTTGACTATTCCACACAAAGAGAGCCTCTGCTATGCATGAATGTTTATATAGATAAACATGGTGATAGGCCGAGAAAACTACTGACAATGGAAAACTCTGGCCCTTGACTATTTTGAACAATTTGGTTTAAACTATATATGTTCCGATAAGAGTAAATTCCACGCCCTCTGATTAGAAGAGAGCTGGCAGTGTTTCTTTTATGTTTACGCTCCAGTAGCAAATGTTACCGTCTGACGTCACCACGCGAAATATTGGAAATGACGTAGCCCATTTCGTAATTACTTCATCAACGGAGTGACAATGACATGTCGAACCAGCTCCTAACACATCGCGATTTTGGTTGTGATTAATTGAGGAATAAGTTTAGTTTGTACAGAGTTAGTCTACATCTTGACCTAAACCCCAAGCTTCAAACAGTTAACCCACAAATGTACATGTATAAATTTCAGTTTCGTTTCTTTGTTTACTCATGTGTTTACTTTTTCTTTAATTTTTGTTCCAGTGGTGATGGCCATCAGTGCGCTCTAATGAAAAGGCTGCTCAAAAACCCAAACCGCCAAATTCTATCTCCGGAATATCCGCTGACTGATGAATTTAGGTTTTCACATTCTCGTAGTATTAAATATGGAGATTGACATAACCCAGTACCGACAGTCAGTGGATATTTTCTACAACGTTCTTAATTCAATGAAACAAGACCACATTCATCAAACTTATGCAATACTCCATCTTAAAATCCGCCCACTTATATTCCATCTCTCATCATCTATAATTGTTATTATGATGTTGATTGTTATTCTCTGCGGAGATGTCCATCCAAACCCCGGTCCAGCTCATACGGGTTCTGTCAGTACCGATCAAAATACAATTTTAATTCTAAACTATAATATCCGTAGCATCCGTCATAAACTGCATAAGCTAGTAGATGAGATCGATGACTTTGACATTATTTGCTTTACAGAAACTCACTTGGATAATGACTTCAGTATTGGTAATATATTGATCCCAAACTATTCGGTCCCCATTATACATAACAGAAACCAGTACGGCGTGGGTATTGCGGTGTATTTTGCGGTGTATTTTGCGGATCACATCACCTTCAAACAAACTGAAGACCTATCGTTTGATGATGATATTCTCTGGTTTGAAGTGGGCAACAAACAGAAATTCATCCTTTGTGTCACATACAGATCGGAGAGGGAATCGAGTGAAAATTACTGGCCTAACTTGCAGGAAAAAATAGAATTAGCCTTGGAAATAAATCCATCAGTTGTTTTAACTGGTGATATAGACTCTAACCTACTCGTTGAACGGCGTACGCTACAGTCTCTTATAACACTATTCAATTTTAAGAATGTTATATCTGAGCCCACTCGAATAGGAAAGACATCTCGAACCCTACTTGACCCTATAATTGTTAGTGACACAGTTACGATAGCTCACTCGGGCACGCTGGAATTAGGTTTATCCGGCCATCTCGCAGTATACCCTCATGTAGTTTGTGCACACCCTATTCAATCAACTGTCACCTGGGAGGTCTGGAATTACAAAAAAGGTGATTTTATAAAATTGAATAATCTTATAAACGAGACAGAATGGGAGAAACTAATATGCAGTGAGGAGAACATTAATGATGCTCTGTCAAACTTTGTTTCTACTTATTTGGAACTTGCAGAAAAATGTATTCCACATACAAAAGTTATAATTAGGAAGTCTGATAAGCCGTGGTTTGATAGCACTATTAGAAGTACTATTCGTCTTCGTGATCGACTGCGTAAATTAGCTCTGAAAGGCAATAACCCAAACACATGGGCGAAATATAAAACTACCCGAAACAAAGTTAACAATATGAAAAAATTTGCCAAGGAACAATACTTAGAAAAAATAGATACCTCAATATCAGAAAACAACGACCAACGGCAATGTTGGCATATTGTTAAGATGTTTCAAAACAACTTTGCTTCGGATCCAGGAATACCGACGCTGAAAACTGATTCAGGTAACACACTTTTTGAAACCGACTATGCAAAAGCTAATATTTTAAACGAGGCATTTATTCAAAATAGTATGTTGAACTCGAATAGCAAACAACTCCACCCCCCCCCCCCCTTCAAACGCAAATGTTCGCAATCATTTAGCAAAATTTCTTTTACTGAGGAAGACATTATTCAGATTATCAATTCTCTTAAACTAACAAAAGCAGCGGCATCGATGGTATTGGACATAGAATGTTAAAGGAAACTAAATTTAGTGTAAGCATACCTTTATTTCTGCTTTATTCTAAATCACTGGAGTTGTCGGAATTTCCTCTGGAGTGGAAATGTGCTGATGTGATCCCTCTTTATAAAAAAGGTGATCGTCAAGATCCCCAAAATTATCGACCTATCTCTTTATTGTGTTGTGTTGGTAAAATAATGGAGCGGGTTGTTTTTAAGGAAGTCTATAAATATTTTAAAGGTAACAATCTATTTTATGTATTACAGTCAGGCTTCCTTCCAAACAACAGCACCGTTTACCAATTATTAGAGATCTATCATAACCTTTGTGACGCAGTGGATAAAAACTTATATATATATATATATATATATATGTGGTGTCTTTTGTGATATTTCAAAGGCATTTGATAGAATATGGCACGTAGGAATCATATATAAATTAAAACAGTACGGTATCTCGGGTCCTTTGCTCCGCTGGTTTCACAGCTATCTAAAAGACAGAAAACAGAGGGTAAAAATAAATGGTTACAATTCCAACTACAACAAAGTCAAGGCTGGAGTTCTACAGGGGTCGGTCCTAGGCCCGTTCCTGTTTCTTAAATATATCAATGACATCGTCGACAAAATTGACTCAGTTACTCGCATGTTTGCCGATGACACGTGTCAGACAGAATCGTCCAATGACCCATGTAACGTCCAAGCAAAAATGAACGAGGAACTCAAAAAGGTAAACGAATGGGCTAACACATGGCTTGTTTCGTTTAATGCAAAAAAGACGAATGCAATCCTATTCACACTTAAGAAAAATATCTCGTCATTAAATATTTTGTTTAATGGCGAAACAATTGATTTTTGTAATTCTCACAAACATTTGGGTTTAACCTTAGAGAATCAACCCTGTCTTGGTCAGTTCACATTGATAACATTTGTAAAAAGGCTTGCTCGAGATTGTCCCAACTAAGAAAATTGAAGTATACTTTTAACAGAAAAATTCTTGAAAAATATATCATGCATTCATATTACTGATTTTGGAATATGGTAGTTCTGTGTGGAGCGGTTCTCCTCAGTATCAATTAAATCGTATTGAAGATATTCACTACGAGGCAGCCCGAATAGTGAGCGGGTTGACAAGATCTGTTCCACGGGATCGACTTTTGTTGGAAGTTGGTTGAAGTAGTCTGGAAAACAGGCGCTATGTTCACAAAATGTGTAACTTTTACAAAATTCTCACTGGGAATGCTCCGAACTTCCTCCATGAACTTTTACCATCTCGTGTCGCCGACATATCCCAATACAATTTACGAAACGCATCTAATTTTGTCCCTTATTTCTGTCGAACGGAACTCTTCAAACGATCATTTTTCCCTTCGTGTATTGAAGTGTGGAATACCCTACCGGAGGTTGTTCGAAACCGTTGGTCGCTTTGGGAATTCAAAAAGTCCATCTCACCACCATTGTGTAAGCCTCCAACATATTTTTCAACCGGTATAAGGAAATACAATATTATTCACTCAAAATTACGAACTGGGTGTAGTGACCTTAATGGTGACAAGTTCCGCAACTACATCTCAGATTCTCCATTTTGCTTATGTATCGATGGCGTTGAGGATGCAGAACATTATTTCTTCCTGTGTTCCTGTCTTATCTGTTCAAAAATTTATTCGTGACTCGCATAGATTTGATGTACAGTTGCTGAATTAGCTGCGCCCCTCAGCAAGTCTGAGTGTACAAGGTTATACAGGTGATCTAACTTCCACTGTGGGTGTCCTCTCGCAGTGGGACCTGACAATAAATCTGTGTGAGGACAATGATGTTAGGTTAGTACGGACGTGGAATGAGCACGCAAAGATTAATTGGTCTCAACAATGTTCTGTGAACGTTCCTTAGTGGCATTAAACTTAGAATTGAATAAATTGTGGGTGTGGGGGGGGGGGGTGTCATCATCACTGGAATTTCTGTTGTATGGTTTTTTTGGGGTTTGTCTTCTTTGATTTCAATCTGCTTTTACCTGTTTTTCTATCTAGTCTCTCTCTCTCTCTCTCTCTCTCTCTCTATTCTCTCTTTGTTTATTTCTCTCTCTCTCTTTTGAGTTAACTTCTTTTGTGTATAATGTTTACATATTGTTATATTTTGTTCTGCCTTTTGTAATCTATTAGTCTTTGTACAGGAGCGGAGAGTTTTCTAAGTGGTCAGCACTTGTCCTCCAATCCTGATTTGCATTGTTGAATGGCAAATAAAAATATGTTTAATCTAACGGAGTGACTGGCAAGTCGTTTCATTTTCTGGATTTTTCAAACATGAAGCAGACGGTATTTCGGATGAAGTGTTGTTCAAATTATTTATCCAGTGCCATCGTGGGGAACATGAGAGGTTTATTTACTAAAAATGTGATCGTTAAAAGTTACTTTGAACAAGGCAACCTTTTAACGATCACAAGTTTAGTAAATAAGCCTCTTGTGTTTCACATGTAGATTTTGCTCTATGAGTAGTGTCTTATTGGAACATATACGTTATTGTGATGAGTAGACGGTAACACGGTCTGAGGTTTGCCGCTCGGAGCGTATGTTCAACCTCGACGCTTCGCGGGGAGGTTGAACATAAGCTCCGAGTCGCAAATCTCAGACCATGTTACCGTCAGTTCATCATAATAATTTATAATGTTCCTTTACAAAAGATAAGGGGCGCGGTGGCGTTGCGGTGGCCGGTTCTCGTTGATCACCGAAGTTACGCAACGTCGAGTCCGGTTCGTCCTTGGATGGGTGACCATCTAAGCGATCGATTCGGACTCACGCGTTGTGGCCTTGGGCAAGGCACTTAACGCCGATTATCCACATGGGGACAGGATGACGCCGTGTATTAAGGCGTACACTGCACATCGATGGTGCGCATGTCTTCAACCAGTCTAACCCAACATGTGCTGCAGTGCGGTGTTACGATGTTGGGGAGCTGGCAGCTGTTCGTCGTTGCTCGGTGGTTCTCTCCGGGTACACTGGCTTCCTCCACCCGAAAACTGTCACCGACACGATATGACCATGGTTGTCAAAGTGTCGTTAAACCCTAATAAATAAATAAACAAATACAAAAGATAGAGCTCAAGAAATTCCAAAGAACATGCCACCCTTCTGAAAAAAATGTACTATACACTTGGTCAGAATTGAAAGAAAAGTTCACCAACACCACACCCCTAATCAACATCCTCGCGCAACCTCTCTTCCATAATGCAAATATCGCCATAGATAATGTCCCGTTTTCTGTAAAAGGGGTGTGACTGATGTATCATTTATCAACAATATTTGTGATACTAACTGTAACCTTTTTACATATGGCGATTTTGAAGGTAGATATGATCGCGAAATGCCTTTCACAACTTATTTAGAAATATTGAATTTATACTAAGGGAATGAAAGAGGGAATTACAACGTGGTGTATGGACGGAAGAAATTCAAGACAACTTGATTTCTCCTCTAAGGGGTTTCACGAAAGTGAACAAACATTTCTATGATAAATTCGTAAATAAATTTGCTTCGCAACCAGCATTATCCTAGATCGAAGGAATCTCGTCCTGCCCACTCCAAAGGGTGAAACTACAAAAGGCATCATCTATCAATATCTTTGCCTACTTATTAATGAAAAACAGAAAGTTTCTGATTGGGGGCATAATAGAGAAACTTTCACAATTGAATTTTCAACCTGTCAATGTAAATAACGAAAGTGAACCATTAGCATTTTAGAAGACAGTGCAATTTTGCTATCGGTAAACTGCCTCACCTTTGTAAACATTAAAGATTTATTTATACAAATCAGGAACGTAGGTACCGTGAGCACGTCCGCCAACTCTTTCCAGAAATTGTTGAGAGAGACAGGCAGGAGAGAGAGTGAGTATATACGCACATTATCTTTACCCAAATGCCTTTGTAATTTTATTAGGGATTAGCAGAAAGAGAGCATGCATAGACGCTTTACCCTTAAGATCTGACCAACGATTCCTCGTTTGATCTGTCCCGTCTATTGTTATTAACCCTTTATCCAACGTAACGCTCAAAACCCGCCAGCGCTATTCACAAAAATCACCAATTAATTTTCATTATTTTTTTCATTTTTGCCTCAAAAACATAGGTTATGACCCCTCGTTGGAACGAGCTCGTCGAGCTCGTTCCAAAGAGGGGTCATAACCTATGTCTTAGAGGCAAAAAATGAAAAAAAAATAGTTATTCAAGAATTTTGCTTGCAAGTGTCGTCTGCTTTTCATGTTAGGTAAAGGGTTAAAGTCGATAAGAGTGCACATGTTTGGCCTCATATTTACAAACAAATGGCCCATGTGGTCGAAAGAATGTTCCGGTCCGAGTACTGCGGCTTCCTCCACCTGTAAAACTGTCTGACATAATGTGACCCTTCCTGTTGAAAGTGTCGTTAAACCCCCCAAAACAATAATCGTGGACTGAAATTCTTTGCTTTAACAAAATTGTATGAATTCCATTTTGAAAGGATGAAGGAAACACCGGGTCACATGTTCCCCCTCATTTTCCCAGTTCCGGAACATTTTAGCAAGGATCTCAAAAAATGTTAATAGTTTCGTATTATCTTGTTGGGAAATGTCATAAATTAGAATAATTACATTCCTCAGTTCGTTTTGCATTGAATTTAATGTTGATTAAAAAGTGTTAATGTCACGAGTGAATTATGTCACTTCAATAGTAACTTTGGAACGACTGACGTATATAAGCCACGCGCCCACATCAGTTAATTCAAATGAATATTCCTTCTGAGTATTTTTAAAAATCCTTCCTTTCCTCTATGAACAGGTTCGTTAGCACAGTTGACAAAATCCAAATAGAAATGTTTTATCTTATGGCTGAACGCCATTCCCCAAATGCGACTGGAACGCCACATAAAATAGTAAAATATCGAACGAAAGTCACAAAAATAAAACTGGGCCATTTCCAATCGAAGATTTGACACAGAAAGTGATGTATTCATACGCGCTAATTTCAGAAGTATTTCAGAGTTGCATTTGCTAATATTTTGTGTTGAATTATTTTTAATGAAAGACATTTTGGTCTAAAATGTCATTTACTAAAGAGAGTGACCCATTCTTACGGCAAGTTACGGTATATAATTCGCCTCGAGACAGAACTATTTCGTATTTCCTTCCTGCTAATTTTAGAAATGTTTCCGTGTTTACACTAAATTCGATTATATCTGACAATAGTTTGGATTGAATTATTATAGTAAAAGACCTCTTTATTCCAAATGTCATGTAATAAACTTGTGATTTACTCACGTCCCGTCTCTCGATGAATTATTTACCGTAACGCTCAAAACAAATTGATTACTCTCTATATAATTACGAGGGTGGGTTGGGGGAAAAGAATAGTAGAGCTATGCTAATGAGATTACAAAGCGCTGCACCTGGAGTCACCCAACAGACATGGCAAAACATTCGGTCGTTAAGTACAATTTTAGAGTTTGGCTGCGTGTATTGTGGCGGAGATGTTAGATTACAAAAACATCGGGAATGCAGTAAATAGCATATAACACTTTAATACTGAAGTCAGTTCTTATCCCCTGTGATATAATACAGCAGATGCCCTAGCACAGATTGCCTTGATAATACTGAGCAGAAAAAAGTCTTGAAATCAGAGCTGGAACAAATACTATAAAGCTTTCACAATTGTTTAGTTTAAACATATTTTATTTGTCAAAATAAACACAAAGGATTGGATAACAAGTGCTCAACACTTAAAACACATCCTCTCCTTTGTATACGATTAACAAGTAAATGAGTCATTTTTATACGCCCGTTTTGAAAAAAAACGGGTCGTATTATGGTATACCGCTGTCCGTCTGTCCGTCCGTCCGTCCGTCCGGTCACATGTCGTACGATAACTCAAGAACGCTTTGAGAGATTTTCGTGATTTTTGGGAAGGTGGTGTATATCGATGGAGGGAAGCTCCCTTTCGTTTAGTGTCGCCGTTCGATTAGTCATTCCAGAGTTATGGGACTTTATTACTTAGAAATTTGTTGATTTTTTACACGTCGTACGATAACTCGAGAACGCTTTGAGAGATTTTCGTGATTTTTGGGTAGGTGGTGTATATCGATGGAGGGAAGCTCCCTTTCGTTTATTTTCGCCGTTCGATTAGTCATTCCAGAGTTATGGGACTTTATTACTTAGAAAATTGTTGATTTTTATACGCCCGTTTGAAAAAACGGGACGTACTATGTTATGGCGTTGTCCGTCCGTCCGTCCGTCCGTCCGTCCGTCCGTCCGTCCGTCCGTTTGGTTTCCGAACAATAACTTTAGTATTTGTTTTCCGAGCGGCTCCAAATGTGGTATGTGGTTTAATCACAACAAAATACAGGTCAAGTTCGAATATGGGGTCGGTCCGAACATTTTTCGCCTGAATTATGGCCCCAGTTGGACTTAGAATTCGTCAAATATTTGGTTTCCGGATGATAACTTTAGTATTTGTTTTCCGATCGGCTCCAAATGTGGTATGTGGTTTAATCACAACAAAATACAGGTCAAGTTCGAATATGGGGTCGGTCCGAACATTTTTCGCCTGAATTATGGCCCCAGTTGGACTTAGAATTCGTCAAATATTTGGTTTCCGGATGATAACTTTAGTATTTGTTTTCCGATCGGCTCCAAATTTGGTATGTGGTTTAATCACAACAAAATACAGATCAAGTTCGAATATGGGGTCGGTCCGAACATTTGTCGCCTGAATTATGGCCCCTGTTGGACTTAGAATTCTTCGTCAAATATTTGGTTTCCGGATGATAACTTTAGTATTTGTTTTCCGATCGGCTCCAAATTTGGTATGTGGTTTAATCACAACAAAATACAGGTCAAGTTCGAATATGGGGTCGGTCTGAACAATTTTTGCCTGAATTATGGCCCCTGTTGGACTTAGAATTCTTCGTCAAATATTTGGTTTCCGGATGATAACTTTAGTATTTGTTTTTCGATTGGCTTCAAACTTGTTAGTCTTTTTCTCAAATGACCGTAACATATATATATATGCCAGTATAAATTTCTCGCACTCTAAAAAAATTGCAAATGTGTTAAAATGGTACAATTTGAACAGTTCACGGGCGTATGATGCAATGCCCAGCGGTGCTCTTGTTTACACGTCGTACGATAACTAGAGAACGCTTCGAGAGATTTTCACGATTTTTTGGTAGGTGGTTTATGTTGATGGAAGGAAGCTCCCTTTCGGTTGGTGTCGCCGTTCGATTAGTCATTCCAGAGTTATGGGACTATATTTTTCACATGTCGAACAATAACTTGAAAATGCTTAGAGCAATTTTCATGATTTTTTGGTTGCCAGTATATGTTGATAGAAGGAATCTCCCTTTCGATTTGTGTCGCTGTCCGGTTTGTCATTCCAGAGTTATGGGACTTTATTCATCAAAATATAGGCAATTTTCCACATGTTGGACTTTGAGCAATTTTCATGATTTTTTGGTGGCAAGTATATGTAACCTGACAAGTATACATGTATACTCATATTGTGTGGTTCCCTCTTGTAATTAATAATGGGCGTATCAGGCGCTCATGGCGCAGCTGTTTATTTCAATATATGCACGTTCGAATAAAGAATACGTTATTCAAGATTGCATTGGTGTTAAGATGGTAGATATTCAGCGAAAGAAAAGAGAAAGAAGAAAAGAGGGGGACACATACCTTGGACTCATCACACTAATATCAAACTATCTCCAACCAACTCACCAGGCCGTAACGCTCCAGAAGAGCCCCATCACCGCAAGGTCCATGCAGTGTTTTATCATCACATATCAAGTAGGTAAGCTACGTCTAACGATATATCGTCATCTGACAACCACAATGCTCTCTCTTCCACTGGAAGATAGAACGCCATGGTTCTCACGTGACAATAGTATATACGTGACACTAATATATATGATCAGTTTCAACATGTGTAGCTATTCCATAAACACGGTACGGGATAGTCAAGTTCCTCCAATCGTAGTTAACACCTTACCCATCAAGAAAGGCAGAGGAAACCTGCAAATAAACCTCTTGAATAACTATTCCTTTTCCATCCTCTGTGACAAAACACAGGTCATGCTTCCTCATTGGAACGAGCTGAACGAGCTCGCTCCAATGAGGAAACACAAGCTATATTTTGAGGGGGAAAAAAAGAGAAGAAATTGGTGATTTTGTGAATAGCGCTGGCAGGTATTATTTTCCAGCATTGCATTTTCTGCCTATCGCTGTAAATGGGTTGAATCAATCATTGGCGTTTTCAAAGAAGCATTAATTTACGGATTGATAAATTGCCACGTCTTCTAAAAGTTAAAACACCAATGATTATTTTCAGTGATTAATATTCATAGATGGAAAATACAATTCTGAAAAATACAATTTACAATTTTTATAGTATTGGCCCCTCTTCAAGACTCTTTACATTATTCAAGTAATTTGTTTGAACATAAAATAGTTACTGCTACCTTTGACTTCATTCCTAAATAAATAAATAAATAAATAAATAAGTAAATAAATATTTACTGCTACCAGTTAGTGTTAAAAAATCAAGGATGGATAATTTGTTTTCCAGTTATCGTGTGGACAAGGTAACTAAGGAAAAGATAGAAACCAGAAGATTCAGTAGTAGTACAATGGAGCCCACTCAATTGGATATCTCTTAACTGAATAACTCTGTTAATTGAGTATACTTTCCCGACACAAAACAATTTACCATACCTCCAGTACAAATCTAACCTGTTAATTAAATGTAGGTCAAAGAGTAAACTCCTGTCAATTGAATAAAAAATCTTGTAACCTGGCAATGGCTCTCACCAGTTTTCCTTTGTTTATGGACCTGTTTGACCTCTGTACATCCAATACAAGCATTTATTCTATTATATCTGGTTTGACAGAGCTCAGGGAGCTCTGTCAAACAAGATATAATAGAATAAATGCTAAGTTTATCTCTTGAATACAGGAAAGTGACACAATCCCTGTTAATTAAATACTCATGTTAATTGAATAATTTTCATTGGCAAAGTGGCTATTCAATTAACAACGTTTCGTTGTATCATGTACTGACTGGGTTAGTATTGGTTGAAGGCAAGTGTACCATCAACATGTAGTAGGCCTTAGTAATACAATTGTACAATTTTAATAGACCCTTTACTCACAACAGGCAGACAACTCTCGACGGATAATACTTGCTCAGTTAAAAGATTTTTGGAGTATCAATAACCAATAACTTCACAGCTATTCCACAGGCCTCAGAAAATTAATCAGTACCTCCTTTCCATCGGGTGATAAATTCCAGACTCTTCTTCTTGAAATGAAATCAATCCCGAAATGACATTATACTAACAGTCTGTTACTGTCAGAAGAGATTCTCTATCAGAAATCATAGTTCGATTGTAATTAATTTTTATTTCGAATTATTAGTTTTATGGTTACTTTAGACCAGCTATGATGTAAGGTATACCTTCGATGAACGTGTCCGTATTAATCACTTTGTGTGCTTTTGATCACGTTTAACACTTTGGATGCTTCATTAATACAGACATTCAACCAAATGGCGGTTCACAAGATAACTTCTTGGGGCTGCTGGTTCATTATAAGTTATCTCCGCCAACATGTATGGTTTGTGAAGATTTAATACCTGGATGTCGGTTTTTAAACACTGACCCTCAGGCGACGTGTTCAAATGAGACACTCGGATATTAAATCTCCATATACATTACATGTTGACGGCGATAACGTTTTTTTACCGTTTGAAACATAATAGAGACATAGTGGAGAAAAATTTGTGGACGCGTTTCTCACGTTCTGTAAAAGGTTGAACCAAATTCGTGAATAACTTTTGTTTTTACAAACGCAGAGGACAACAGATAGAGTTACATCCCTTGGGTCGTTAATGAAACGAGTAAACAGTATTTTGTCTATCGGCACATAGAACACATTGGAACTGAGGGGACGATATTTGCTCTTATTTTATTTTTTTCAAGTTGTTTCATTTAATTATTCTCCTGTTTAATTTATAACAGCAAAATATGATCGAATTGTCGGAAATTTGATGATATTTGTGACTATTTTCAGATTATTGGGTTCGATTTTTATACCGAGGCGAGTGAATGCGGAAAGCTTTCATTTAAACCATATACCCCCGATGTTTCGCGTGCGCTTATACCAATTCATTCTGACTAATCAAAAGACAGAAGATTTATCGGAATATAGAAACAATTGTTATTTATTTACTTATTTATTTATTAGAGTTTAACGACACTTTCGACAGCCAGCCAGGGTCACCTTGTGTTGGACAGTTTTCCGGAGAACCACCGAGTAACGGCGCTCAACTATCAAGACTCCCCAATGTACTAACTCCACATAAGCAGGGCTAGCATTAGTTGAAGACAGGTGCACCCCTTAGTACACCGCGCCCCCACGTTGGCAATCGGGATTAAGTTCATCGCCTAAGGACACAACAGTTACCCCTGGCGGGGATCGAAACGTGAACCTCTCGGTTTGAAGTTCAACGCAGTAACCACTGAGCCATCGAGCTCCCAGGTTCATTGGTTAACCCTTTACCCAACGCAGACGATTTCAAAATTTATTATTTTAAATATCATTTTTTTTATTTTTTCAAAAAAATTTCAACAAAACCATATCATGTGACAGCTCTTTGGAACGAGCTCGTTCCAAAGAGGGGTCACATCATATGGTCTTGTTGAAATTTTTCGAAAAATAATACTTTTTCAGCTGCTGAATTTGCATATTACGCGGACGGATGCGGGCAATTCGTTGGGTAAAGGGTTAAACCATAGGGAGAGCGTAAGGTCGACGGTTATATCCAGACCCGTGTCATTGCACTCTGTCCTTGGGCAAGGCACTACATAATGATTGCCTGCATTAAAACACGATGTCAGTGTGCACTTAGGCGTTGGGTACGATGACGGTACATGCTTACATCCGATGCTAACCATGATCCTGGTGGTTAGTAAGTTGGACAGTTACTCGCCGTTGCTCGGTGGTTCTCTCCATCTTCCTCCACGCGTAAAACATCCGACATGATATGACTATGGTTTAATACTGGAAACGGGTATTTAACGGTTCTTCGGCTCCCGGTTCTGAAAGTCAATCACGATACTCGAGAAATTCTTCTACAATGGTATCAATGATTGAGTATGATACTTTATGAGATTACGGCGAACATCAATTTCTTCCAAGACCAGCATCGCCGTTGGAGCTCTGGTTTAATCTCGCGAACGGGTATTTCTCTGTTACAGGTTCTAAATATCAGTGCTAATCCACGGTAAATTGGTATTTTTTTATTTGGGTTTAACGACACTTTCGATAGCCAGGGTCACCTCGTGTCGGAGAGTTTTACGAGTGGATGAAACCGGAGTACCCGGAGAGAACCACCGAGCAACAGAGAGCAACTGACAGACTCTTCAAAGTACTAACCCATGCAAACAGGGTTAGCATTGGTTGAAGAAAAGTTCCCCATCGACGTGCAGTATGCATTAGTACACAGCGTCATAGTGCCCCCACACCGACAGTCGTGATTAAATACCCTGCCCAAAGACACAACGCAGTTGTCCCCGGTTGGAATCGAACCTTTCGGTTTGAAGTCCAATGCCGTAACCATAGAGCTACCGCGCTCCCGGTAAATTCATAGACTGGAATCAGGAATCAAAGGTTGCGGAATGCAACCTCTGATTCTGGTTCTGTTCTGTGACTTTCCGGGTATCGGAACTGGTATTCCGAAACAAGATACGACTCTGGCTCCTGAAAGTGTCTTCCCCCTCCCCAATCTCAGCTGAACTATTGCATTCAAAGGTGTAAGTTTGGTCAATTCAATCAAAACGCGGAATATTCCAGAACGGATTCTAAAGTAGTTTCGGAATCGAAACCCGCTTGAAATTATCTATCGTCATGTATCCTGTATAAGAGAACTGGTGATAGAAGAAGAGTTTAGGAGACGACACTATAGGTTAGCGTGATGAATTGACGATAAAATGGTCTGAGGTTTGCGGCTCGGGGCTTATGTTCAAACGAGACGCGAATACGACCCTACCCACAGCCCAAAACCTACATCGTGAAACACGAGAGGCTTAATTACTGAACTTATGGTCGCTAAAAGTTGCCTGGTTCAAGGCAACTTTTAACGATCACAAGTTTAGTAAATAAACCTCTCGTGTACCCCATGACAGCAGTGAATAAATAATCAATAAATCAGATAAACTCATTCCATCTTAGTTCAAATCGTAAATTTGTTTGTAATGTAAACAGTACATCGTTCAGACCACCGTCTGCAGAAAAAATGAAGCGGCTTGCCAGTCACTCCGTCGATAAAGCATTTACGAAACGGGCGACGTCGTTTCAAATATTTCGCGTTGTGATGTCAAACGGTAACATTTGCTACTGAAGCCGTAAACATAAAAAGAAACGACACCAGCTCTCATCCAATCAGAGGGCGAGGATTTTACTCATATTGGAACATTTGGTAAGGTTTTTAGAACATCTCGACGATTCGAAAATTTCCAAATCAACACGCAATGATTTGATTCATTGCTACGATTTCCATTCGAATAGTATTTCGAAGCTTCGCAGGTCTCTATTAGTTATGTCAAAGGCCAGTCACGATTGCCTACCATATCGTGGTGATTGTTGACTCTAAATCCCCACAATGTAGCTCATATATTAACAACCAAAGGTGCCGTTAGGTGGAAAGCGAATTCAATGCCACGGGGTGCGCAATCCACCGCCAACAAAGTCAACAAGGGCAATAACTCGCAAAGAAATACCTGGACGCAGCTAGTTTGCAATTCAATTCATATTATCACAAAATGAACCCTTCCATAAATTTGAAAAAAAAACCCTGGAACAAATTGCTTTGAAATGTGATGACATAAAATGGTAATATGATGACAATTGCTTTTTTGTGTGACGTAAGAGATTAAGGTGATTTGTGGATATTCTGTTGTTTGCGAAGGCGGCAGGCTAGTAGCGCGAAGTGGAGATATTCGGAATAAATTTTGATCAGTTTAACACATCTCGAGGGGACCCCGTGAAGTGTAGCATTGCTTGCTTACTGTTGTAAACATGTTGTTTTACTGGTAGTATAGGACACGGCGCTAATGCTTGGAGTGGAAGCTCTCGAAAATGGGCAACATGAGTATAAACGATTGACTAAACTTGACTCGATCTCCATGATGCGTTCACGATTAGCCATCATGCAGAAATATGTGACCTAAAACACCAAAAAATAAATAAATAAGATATTGCGACTCGAAATCAATATTCTGGCATTTCTTTCCGACTTTACAATTATTTTTGTGTGACAATTTTTAAATTCATCCTCCTATTTCATATTTAATATATTCAGAAAATTCGTTTAAATTTTTGCTAATGCTAAAGTTTAACATTTTACTCTATAGGTATATTTTATTTATTTATTTATTTATTTATTTATTTATTTATTTATTTATTTATTTATTTATTATGCATGTTACCGTTAAACATTTTTGCTAATGCTAAAGTTTAACATTTTACTCTATAGGTATATTTTATTTATTTATTTATTTATTTATTTATTTATTTATTTATTTATTTATTTATTGGTTTTTAAGGTCACATATTTTTGCACAATGGCTAATCATGACCACAACATGAGTATCACCTCAAGACCAGGGGTGCGCGTTAATAAGCCATGTTGCCCATTTTAGAGAGAGTTTGCACTTCCCAAGCAATGGTCCTATTTACCAGCAAAACAGAGCCTGTTTATAAAAATCGAATATAAAAATCGAATATAAAAAAAAAACAACTTATTAATAAATTTCGCGGTATACGTACATTCGTGCATTTAATACTGGCTGAGTTATCAAATTCGAGTGGAATTGGAGTCGAAAATGAAATGAATATAAAAATCGAATATGAAAAAAAACTTAATAAATGTCTCGGTGTCAAATCAATGCGATGAGTTGAGCGCGAACCACGAGCATACATTGTCAACATGGAACTTACAGTGTATTTCCAATGTCATATGGAATCACGCGTGTCGCGTGATTCCAAATGCCATCGGTAATACACTCATATTTTACAGTGGATAAAGTCACGGTTACATAATACATGTAAGACTTCGTACAAAACCCAGGAACTACATCTCACCTCTGATACACTTCAGTAAGAGACATCCATCTCTTCATGATAAGGCAAGATCGGACGATGCCAAGCTGAAAGTCAAGAAGGGTGCGAAGCAATCAGAGGTACATACAGATTCTGTCTCTCCTATTCAACCATGCGTTCAAATGTGCTGCATTGTGAACGTAGAACTGTTGAATGTTAACATGAATATGTGGATAAATTATCAGTACAATGCCAAAACAATCCCAAATGTGGCTATTTTAAACTGGAAATATCGCGTACGAAAAGACGCTTGGACACCTGGTTTCGGCTAACGTGGTTCGAATTCGACGTTCGATCGACTCGAACATTTTTTTGGCAAGTTCGAGTCGAAAGTCGAGTCAAAACAAAATCAAAATTCGCAAGGGCCTTTGCTTGAATGAAATGACGATGCAAGAAGTATAGAACACAAGGAACATCTGACTTAAAAAAGCAACCTGACAGTGTTTGTAGAATGATTTCCCCTTTTGTAACGAGGGATAACTGTTAAACAGAAATCGATATAACTTTACAGAGAGTGGCGGAAGGATTAATTCAACAGCCTCGTGACTCCAAGCTGTAAATATTGATCGAACTGTGGACCCTCACAGTGTCATTTAATGTCAGTTTTGTGTAAAGGCGTCTATGAAATAGGTTTAGGTTTTAAGCTTTCCTGGAAATGGTGGTCGGTGAATATCAATCATTTTTTTTAATTCGGCAGCCCTATGGCTAGAAGTTGCGAGTAATTATCATCCTATAGAACCTCACAATTTAAACTCCATTGTAAATATTTTTAAGCAGAACATCAGTTCAAATAAAGATTGATAGGCAGTGGTGGTTGGCATAAATCAATTATTAGTTTCAAGCGGCAACATTTTCGTTTTAGGTCTGACAAACTGATGAATATGTGGTACCCCGCTTTGTCATTCATTTTCAACCTAATATTTATGTCCTATTGATCTATTTCCTCTATGTTCTATTGATGTATTCCCTCTGTATGTTATAATTAATTATGTGTTATTTGTATTCACTTTTATTATGTTTTATCGGATAAAAGCCACGAAATGTAATAAAAAAAATTCATTAAGTTAACTGGTAGAGTGCTGAACTTATTTTGGCTTAGCAACACGTAATTATGTGTCTTTGCCTTGTTTTATTTGTTACACTCTCCCATAAATTGTAATAAGGCAAATCGATACCGACTAAATATTTTCACTTCAAAGATAATACGAAGCACAACCAGAGAATATGAAGCCTTCAAGCCTTTAAGTGGCAGCACCTGTACTTCAGAGTAAAGTCCAAATATGGGCTTCCAGAACGCTACAAGTTAAAAGTTGTATTACGTAATTCTGACGGCAAGAATATCCCCTCCAAAAGATGAAAAACAAAACTATTAAGATAACTTTTGTGTTCACACATTTGTCCTTTTCTTTGTTTTTTTTCAGTGGGATTTTGTTTCCGAGATGTATGTCGTCGCCTGACTGCTAGAATGTTCTTTGCCCCCCCCCCCCCCCCCATAGGACATAGAATTTTCTAGCACTCAGGCGACGATGTCTTGAAGGCTTTCATCCCTACCTCACTTTAAAAGCTATCCTTTTGCACAGCTGACTAAATGTCGGGGGCATTGTTTTACTCCTGTCGGTTCGTCCGTCCGCATATAAGGAACATGATTTATCCATCTAACTCCCCCACAGTTTCCAAGTTAAAACCTTTTTAATTTTACAGGGTATATATATATATATATATATACCAAAGGTGTGAATATTACCAGGAACCTGATTTCGTTCAATGTTTCACAAAATTACGGGTTGTTGGACGAAGAAAATGTTTAGTCAAATTTCGAATATAGGGTACAAGGTTTGTCTGCCTAACTCTTCCCACAGTTTTCAAGCTAGAACCTTTTTATTTCACAAAATATTTATACATATATCAAAGGTGTGCATATTGCAAGAAATTTGATTTTGTTCAGTTATTCACAAAATTACAGATTGCTGAACTTTGAACATTTTTTTGAAATTTCGAATATAGGGTACATGTTTTATCCAGCTAAATTCTCCCACAGTTTTCAACCTAGAAGCTTTTTTATTTTATAGGATATTTGTACATATACCAAAGGTATGCATATATATATAATTACATTGTTAATGTAGTTATACGTTTTGGGTCCAAATACTCAATTCCCATTGGTCAGCTGGATGAAAACGTCACGACCAAATGTAATTCATTTTCTAATGAATACATTTGGTCGAACTTTGACCCGCATTTACGGTAGAGCGCAGTTGACAGAATGTAATTCAGGCGGCGTTTGGGCGGGTTTATAACATTTAGCGCCTCTCGCAGTGATCAGTGATTATAGTTTACTGATATGTTAAATAAATTGTTTTGAACATTCCAAGTTTCGTTGCGAAAGACGGCAATTTGACAAATTTGGGTCAATGCCGAAAACCGGCCAACTCAGAGTTGTGCGCTATGTCTTTTGTGTGAGGGTGGTGTTTCGCCTCGTTCGTTCGTACATATTTTATTTCGTCGTTCTGCTTTGTTGTTTGTTAAAAAGTAGTTTAAACAGTTACGGAATGTAATTATAAGAATTGCAATGCAATTTTTTTTTTATCTTTATTGGAGAATGAACGTGTGGGAATGGGTACAAATTGTATGAATCCCTTCGGGATTCATACATAATTTGTACCCATTCCCACACGTTCATACTCCAATAAAGATTATAAAAATTGCATTCAATTCTTAGATATATATACCAAAGGTGTGCATGTTGCCAAGACTTAGGTTGCAAGTTTAAAAATGTTTTTTTTTAATTTTGAAGGATATGTAGAGACATTTTTGCTGTTACAATCAGTGAATAGTTATCTGTTTTTATTACAATGTATTATTTAAGCCATTTAATATTTAAGCCATTTAATATAATATATTATGAATTCATTATACCTTATAGAGGTGACAATTATTACGGACACAATACGTACTTAATGTAGATAAATAAGATATTTATACCGACCTTGATGAGTAATGAATTCTCCCCATCCATATAACGGTCCAGTTTGGATAATGCACACGAGTAAAGACATTCCCATTACCATCAACACTGTGTTAATTTTTGAGAAAAGATACAGGTGCTCAGAGGGACTGGTCATTTTATAATATCTGGAAAAAGAAATAATTGCTGATTAACTCTATAAAATGTTGTATTCATTTTTTGGCCACCATCGGTGTAAATAATACAATACAAAAATTCAGTTGACCTGAGTAGCAGTCTTCTACAACTACTGAGCTTTTGGTCAGTCGAAGAGCTTCAGAATACAAACAGGCAACAACAAAAAAAAACAAGAAAAAGACTAAGAGATCACAGGGTTCATACAGCTCTTGAAAAACCCTTGAAAATGAGTTTTTTTCTTGAAAAACCCTGGAATTTGAAATTAGCCCTTGAGAAACCCTTGAACTTTTAGAAATCTCTTGAAAAACCCTTGAATACCAAGCTATTTCTTGGGCATTGTAAATATATGTGTACTCGCCCTTTACTTGTTTGTTGGGCTCGTGTCGCTCAGTTAAAAAAAACATAAAAAAGTATGGAACGTTTTACCAAGATTACTGTAACACAGATCACACTTTGGGTTCCAGTACTTCCTGACTTCCAAAGTCAGATCCGTGTCACATGAATCTTAGATTTTTAGAGCTCATACAACAAGCTGAATAGTATATGTAGCCCTTGAAAAAAAAAACAAAGAAGCCCTTGAAAAACCCTTGAACTTTGAGAGCAAATTTTTGTATGAACCCTGGATCAATTGAAAATTTAAGTTGACTAATTACCGTTAAATGGTATTTCATTCAGAGCATTCAGAAAGAAGTAAAATGGTAATGGTAGTGAAAAAGCAACAGTGCTGACGGAAACTTCTGGATAACTGCGGAAAACAAACCATATATTTCCCTTCCTTCCAGTTACTGAAGTCCAGTTTTAAACCTGCTTTAGTTTTAAGTTACAAATTGAATTTATGAGGAGACCGTGTGGTCTATACAGAACGGCCGCCGTGGACTGGTCACATTCCAATCTTTGGGCAATATTTCCAGGGCCGCAATATATCAGATTCCAAACACTAATTATAGGAATAATCATCAAAAAATTAATTAATGAAGCACCGGGTACAACCCGGTGCTTCATTAATTAAATTTTGGCTCTTGGTGCTTCTTATTAATTGATAAACACGTGCGTGACTATCCCTGCTCACGCGTGGATTACGACCACTCCATGGCGACTTACTCTAAGCACTCACTCACTCTCTCTCTCTCTCTCTCTCTCTCTTCTCTCCCCTCTCTCTCTCTCTCTCTCTCTCTCTCTCTCTCTCTCTCTCTCTCTCTCTATGGATGCTCTTAAAATCAGAAAAAGGAAAATATTCAATGTGTCTTATTAACAATTAACCAATTCGAAAAGGAGACCGCACCTGCAAACAATCTTCTTGAATAACTCAAAAAATTCATTATTCGTCTTACAATTATAGCTTATGTCTCTCATAGGAACGTGTTCAACAAGCTCATTCCAATGCGGTCGCGCAAGCTGTGTTTCTAGACGAAAATGAAAACAATATTCAAAAGGCAACGTTTGCGAATAATGGTGGCTGATTTCGTCTGTTTCGTTGGGTGAATGGGTTACTGAAAAAGTACCGTGTTTTCGCAGTGTTACAAAATGTCCAAACCGGTTATTGCAACATGTCAAGGCTTGTAACACGGTGCACGCTATGTGAGCATTACATGAAATGCAGTGAAGTAATAGCTGAATAGTTTTGTCTGGTACATGGCGGACTAAGTGATCTTGACATGTCATACCCCAACATTCTCTGAAAATAACTACACAGAAAAGAAGAACATGTGTTATTTTGTAAAATTAATTGCATAAAACAGCTGCTATGCAGTTTTTTCTTCATTTATCCAGTTCTCAATCTGCCTGTTTTCATGGTAGGCCAAGGGTTCCTCACATGTCATGCCCTGACATTCTCGGAAATTATTTAAACAAAAGAGCATATGATTGGTTATTTTGTATAATTAATTGTATAAAAACATGTGCTATACAGTTTTATCTTCATTAATCTAATGTACCCCCCCCCCCCCCCTCTCCCATTCTCCATGTACCACTTAGCATGCGAGGCTTTCGGCGGTATAATTTGGTGGAAGTACCCCACCAAAAGTAATCTGTGGCCTTTCAATCTGCTGTTGCTCCTCTGAGGCACATAACCAGGTATTCATGCATGCTGGTGGAGGGGCATATGAATCTTTTGAGGACAACTGTCAGACTCCTTACTTTACTAACCTTGATACAAGCAGAGTTAGCCGCGATTGAAGGCAAGTACACCATTGACGTGCAGTATACGCCTTACTACACACCTACATTGTGACCCTCGAGGGTAAGTGTAAGTGTGTTGCCAAATGGCACAGACGAGGGCGACGCTGGTTATGATTGAAGTGAGGACCTTTCAGTGTAAAGTCCAATGCTCTAACCAATGACCTAACGCGCCCCCTCTAATAATAATGTAATCCACTTACAGATGGCCTTACCCCCTTTGGACCCGAGAGGCCGCTTTTCTGGTCCAGGAACATGATACGTCATAATTTCATTAAGTAGGGTAGCTGCTGACTGAATGTGTGGCTAGATCAATCAATATTTGCAAAGAGCGGCCCCAAGGCTGCACGTTGAAAATATTAATTTGTCAACCTCAAAATAGTGAATATGGACTCTTTCAATTGCTGCCATCCAAGTGTCATGGACGATACCACCTGGGTTCAAAGGGTTAATTTCTAATTTGTGCAGGCCTGTACTATTGACAGCTTAAAAAACCCAGCTCCTTGCAATTTCCTTAACGGCACTACCACTGGATTACTGCTGTCTTCTTCTCTCCAACGTCTAATTTCTATAGATCCTGCTGCTATACAGTTTTATCTTCATTAATCCAATGTACCTCCCCCCCTTCCCTTCTCCCATTCTCAATCTACCACTTAGCATGCGAGGCTTTCGGAGGTATAACCTGGTGGAAGTACCCCCACCAAAAGTAACCTGCGGCCTTTCAATCTGCCTAAGAACCGGAACAGTAAAGTGTTCCCCCAAATACGACAAATTTTTGCAGCCACACCCAACATACTCCTTTCCACAGTTATCTACATCTTCAATAATCTGATCAAAATTCTAGGTGGTATAGTTCAAGTATAACAGATAACAATAATGTGTTTAAACGTCATAAATGTGTATTTCATTTAAATTCATGAAAATGCATTGATCAGGGGAGACAGTTCTGAACGTGGACTACCACCGCACCATCCACAACTTTTCAATTTGCATTCTGTTTGGTGAGATGTTTTAATCTGTCACTTCTTTTTGGAGTTTAACAAACTGTATGCTGCTGGTGCTTATTCCTACCTAAGACATAAAGTCTCCTGCCACTTAAATAACTTCAATTTGGGAACCTTTAATCAAAATTCCCGTTGTAAACTGAAAAAAAACTGTTTGACCAATGATTTCTTGAGTTAAATTTAGATGAATTTTTTCAGCAAATCTAGTCATGGCCTCTTCTCAGCAGCCATGACTAAATTTAGTCTAAACAATATTTTGTTTGGAAAAATAAACTCTTAGCTTTTACATACACTGACAATCTAACCCTTTATCCAACGCAAACGATATCAAAATTTATTATTTTAAATATCATTTTTTTAAATTTTTCAAAAAATTTCAACAAAACCATATCATGTGACCCTCGTTGGAACGAGCTCGGCGAGCTCGTTCCAACGAGGGTTCATATGATATGGTTTTGTTGAAATTTTTTGAAAAATAATATATTTTCAACTGCTGAATTTGCATATTACGCGGGCGGATGCGGGCGATTCGTTAGGTAAAGGGCTAATACAAACAGTAATATAAAATACAAAAAGAAGTACAATAAAAGAACAGGATTCGACAGCAAGCTTTAAGCTTTTGTCAAGTCGTCTCCTGCATAGTGGCAAATATACAAATATACACAGTTTCATTACAAGACTCAGGCGGGATCCAGCATAATTTCTCATTAAGAGTAGTAAGAAAGAAACTATTCTTTTTACTATATCCTTTTTATAAGAATCTTACACACCGCGGTGGCGTTTTTGTTTCAATCCACGTTGAACGTACTGCAAGGGAGCGCGGTGGCTCAGTAGGTAGAGGTGCAGGCTGCAAGCCGAGAGGTCCTCGGTTCGAATCCCACCTGCGGCAACCGCGTTGTGTCCTTGGGCAAGACACTTCATCTCCATTGCCCACGTGGGGGCACGATGACGCCGTGTACTAAGGC
The DNA here is from genome assembly GCA_031216915.1 of Pictodentalium vernedei. Taxonomy (NCBI): domain Eukaryota; kingdom Metazoa; phylum Mollusca; class Scaphopoda; order Dentaliida; family Dentaliidae; genus Pictodentalium; species Pictodentalium vernedei. The sequence goes on along the minus strand of CM062289.1, from coordinate 439,199,715 downwards.
GTACTGCACGTCGATGGTACGCATGTCTTCAACCAATCTAACCCTGCGTGTGCTGCAGTGCGGAGTTACGATGTTGGGGAGCTGGCAGCTGCTCGTCGTTGCTCGGTGGTTCTCTCCGGGTACTCCGGCTTCCTCCACCCGTAAAACTGTCACGGTCATGATTAGCCATTGTGCATAAATATATGACATTAAACATCAATAAATAAATAAGAACGTACTGCAATGTTAGTTATAAGAAACCAAATGAAGTTAAAAGATTAAAAAATGACAACTCATTTATGTAAATATCAATGTGCAAAAAACAAACTTATTTAGGGCCTATGTTAATATCTATGTGCAGAGTATTATGTTTCTATAGTTTATTGCTCGTTAAAAGTTGAAACACTTGAATGAAATAAAATATATCAAAGCCAATATTCCTGTTATTGTTGCTCTGTTGCCAATGAAGATAAGTAATTAATTGTACACGCCCACTCATAAATAGTTCCTCTATAAATAGACAGCACTAATCTAAATTTAGCATCAATAACTGGGGTATTTATTGACCAGTCTCATATGGGTACTGTACACATAATGTACTTGAAAAATAAATTTCCAGCGAGCGACTGAAGGCAGATATTTCACCTGCTAGTAACAAATGAAATAATTATTCGTAATTAACTAAAATAAACATAGATATTTTTTATTATATGCGTTGCCTATTCAAAAATAATATTTGCGTTTTAATCCCAAATTAATACAAGGTAATTGGTTTGAGTACGGCAAACATTTTAGTTTAAGAGCCATCAGTGGAGAGAGAGCCATTGACTGCTTTTGTCGGCGAGATAATTAGTCATTCCCGAAACAAAATAGTTCTCTCGGATTTTCACCGAACGCAACACAGAAATGTTATTGGATGTATTAATCTAACGCCACAAATGACAATAATAACAATTTTACACCATGACATCTCTCACATCCATACATTTTAGCGAGTTTATTTCTGTTCATTTATACTGTTTACACCGCGATTCTCCGGTTGAACAACACTTTGTACTAAAGTGAAAAATACTTATTTTTAATTAACGTAATCATATGTCCTTTGTCAGTCAAGACGACAATACGACTACCACGTTTTCCCCATTTCCTTAGGAGGCGCGGTGACGCTGCGGTAACCCGGTTCTCGTCAGATCATCGAAGTTAAGCAACGTCGAGCCCGGTTAGTCCTTGGATGGGTGACAGTCTGAGCGATCGATTCGGACTCCCGCGTTGTATCCTTGGGCAAGGCACTTAACCCCATTTATCCACATGGGGGCACGATGGCGCCGTGTACTGAGGCGTACTGCACGTCGATGATGCGCATGTCTTCAACATATCTAACCCTGCCTGTCCTGTAGTGCGGAGTTACGATGTTGAGGAGCTGTCGTTGCTCGGTGGTTCTCTCCGGATATCCGGCTTCCTCCACCCATAAAACTGTCACCGACACGATATGACCTTGGCTGTTAAAGTGTCGTTACCCTAATAAATAAATAAATATAAATATTCTCCATTTCCTTATATTTTTAGCCAAAGCATATAATAAAGTAATTATTTGAATGTTCACGTCGGTTATTAACCCTTTGAACCCTAGCGGCCGCTTTTTCGGCCAGGAACATGATTAGGGCTGTCACGACTAATCGAATAATCGATTGTCGATCGTTCACGCCGAAATCGATTAGTATTTTTCGTTGTCGAAGAATCGGTAAATTTTACCCCGTTTTAGTCGTTTAATAATTAAAAAAAATTGGATAAAAAACTATTGTTTCTGAAGGTAAAAGGTCACGAACATCGACGTTAAACCTCAAGAAGCCATTAGAAGCATTTGTTTTTTAAGGTACGTTCAAAGCTTTGATGTTCTGAACTTTTGAACCGTCAGTGTAATAATCAAGACCGGTCGGCAGTTGCGAAGACCGGTCTTGATTATTACACTGACGGTTCAAAAGTTCAGAACATCAAAGCTTTGAATGTCCCTAAAAGTTGATCGTCTTCGTTGTTTACTTGAGGTAGGTCAGCTGGCTTGAACTTCATTTTTATCGACTTCAAAGAAAGGGAGAGGGAGGGTCATCTAGGTACGATTAATCGATTACTATCGATTATTTGCGACGATTAATCGATTCCCAAATTAAAAAATCGTGACAGCCCTAAACATGATACGTCATAACGTCATGATATGGGGTGGCTGTTCAGTAAGTATGTGGAGTAGACTAATTAATATTTTCAACGTGCAGCCACGGATATTGATTGCTCTATCCCAAATAATGAATATGGACTCTTCTAATTGTTGCCATTGAAATGGCATGGAAGATACCATTAGTTTTAAACGGGTTAATTAAATAAGACCAACAAACAAGCAAGATATCCCCTTAGCCCCAGTTAGTGAACATCACATTTAACACCTCTTCAATTTCACACATTTTTTATACGAGGCGGTTTAGAGATAGAAAACTTTCGATTAAAATGTTCGCAAGGTATATGCTCAGTCGTAGTCCAGTTGGACACGCAGTCTGTGATGAAGGATGAAAACTGAGTACACAGATGATCTACGCATGCGCACTGTTCTGTAAATAGACAATCGCGCTCGAGCTTAAACTACACGTTTCTGAAATGGAGTAGCTCTGTAAATAAGCTTAACATTACATACATCACCGAAAGATGTAAACTACACTCGTACATTTGCTGTTAGAAACGAAAAATACGTTTTTATTTTTACCGCTGAACTGGCGCTCATTAAAAAGATGCTTTACTAAATTAGGTATCAAGAAAAGTTTTGCCACTAGTCGGTTCATATTCTTGGCCTGCACAGAGCTCAGGGCTCCAAGGAATGAGGTTGGTACAGTGGAGCCCACTTAACTGGATATCTTATAATTGCATAACCCTGTTAATTGAATATAATTTCCCAACACAAAACCATTTATCATACCTCCAGAACAAATTTGACCTGGTAATTGGTATATAGGTTATAAAGTAAACTCCTGTTTATTGAATAAAAAATCTTGCAACCTGTCGAGAAATAACCCTGACTCTCCCCCGTTTTCCTTTCTTTATAGACCTATTTGACCTCAGTACATCTAATACAGGCATTTAATCTATTATATCTTGTTTGACAGAGCTCATGGAGCTCTGTCAAACAAGATATAATAGAATAAATGCTAAATTTATCTCTAGAATACAGAAAAGTGACACAATCCCTGTTAATTGAATACTCCTATTAATTGAAGAATTTCCATTGGCAAAGTGGCTATTCAATTAACAGGGTTCCACTGTACCAACAAAGATGTGTCTCGATTTTTATTTGATTTTTTTTTTTTGGGGGGGGGGGGTGGGTGGGTTAAAACCAACCGGACGAGGTTTCGAAAATATGATTGCTATAGCTGGGTCGTTCTCAATGAACCCCAGATGTTTCCCAGGAATATTCAACTTTTTTAAAAGATCTGGGTGAAATGCGATGACAATTGGTGTTAACACTTTTTAGCAATAGGGCGATAACGAATCAATTTACCACATAGAAGTGAGTCTTTTTCTTGCGATAGTAGTTCAACTCACCCCCGCTTGCAAGTTTGGCTAATTGGCTGAAGTCCCCGATCATTAAAGGCACCTTCCTTGTCAGCTAGTTCCGATCACATCTCGTTCATTCTAATAGTTACATCGTGTGTGATGTTTTTAATAATCTGTTTCGGGTGATAACTGAAGGAAAATAAATACTGATGAGTTCTGATTTGCAATGTGAACTTGTAACAATACTGTTATTGTTCACGTGTGATGCTCTCCGATTAGAGCTGTAGGTTTTTAAATTTCTTGTTCGGTTTCGGTTTTGGTTTTTCAGGTGGAGTAAAACCTCGGTTTGGTTCGGTTTTCGGTTTGTTCATGAGGCCAAATAAAATTCAATAAAACTCATTCTTATGTCCGAAATCATAACTGAATGGCAGTGAAATTAAATGAAACGCAATGAATGCCCGAAATAAGCTATAATACATGAAGAATCAGGAAGGCCAATATAATAATTACCTAAATATACAGAACTTTTATTGCGCTTGACCATTTTTCGAGGTCTGACACCTACACGCAACTTGAGGAAAGCTGCAAACACAACTAAACTGAAATGTGGGAAATTCACAGAATGTAGCCTTCCCAGAGTAGTGAGAGTACCCAGACACTGCCATTGGCAGTGTCTGGGTACTCTCACTACTCTGGGATGGCTACATTCTGTAAATTTCTGTAGCAAGAGAGTATTTTATAAAAATCGAAAAACCTTAGATTACGGGATGTCGACGGTTTCGGTTTCGGTTTTAAAAAAAAAACAAAAAAACCTCGGTTCGGTTTCGGTTAACCTACAGCTCTATCTCCAATCCGATTTTAGAAGTGACTTTGATGAAATGGTGAAGTTTGCTGCAGAAAGGAGGAAATTCCAAGAGATCATGATTTGAAATCAAAATAACGCGCATGATTCCTTTTTTACTCTTTTCCAACATAACGACCAAAATCGACCAGTGCTATTCGTAAAAATCGCCTTTTACATTTTTAGTATTTTCTTTTTAGTTTTGTGTCTCAAAAACGTAACTTACGATCCCTTCTAACGATCCCGTTGGGCTCGTTCCAATAAGGGGTCAAAATCAATGTTTTTAACCCTTTACCCAACGAATCGACCGCATCCGCCCGCGTAATACGCAAATTCAGTAGTTGAAAAAATATTATTTTTTAAAAAAATTCAACAAAACCATATCATGTGACCCCTCGTTGGAACGAGCTCGACGAGCTCGTTACAACGAGGGGTCACATGATATGGTTTTGTTGACATTTTTTGAAAAAAAATGAAAAAATGATATTTAAAAAAAATAAATTTTGATATCGTCTGCGTTGGGTAAAGGGTTAAGGCCAAACAGTATGAATAATCTGGTTTAACCCTTTCGCTGATATAGTTCCGTACTGGGGACGGATATAACATCCGAGGAAAGTATACCGTAGCACATTGTTATTCTCAGTATAAGGCACACGTTGTAATAAATGTTTGCGACAGATGACATGACTTGATCCTTTTGTTCCATTATTATTTACTGGTAGAGTGCTGGAAGCCCATATTTGGGCTTTACTCTGAAGTGTCAGTACCAGCACTTGAAGGCTTCATATTTTGTGGATGTTGGTCGTACCACCTTTGAAGTGAAATTGTTTAGTCTGTTAGGATTTGCCTTGTTACAATTTATGGGAGAGTGCTATTGGCACTCTCCCATGAATTGTTACAAGGCAAACATATGTTAACAAATTTTGATGACCAAAAATAATTCAGCACTCTACCAGTTAAGGCTAATACATTCTCAATGCGACAGGTCTGCAAAATAAAGCAAAATATATAACGGCCCGTTGGGCCATATTTTGCCTGCGTGCCAAGCTACCAATAAGAGTCAGCTTTTGATGTTTTGGAAACGCAAATATGACTAAAACAATTAGAGTTACCGTTCATGATGTTCTCCAAACGTTTGTGTCAATCGAAAAAAGTCAGTCCAACAGGCGCAAACTTCAGGTGGTAAGAGACTTCGACCAACTCTCTTACCACCTGAAGTTAGCCCCTATTGGACTGATTTTTTTCGAGTCATTCAAACGTCTTTTCTAATGATATGTTAGGAGTGTGGGTGCTGGGTTGGGGCTTATGAGATTGTTTATAATTTTGAAATATGTACTAACAATTTTAATGCTACAAGTAAGAGTAGTTTCCAGGGGTTTACATTTTTTCGTTTTAACCCATTTTCGCCAAATATGATTCAGGACAGGATATTACCCAAATTGCGCATAGATGAAATGGTTGAGGATTTCTTTGGCAAGTGTTATCGTCTATTCGTCGTGGATAACAGGTCAATCCAACATTTTTTATTGCTGCCTTGAGAGGCTGGTTTTATTTTCTTCCCCATTTTTAATGACCATCAAAGGGCTATGGTTCATAGATTATATTCACCCGAAGTAGGCTGGAATGATATTATGATCCCCGCTGAGTCTGGGAGGGGGGGGGGGGGGGGGGGGAGAAAACACGATCTCTTAGAACTTCACTGACCTACAGATTAGAGGGGATTGGAACTGGATTAGATTTACACTTTGCTTATACTGGAAGAGCTTGGAATGCCCGTGAATCAAACGTCTCTTTGCAAGTTTGGATCCCGTTGTGATGGTATTTTTTCAATGAGTGGACGAAGGAGTTAACTGTGTTTGACTTAGTCGGGTGATTACAGTACGATCGTCGAGGAAAGGCCAACATCCATGCTTGGGCAATATTTGCAAGCATGCATTAACAGTGACTCTCCGACACGAAACAACGGAATCGCCGTAAAATGTTCATTGAATGAAGCACCGGGACGACTCGGTGCTTCTTTCATTGAATATTTGCTTCAAGCTGATGATTATTGATTGAGAGAAGCGTCCGTGGGTAACACTGTCCACGCGTGGGTTCTGACCATTCCGCTACGGCTATACTGTATTTCTAGAAAGTATTGTACACGATAACTTTTCAATGAATGTTATTTTGAAGAGAGAAATTTTGTGCGGGTATATTCTCGGTCGCGAAAAAAATCCTTTTGAACCTGAAGTTGTTAAAAATGGATTTCCCTGACTGGAAGAAAGGGGACATCTGTCATGTTTCATCGTTCATCCAGAAAAAAAGTCTTTTGCAACTTTGGGTTGTCGCAACGGTTACTCTTTCTTTCTTGCTGCAACATCATTAAATTGCAAACAAAATGTACGGTAATCGATCCATGAAAATTTCATAGGATTAAAAGTGTGTGTTTTTGTTGTCGGTGTGTACTTCGAGAAACTTATCTGAAAATTTGCAAGTTTTTCAGGCTTAGCCCTGAATGTTTCTTTCGCCATACCAACTGGGCCATTGCATACATTGCGCAACACTAACAAAAGGATGGAAGAACATAAGCGAAAACTGGGAATGTAGAGGGTTTCCCAGTATCGAAACCATTTGTTTTACAATAGTTTATGCACCACATGGTTTGATAAATAGTGGGTCCACCAACCCAAGGACGGAAAAAAGACATCTCAGTGGGTCGTCCCACCCGTGCAAGTACGGGAAAGAAGCCCATTGCATATCAAGGGAGATAATCAAAGGTGGAATTTATAGCTGGGCTAAATGAAAAGAATCACATATACTTCCCATTTATATAAGAGATAAAGATTACAGAGGACACTCTAAAATCACTCGGGCTAAAAATCAACCCAAATCAAATGGGTTCATATTCACTCAACCCAGCTGATTTTGGGTAGATTATAACCAAACTGCTGCTCGTCGTTGCTCGGTGGTTCTCTCCGGGTACTCCGGCTTCCTCCACCCGTGAAACTGTCACGGTCACGATTAGCCATTGTGCATAAGTATGTGACCTTAAAACACCAATAAATAAATAAATAAATATAACCAAACTGATTTAGAATGTGTAATCTATTTTATTCACGACGATCTTTCCGTATGATAATAGTCAGAAAACGTTTTAAAGAAACTGACAGTCAGAACATATTGGTAGTTAAACCAAAGCGTAATACATGGCATGACCTTTCCCCACATAACGACGAGATTCCCCTTTTAAATGCAATTTGAAGATTACTTTCGGAGAAGAGCCTTTTTACCAAGTTAACGATGTTTCACGACAAGCATTTGATAACCTCATCACGTTCGTTATAACCACGGTATATTGTGTAAAAAATCAATAATCACAGGAAAAAAGTTGAAAGCTTACCAACATCATTAATGGAAGAAGCTGAATAATGATATCGCTGGTACCGTTATTATTCAATTCAATAAGCATTAACCCTTTGAAGCCGAAAACTCGTTTTACCTGCCGATGATTGTCATGCGAACACTAGTCACAAAGTGGGTCAGGGCTTGTATTTCGTCTAAATTTGTGAGAATCCATTTGGATTCTCGTGAAAATGGTTGCGAGAATCCATACTTACTATGAGTGTCTCAGGATCCCATGATGCCACCGAGGTTGAACCACTGTTGTATACTGATAACACATGTTAACCTTTTACCCAACACACTTTTTTAATTTTTAAAACTAAGTTTGATAATTTTTAAACAATAAATAATAAATAAATGCTAAAATAATTAAATGAACAATATTTACCAATAAAATCTTACAAATATGGCTGTCGTTGGAACCGGCTCAATGAGCCGGTTCCAATGACAGCCATATTTGTAAGGTTTTATTGACAAAGTGTCAGGATATTTCAGGTCATGTTAGCCTTCTATTGGTTAATTTGTTGCCGCTGTGTTAGTTAAAGGGTTGGATTGACGCGAATCCTAGCAGAGGTGCAGCGAGAATCTACTTGGATTTTCGTCGGTTTTATTGCGCGAATCTTTGTGCGAATCGATTCTCGGATTCTCGTCGAAATATAAGCCCTGGTGGGTGGTTGCTTTGTGGGTGTGTATGTCAGACCAACCAAGGCTGCAGGCTGAATATATTAACTGGTCTACCCCAACGAATATGGACGCCTTCAGATTGATCCCATTGAACTGGCGTTGAAGGTACCATAACTGTTGAAACGGTTAATAATTATGTTTAATGAAGTGTTACCATCCATATGTGCTAAGGGAAGCAATGGTAATAAACTGATTTATGGTATTGTCTCTCGGGAAACTTTAATTACTTATTTGTTTATTTAATTATTTATTTGGTGCAACTCGTGCTCCCGCGTTGTGTCCTTGGGCAAGGCACTTAACCCCGATTGCCTACATAGGGACACGATGACGCTGTGTACTAAGGCGTACTGTACGTCGATGGTGCGCATGTCTTCAACCAATCTAACCCTGCCTGTGCCGCGGTGCCCAGTTCAGAGTTACGATGTTGGAGAGCTGACAGCTGCTCGTCGTTGCTCGGTGATTCTCCCTGGCTTCCTCCACCTGTAAAACTGTCACCGACATGATATGACCCTGGCTGTTAATGTGTCGTTAAACCCTAATAAAAAAAAATTGGTGCAACAACACTTTTGACATTCTGGATCACCTCATGTCGAACAGCTTTACGTGTGGAGGAAGCATATGAACACCCAGAGAGAACTAGCAACTGTCAGTCTCAATTTTTAACTGAGCACAAACAGACTTGGCTTTGGTTTATGGCAGGGTACTATCGACGTGCAGTACACCGTCATATACAGCACCACCGTAACCCCCCCCCCCCCCCCCCTTTAAGGAGTTAAACGCCTTTCTCAAGAAGAAAACGCAGTTACAGTCTTCGGGGTCGTACTGTGCTTCAGGATTTCCATAAAGGACAAAACTTTGAAATGGGGAACTGTTCTTTCTTCTAATGGTTGACTTTCCGGTACCCCCACGCGAGAGAAATTTTGTAGATAACTGGCTTAAATAGAGCTGTCTGAGTCTACCCGGATATATCTGATTGGCTTAAATTTTGCGATACACTTCGAAAATTTCACGTATCGCTGAGCTACAATATCACTTGAAATATTTGTAAATAATAGAGCTACAGGTTTTTAAATTTCTTGTTCGGTTTCGGTTTTGGTTTTTCAGGTGGAGTAAAACCTCGGTTCGGTTCGGTTTTCGATTTGTTCATGAGGCCAAGTAAAATTCAATAAAACTCATTCTTATGTCCGGAGTCATAACTGAATGGTAGTGAAATTGAGTGAAACTCAATGATTGCCCGAAATAAGCTATAATACATGAAGAATCAGGAAGGCCAATATAATAATTACCTAAATATACAGAACTTTTATTGTGCTTGGCCATTTTTCGAGGTCTGACTCCTACACACAACTTGAGGAAAGCTGCAAACACAACTAAACTGAAATGTGGGAAATTCACAGAATGTAGCCTTCCCAGAGTAGTGAGAGTACCCAGACACTGTCATTGGCAGTGTCTGGGTACTCTCAATACTCTGGGATGGCTACATTCTGTAAATTTCTGCAGCAAGAGAGTATTTAATGAAAAAACGAAAAACCTTAGATTACGGGATATCGACGGTTTCGGTTTCGGTTTTTTAAAAAAAAACTAAAAACCTCGGTTCGGTTTCGGTTAACCTACAGCTCTAGTAAATAAAAGAGCATTTTCTGTTATATTTTTAGCTCAACTTTGACGAAGTCAAATTTGAGCTATTGTCATGGCCCGTCGTCCGTCTGTCCGTCTGTTCGTACGTCAACAATTGGCTATGGCTCGGGCTAGAGGTCGTATTTATGAACCGATCTTTACGAAACTTCTTGTGTACCTTTGTTATGACCCTGGGACGGGAACGAGTGTTTTTAGGTGTGGTCCGAAATTCAAGATGGCTGCCAGCGGCCATTTTGTACTGATGATGCAAAAATCAGTTTTTTGTACAGAACTTCTGTATGAAAGTTCTGATTTGAATAAAGTTTTGTATAGATGTTTAGTACCATGGGATACATCACATATAATACGGGTTTTTTTTCTCGTGCGTAAATTATGCAAATTAGACTGACTTTGATTTATTTAGTGTTACTTTCAGAGCTGTAAGTGCCAAGCTGCTATGGCTCGGGCTAGAGGCCGTATTTATGAACCAATCTTTACAAAACTTCTTGGGTACCTTTGTTATGACCGTGGGATGAGAACGAGTGTTTTTGGGTGCAGTCCGAAATTCAAGATGGCTGCCAGCAGCCATTTTGTACCGACGATGCAGAATTTTTTTTTTTGTACAGAACTTCCATATGAAAGCTCTGATTTGAATAATTTTTCGTATGAATGTTTAGTACTATGAGATACATTACATATCATATGGGTTTTTTTTCTCGTCCTTATATTATGCAAATTAGACTAACTTTGATTTATTTAGTGTTACTTTCAGCACTGTAAGTGCAAATCCCTATACGGCTCGGGCTAGAGGCCGTATTTATGAACCGATCTTCACGAAACGTCTTGGGTACCTTTGTTATCACCTTGGGACGAGAACGAGTATTTCTGGGTGCGGTCCAAAATTCAAGATGGCTTCCAGTGTCCATTTTGTACCGAAATTAGGTCTAATCAGTTTTTTGTACACAACTTCTATACGGCTCAGGCTAGAGGCCGTATTTATGAACCGATCTTTACGAAACTTCTTGGGTACCTTTGTTATCGCCGTGGGATGAGAACGAGTGTTTTTTGGGTGTGGCCGGAAATTTAAGATGGCCACCAGCAGCCATTTTGTACCAAAATTAGTGCAATCAGTCTTTTTTGTACAGAACTTCTGTATGAAAGTTCTGATTTGAATAAATTTTTGTATGAATGTTTAGTAACATGGAATACATCACATATAGTATGGGTTTTTTTCTCGTGCAGAAATTATGCAAATTAGATGAACTTTGATTTATTCAGTGCTACTTATACACTGTAAGTGCACATGTCAATACGGCTCGGGCTAGAGGCTGTATTTATGAACCGATCTTCACAAAACTTCTTGGGTACCTTTGTTATCACCTTGGGACGAGAACGAGTGTTTCTGGGTGCGGTCCAAAATTCAAGATGGCTGCCAGTGGCCATTTTGTATCGAAATTAGGTCCAATCAGTTTTTTGTCACAACTTCTACACAGCTCATATTTGTGAACTGATCTTCACGAAACTTCTTGGGTACCTTTGTTTTCACCTTGGGACAGGAATGATTGTGTTTTGAGGTGCCTTTGTTATCACTGTGCTATGAGAACAAATATTTTGGGGTTCAGTCAGACCCACCCTGGGACTCAAAGATGTTTTTCTAGTTTAGCATCTGACTGTCACCCACCTTTACAATACTTTACCTATACATTTGTTACAGGCAACGGTCAGTATTTATGTACAGACCGTTACAATACTTTATATGTACCTTTGTTATCAGGTCATTACCTAGATGTTTGTCATTGCTGCGTCACATACTATACATGTACATGTCTTTGTCTTGACAAGTTGAGCTACAGTGTCATTGACACTTTCATTATTTATACTTATCGACAATTCTGTCTGCATTATTGTGAAAGGTATATTTTTAGTAAACATCGATTATCATAGGTATTGGCAAGTGTATAACAACACCAACGTTTTGGAGGCTTGGAAACGGGTTTGGACACCAGACACCTGGTTCTCTACCTTTTGGCAACTGTAGCCACTGGTGTCCGCACTCATATGTCGAAACGTCCGCTGTTGCACGCTGTGGAATAATAACATTATTAGTTATTGTGATGAGTTGACGGTAACATGGTCTGAGGTTTGCGGCTCGGAGCTTATGTTCAACCGAGACGCGTGATCATGTTAAAGTCAACTCATCACAATAATGTATATGTTCCAATAAGACACTACCCGTAGCCCAAAACCTACATCGTGAAACATGAGAGTCTTAGTTACTAAATTTGTGATCGTTAAAAGTTGCCTTGTTCAAAGCAACTTTTAACGATCACAGGTTTAGTACATAAACCTCTCGTGTACCCACGACGGCACTGGATAAATAATCAATAAACCAGATAAATTCATTCCATCTCAGTTCAAATCGTAAATCGGTTTTGTAATTTAAACAACACTTCATCCGGAACACCGTCTGCTGCACGAGTGAAAACTCTGGAAAAATGAAGCGGCTTGCTAGTCACTCCGTTGGTGAAACTATTACGAAACGGGCGACGTCATTTCAGATATTTCGCGTTGTGACGTCAGACGGTAACATTTGCCACTTGAGACGTAAACATAGAATATACTAAGCGAGCTCTCATCCAATCAGAAGTGGAGGAATTTTGTCTCATTGGAGCATAAAATAAACAAGAAATATGCACTCTAAAGTTTTATTGCTTTTTCAATACAAAATGTATTTACAACACAAGATGGGCACGTAACGTTTCTCGATGTGATTAAAAAATAGAAGTAGTTGCTAAAATGGGCCTTTGGAATTTTAAAAATTGTTCACTTCCTGCTCTACCACCTTCAGCCAGGGGCGGAATGGGCCAATAAAAGTTGCCGGAAATCCGCCAAAGGAGCTCCAAACCCGGAGAAAATTTCGATTTTTCGAACTGAACGAACGCGGCTTCCTTGCACCTGAGCGATCAGTGGCAGTCCACATAGAGGACATTTCGATGGCATTTTTGTATCATCTTCATCGATCAGATTTTTCAACAAAAATGGTTGTCTAAGGTGGAAGGGAGGGGGCATCGGGAAGACCATAGTTAGGCCCAATCGCAGAAAATTTTTATTTTTCAAACTGAAGGAACGCTGTTTCCTTTCATCTGGGCGATCAACGGCTGACTAGACTGATGTTATATCGAGCTGCCCTCTATGTGGACTGCTATTGGCAGTCTACATGGAGACCGCTTCGATACACCGACAGTCTGTGCAATCAGATCCATTTCACCTTTTGGTCATTTTCGCGAAATTTCACGCACCAACAGGTATTGGCCTGCATCAATTTTGGAGGCCTGAGGGATAATCCAATTGTAGGCTCACCGGGAATTTTCCCGGTGGACCATACGGCCTGTCCGCCTCTGCCCTCAGCTGGGACGTAAATCATTGGCGGGGTGCTCGGAGAACTCTGCCCAATTTGTAAACTTGTCTTTAGCGTAACAGTTGTACACAAACCCGAAGCTACAATACGTGGTTCTGCATAGACACTTGGAAACCCAGCTGATCAATTAACTCTTTTCGTGCTGCTCGCGGATATCCCCGCCCTGGACAAGGAATCCTCGCCATTGAAATAAGTGCAATAAAGTACTTTTATTCATCAATTCTCCGTTGTGTATTGGATTATCTGTTTGCCCAAAGATTTCTTGAGTTAAATTTATATAATTTTTTTCACACTAGCCATAATCAGATGTGATGAAAACTACTTAAAAATACCCAGTAGGTTAAGAGTTGAGAGAGCGTGGCAGGTTGGCATGTTTATAGACGTAGCACGACAAAAGATAATTGCTACTTCATTCGAATAAGCCCTAAAAATTTGTCCTGGCAATAGAGCTGTAGGTTAACCGAAACCGAACCGAGGTTTTTAGTTTTTTTAAAAAAACCAAAACCGTCGACATCCCGTAATCTAAGGTTTTTCGTTTTTTTTTTATTAAATACTCTCTTGCTGCAGAAATTTACAGAATGTAGCCATCCCAGAGTATTGTGAGTACCCAGACACTGCCAATGGCAGTGTCTGGGTACTCTCACTACTCTGGGAAGGCTACATTCTGTGAATTTCCGACATTTCAGTTTACTTGTGTTTGCAGCTTTCCTCAAGTTGAGTGTAGGTGTCAGACCTCGAAAAATGGCCAAGCGCAATAAAAGTTCTGTATATTTAGGTAATTATTATATTGGCCTTCCTGATTCTTCATGTATTATATAGCTTATTTCGGGCATTCATTGAGTTTCACTCAATTTCACTACCATTGAGTTATGATTCCGGACATGAGAATGAGTTTTATTGTATTTTACTTGGCCTCATGAACAAACCGAAAACCGAACCGAACCGAGGTTTTACTCCACCTGAAAAACCAAAACCGAAACCGAACAAGAAATTTAAAAACCTACAGCTCTACCTGGCAAAGCAGAATCGTTAATATAACATCGTCGATGGCTATGACTGTTTCGGAATATTTCACCAAAAGGCATTGGTGTGTGTGTTTAAGAATAATCTGCTAATTTCATCTTACGGTTGGGAGAACATGGCTCCCTCCACACACACATTATTTGAAGACACCCACATGCCTGTTCATCATAACGAAATCCTGATGAAAAAGTTCACCGTTTCTTTGGCGTGGATATTCAACTGTATTCACATTATTTTGAAAATACAACCCACCATTTCTCAAGAACTGATTTGATTTTCTTCACAATCAGCATTGGTACTCATCAAGTCTTCAGAAGTTAATTAGTTCGAACGTCTATTGTTCATCGCTACGAGGCTTTTGATACTGTGGTATTTCCGAAATCGTGTCGATTTAATGTCTGGAGTTGATGGATCTAAGTCGTCTGTCATAATTCAAGACATTGGGGACTGTTTTCTGATTGCAAGTGTGAGAAAATGGTTTTAATTCCCCTCTCTGCAATACATGACGTACTGAGATTTTAATTTTTGTAGACCAAGGGTGGGCACGCACGCACGCATGCACGAACGCACTACTGTTATACCATCTTTCTTTGAAAGATTTTAAAATATTATTCAGATATAAATAAATATTTTACTGTCTATCAAGAAAACAAAAAATGTCCTGCTGCCAAGAAAGGTTTACCTTTGACGTAAAATTCAGACAAATGGAGGACGTTTTTTTTCAGAAATATATTTTGTTTATATGAAAGCTGAAAATAATACTGTCTTGAATATTTAGTTTCTCCATCCTTGTTCATCATGCAGGTAGCAATCTTGAGCAACTGCTCACTACACTGATATAATATTTGGAAGAATATCTCCTTTAACCCTTTACCTAACATGAAAAGCAGACGACACTTGCAAAAAAAATCTTGAATAACTAATTTTTTTAATTGTTTGTCTCAAAAACATTGGTTATTACCCCTCGTTGGAACGAGCTCGTTCCAACGAAGGGACATAACCTATTTTTTTGAGACAAAAAAAATGAAAAAATAATGAAAATTAATTGGCGATTTTTAAGAATAGCGCTGGTCGGTTTTGGCGGTTACGTTGGGGAAATGGTCAACCCGTCGTGTAACGCACACGATATCAAAACGTATTTTTCCCCAAAAATGTCAATGAAATCACATCACGTGACTTTACCCTCCCGTATTGGAATAACCTCAACGAGCTCGTTGCAATGAAGTCAGGCTTCATGTTTTAACTCCCCAGTTTGTAAATTACTGTAGCGGATGTTGCCGATTCGTTAGGTAAAAGGTTAACAAGTGCATCGCAGACGGTGGTTCCAAGCGAGCTGTAGATCAGCACATGATTCCAAACGCGGTCTAGTATCTATAAATCACACAATAAACTGATAGTGTACTTTCAAAATTGAATCAGTGCAATGCAGTAACAGGTGAAAGCAAAGCAAAATGACCTGATATTGCTCCCTCTTTTGGCAACCAATCACGTCTTCTTGCCCACTTTACTTTTAATGGAAGTTTGTCTTCAGCTGAACGCAGAGGTTTCAGCAAGCACATATGCTTCAAAAGTGTATGTGCTAAGTTGTCATGGACATAAAACGTCAACTCTCATCTGAACAGCATCTACACAAGACCAGCCCCGAAATAACTCCGAACCCATCGACCCTTGTTTTCAGTTAAAACAAAGCATTTTGATCTCCAGTCGCGTATTTTAGCAGCTAACTAACGACGGCTAGCGACATTGAATTCACATAACCCGACAAGCTCTTGGGTGACTAGTCAAATTTTGTAAGGCATTCAACCCTGTTGGGGGCAAGTTTCATTCACTTTTCGAAGAGTTTACGCGAAGACAACCGTAGATTTAATGTGATGTCCATTTGCACTCAAAATATACCCACATTTTTTCGTGCATGAGTTAAATGTATTCCAATCAATAAATATTTTCTTCTGCTAGAGAACATCTAGATATTAACAAAGTTCGTTGAACTACGGGGGGGGGGGGGTAATTTTGAAATAATATTTTGTAAAGAAACATGTGTAATAGTATTGGTAGTATCATCGAAGATTCAGTCAAACCAAGTCTCTATTGAGAAATTTAAATATAGAATAAACGTGTACTAGGGTCGATAATCAGATTTAAACCACGAGTAGGATAAGGGTTTTAACCACGAGGCTCTGCCGAGTGGTTAAACCCCATATTCTACGAGTGGTTTAAATCTGATTACCGGTCCTAGTACCTGTTTACTTTATTTATACCATGCTCTTAATAAATAATCGACTTCGTCACTTAAAATGGAGAGAAAAACTATATTTTCTATCGCAAACACTTGGGTTTGTTTTGTTTAATCATCGCGCCGGTGGGCAGCACCAGCGGCTGCACGTGAATGATTGATGGACAGCTAGACGTCAACGTTCATTGAATTTACTTTGCTTTTTCAGTCAAATTATTAACAATTCTTAAATTTTATTTTAAATTTGAAAAGTCATTGCGCGTTGTAGATTGTACCGCAAAACGTTAAATGTTTGAATGGACCCTTGCAAAGTGTGGATGTACCGAAGTCGGCAAATTGGGTCATGCCAAAGGTCAAGTTGGGTGTACTTTGTACTATTGGTGCAATTGTCTTTAACCCCAGTAGAAGCTTTACATCAGTAGTGGGATTAAAAAGTTAAAATTTAACATACGAGCTTTTCACAGGTAGTAACATAGGTGAGTATGGTAATAAAACATTTCTTGCAATGATTCAAAGAAAATGAATGTTGATGGTATTTTAAGATTCAATCGGATGAAATATTTCATTTCGCCGAAAAGGCGAATCGGCCACATTCCAACCAACTGGAATATTTCATCCGATTAATTCTCAAAATAGGTGATGGATTATAGATAGAAAGATAGAAAGATCGGTATTTTATTGAAACGTCCACAAAATACATCATTCGTTTTTTTTCACAAATTTTGATGTGAGTTAAATGATACACTGCAGGCCGATGACAACGCCATATTTCTTGCAGTACGTGAAGACTGTATTATCAATAACCACCCGTGGAGTGAATATTCCACCCAAGCAATAATGCAAATTTATTGCAAAACAAAATAAGCACAAGTAAAGTTCCAGCCAATGGACCTCCGGGTTTAACCCGGAGGTCCATTGGCTGAAGCTTTGCTTGTGTTTTTTCTACGTCTGTCAATTTTTGACGGACGTATTTTGTTATGGCGTTGTCTGTCCGTCCGTCCGTCCATCCGTCCGTCCGTCCGTCCGTCTGTAAACAATTTTTGTGTCGCCTTCTCCTCCAAAGGTTTACATGCTACATTGTTCAAACTTTGCACACATGTTGATCAGTAATTGCCGTTGTGCATGTGACAAGTGCAGGTAACTCTGTTTTGTATTTCCAGAGTTAAGCCCCCTTTTAGTACTTTAAAACTTTACAGTAATGTGTTGCCTACTCCGTCAACATTTTACATGCTATATTATTCAAACGTTGCACACATGTTGATTACCAATTGCCGCTGTGCACGTGACAAGTACAGGTAATTCTGTTTTGTAATTTCCAGAGTTATGCCCCCTTTTAGTACTTAAACATTACAGTATCGGACGTTGTGCATGTGACAAGAGCATGTAACGCTGTTTTGTATTTCCAGAGTTATGCCCCTTTTTGTACTTGAAACATTACACTTGTGTCTCGCCTACTCCAACATTTTACTTGCTTTATTGTTCAAACTTTGCACCCATGTTGATCATCAGTTGTCGTTGTGCATGTGATAGGAGTGGATAACATCATTTTATTTTTAAACGACGAGAATCCTCACCGTTTATAGCTGTTATAATCCCCAAAATGTCTTTTCCTTGGTGCCACCTATCGTCAGTCGTTATCAATGAAGTTAACCTGTCAATAAATGGTCGCTACCATTGTAAACGGCGAGGAGAATCTTCTACAGCAGCCTTGCAGCCCTTTAGAAGTTATCTTATGAATAAAATGGATGCTACCATTTTTTTATTTTGTAAAGACCTCAGATCGCTTAATATGAAAATGTGAAAACAGGTGAATTACCCTTTACCTCAGACGGGGTAGGGGAATGGGCAATGATTGGAGGGGAAGGGGACAGACATAGTCGAGTCAACAAAAATTTCAAACTTTACCCCAGAGAAACTTGTGCATGTTCTAATTTTGACGGGCGTGTGTTGCCCCGCTAGGCGGTGCGTTTGTCTGCCCATGTATACAGAATTTGGAAATTATATTTTGGGTGATAACTCCAGGCCACAGGTGATTTAGTTACAATCCACTCGCATACATATAAATGATTCTGTATTCAACGGGTGATATGCAAACCAGAACTTTTTTCACCGCACCGTTTAGTTACGCTTCGAAAAGTTTCCAAATTTCGTTATACAATCATCGATCGTCTATCGCATAGTGTGAAAATGAAAACGTCCAAAGCAAAATAAAATCGGTTCACAAAAAATTAGCCAAAAATGAGATAATATTTTTAAAAAACCCAATCATTTCCAACCAGAACATTAACCCAGTCCCGTTGCCGTCTCGTTTTGTGGATCCCATTATATCTAAATTGGTCAGCTTTATTTCGCACATCTTGAGAGGCTTCGAACTTCTTTTAAAAACGTTCCTCCCAGCTGTTTTGCAAATCTGCACATATTTGTACTTATATTTTTACTGACAGTAACAGCCACCAAATGGTTAGGCGTGAAATTAATGGTGGCTATTACTGTTCGTCGCCTGAGTGCTAGAATGTTCTGTGTCCCATAGGTGACATAGAACATTCTTGCACTCAGGGGACGTGTTAGCAAACAGCGATAGGAATGTCAACATACACTGGTTCCAAAAAGGTTGTTATGATTTTTTATCGATCCGTATGATCAGTACAGCTTCAGTCAAAACAAACTCTTCACCTTTGGGTTTAATTACCGGAATTAAAATTTGTTTATTTAAATGCATTTTAATGCATGGGTTGTGTAATAAGCACAGAACGCGATGTGTGTTTCAATCGGTGGGTGTTTTACATAACTCGATGGAATGGCGTAATCATATTTCGCTCGAGCCTACGGCTCTCGCGAAATATGACTACGCCATTCCAATTCGTTATGTAAAACACCCACCGATTCAAACACACATAACGTTCTGTCTATTTCTACCATACCAACAGGACAATAAAAATGGTAACAACAATCTAGTCATATTACATGAACTGAAGAAAAATAAACAACCCAAAAAGCATGAAAAGGAAGTCTCTGATCATTTTAGGGTTAGAATGGTTCTGGACTAAAACAACCTCACCTTCACTTTACAATTCGATCGTGGCCTGGGAGCTTAGTAACCTGTGTGTAGGTTTACATTAACCTCAGAAGGCTGTATCTTGTGATGTATCAATAATTAACACAGCCAATTAACTTTATTAATTCGAATCATGTTAAAAATTGGTCGATCTGACAAAAGTGGGTCCTTCGAAAATATTATGTTTTTGTACACTATTTGATAGTTGGGCACGTTTTAGTATTTAAATGCCAGGATATATAATAAACAGTATATTAGACGGATGATGCTCGAACTACCAATACATTTGCCAACATGTGCTGGCTATGGAAACAGAATATCCATTGATTTTAATAATGAATGAATAATGGACAGATTCTCCATTGAAATTCCGTAAGTAAGCAGTGCATGTTTACAGTGGTAATCCGGCTCTGTTTTACTTGTAATATAGGACCCGGATGCCATCCAGACACTTATACAAAGAAAATATGTTTACACAAAACTAAACTAAAAACTTTGATATGAAAGAACTGATTGCTCAAAGATAGGTTTGTCTACTGTATGACCGTTACAATAGCCTGGTAAATATTTCAATTTAATTCCGCACAATTTACTTTCCTTTAATGATGTGCCCGATTTACTTGCAATGTTCGAGGAGAGTTTTTCAAAATTCGATGAATAAGTTTTCTTTCATATGTAGAGATGGGCGATATTGGAATTTTGAGTTCAGTATCAGTTTCGGTATTTGACTTGACTGAGATTTGCTGATAGTACCAATGAGGAATTCACATTAGGAAAAAAACAGAACAAGTTGTTGTGGTATCATTCTACCACAGAGCTAAAAATGACACCGCCAGTGAGCGCAACAGTGGTATTCTTTTGCGACCACAAATCATATCTACAGTAATTTTGTGACTTATTCTACACGCACCTTAATGTTTAAAGACCTATTTTTTTCAGGCTTTTACTATCTCAGAGCAAGTACCCTGATCACGTCATCTTTAGGAGGTCCCGCTTACAATAGACAAAACAGCTGGATAATGATTTAGTCAGGTCTTGGCTGCCTTAACAGATAGCCACGATTTTACTAGAAATCACTGTTAAGCAACTGCATAAAAAACAGGGCGAAGTCTCGTGGGAATTAAGTGCATGTGCCGAGTCCATTGAGGGTTAGCAAAACTGAAAAGAAAATCAGTCACTTCTTTCATGAAAATGAACCTTTCAACTGTTATAAAGCCTCAACAGGGAGTTATAAATAGCGAATGTAGAGAAAAATTTGAAAAATTCTGACGGTATCGGGATTTAACTGGTAGAGTGCAAAATTATTTTTGGCTATCAAATCTTGTACACATGCCTTTGCCCTGTTATAATTTATGGGAGAGTGCCTGTGGGCTCTCTCCCATAAATTGTAACAAGGCAAACCCTTAGCGACTGAATAATATCACTTCAATGATAATACAAAGTACATGCACAGAATATGAGCTTTCAACCTGTCGTACCTGTACTTCAGAATAAAGCCCAAATATGGGCTTCCAGCACTCTACCAGTTAACGATTGGTTCGGTTCGGTTTTTTGATATCCACATGATATCGGTATCGGCTTGGTTTTTCGGAATACTAGCTATTTCTAATCCTATGAATGCTTTTTCTTTGCCCATTTGTCGAATAAAAATATGGGCTTGACAACAGTACGATAACACAGTAATTGCTGTGGGTGGGTTGTTAGTTAGTATCCACGTGGTTTGATTCGAGGCCGCGTGCATTGGCCTATGTAATAACACTGCCGTGTGCACCAATTATTTATTATCTTGTAGTTTCACAAGTTAACTAACAGGTAATTACAAGTTAGTAATTTGTAATTACAACTTTGCTAACTTGGAATTACAAGATAATAACTTATACTTCTGCCGTAAATACAGAATGGCCTGTGGCAACCATAACAGCATGAAAGATACTAAAGTGTAATTATAAGTTATTCGCCTGTAATTACAAATAAGCTAAATTGCAATTAGAAGTTAATAACTTCTAATCACAAGCTATTAAATTGTAATTATGAGTTATTAAACTAACCAGGAGCCAACACTACAAAACTTTTACAACTGTATTTTCTAGAATTATATTTTCTACTTATTAATATAACCAGGGGGCGCGGTGGCTCAATTGGTAGAGGTGCAGGCTGCAAGTCGAGAGGTCCTCGGTTCGAATCCCACCTGCGGCAACCGCGTTGTGTCCTTGGGCAAGACACTTCACCCCGATTGCCTACATGGGGGCACGATGACGCTGTGTACTGAGGCGTATTGCACGTCGATGGTGCGCATGTCTTCAACCAATCTAACCCTGCCTGTGCTGCGGTGCAGAGTTCAGAGTTACGATGTTGGAGAGCTGTCGTTGCTCGGTGGTTCTCTCCGGGTACTCTGGCTTCCTCCACCCGTAAAACTGTCACGGTCACGATTAGCCATTGTGCATAAGTATGTGACCTTAAACACCAATAAATAAATAAATAAATATTAATATAACCTGCACTGTACTGTTAAATGGGAATTCTGAAACATAACTCCAGCATGATCGGCACATCATTATCAGTCTGATGATTGTGAGCAGAATCCACCTTCAGTCTTTAGGGACCGACGGCTCTGCCGATTGTCGCTAATGATGTTTGGGTTACGTATCTCTGATGACGGGGGGCGCGGTGGCTCAGTGGTAGACTGTTGGACTTCTATGCTAGAGCTCCCGAGTTCGATCCCCATGCGGGAAGACCCACGTTGTGTCCTTGGACAAGGCACTTTATCCCGGCTGCCTACATGGGGGCATGATGACGCCGTGTACTAAGGCGTACTACACGTCGATGGTGCACATGTATTCAACCGCTGTAACCATGCTTGAGCGGAGCTTGAACAGAGTTACAATGTTGAGGAGCTGACAGATGCTCGTCGATGTTCGGTGGTTCTCTCCGTGCACTCCGTCTCCCTCCACCCGTAAAACTGTCACGGTCACGATTAGCCATTGTGCATAAGTATGTGACCTTAAAACACCAATAAATAAATAAATAAATAAAATCTCTGATGGCGGTCCAACAACGAACTAAGGAAAAATCATGTGAATTTCAAAATTATGAATACCCGAGTTCGGAAGTTAGTCTACCGCCGTTCATCTTACCTTTTCTAAAGGTCTTTGATGCTTTGGACTTTACTTGATGTTGAAGGTGACCTTGCGCCAAATTTCTTACAGATATACGTGACATTTGACTGGCATCACGGTAGCTGTTAGACATTGGCGCCCTACTTGGATTTTCACTGTCAGAGTTTGCACTTTCTTGAAGTCAAGTGTCAAATCTTTTACTGTGCATTGATAATAATGGGTGTTATTCATTCTTCCTTCCTAGCGTTGGTGCAGAGCTGTGGAATAGGTTATTGAAGAGACAAAAAATCTTATCGTGTGTTCTCAGATGGGTTCGGACATCGACCTGGATATACATGCGCGACGGTCTTTACCTTTGACTTGGCAACCTATCAGTTGGAGCTGTCAAAATGCTCAATGCTTTCATGAGATAATGGTATTGATTGAGGATCATTTGTCTGGTCTGCATCTAGTTCGGCTGAGAGTAATTATTGTCGCGTTATCATATCCTGTAGATATATAGAACATCGAAGGTCATGTAATTCTATATCCCGAACGTGAGAAAGCTTGAAAAATGATATTAATCGGTTCGTTGTCGGAAATCCTCACTGACGTTGAAAGATTCAAACATGTGTATTTCAATCATATTAAACACATGTGGTACCATTTTCCCACGTACTATTTCCATTTGTTTTCATTCCGGATTCGATGGTAGCGCAGGGACTTAGTGGTCCACGAACTTCAAACCGAGAGGTCCACGGTTCGGTCCACGCTGGGGATAACAGCGTTGTGTCCTTTAGGCGAGGCACTTAATTCCATTTGCCTAACGTGGGGGCACGGCGGCACTGTGCACCAGCGCGTAATGCACATCGATGGTGCACCTGTCTTAAACCAATGCTAACCCTGCCAGTGTGAAGTTTGTACGTTGGGGAGTCTTGACAGTTGCTCGCCGTTGCTCCGTGGTTCTCCCCGGGCACTCCAGTTTCCTCCGCCCGTAAAACTGTCTGATCCGTGGTGACTCTGGCTTTCAAAAGTGTCGTTAAACTCCAATAAAAAGATAAATAAATTATGAAATCTCGACCACTGATGTAAGTCGGTTGCGGCCAGATCGCGATCCGATCGAATAATAGACCACTTTTGTCACAACAGTACTGTATAGTTAACCCTTAAGTCCTCATATTAATTTTACTCAATGAACACCGGATATACTTTTATATAGCTGTAGATGACTTTACCCAACGTAACGGCCAAAACCGGCCAGCGCTATTCACAAAAATCGCCAATGAATTTTCACTATTTTTTTTCATTTTTTGTCTCAAAAACATTGGTTATGACCTCTCTTTGGAACGAGCTCGTTCCAATGAGGGGTCATAACCTATGTTTATGCGACAAACAGTGAAAAAAATTGTTATTCAAGAATTTTATTTGCAAGTGTCGTCTGCTTTTCAGCCGACAATAATGTAAAGCACTGTCAAGAAAAATGCATCCTACCTGCGAAGTTTTTCAAGGAAAAATACACTTGGAGCAACTTTCTTATAAAATGGGGCACTTGTGGCCGTGTGGGTTATTGAGAGTTAAATCACCTGCGTAATTCTGGGTTATGCATTGGTAACGAAGACACTTTATTAATTATAGTACCTCCCGGGCATTAATTCTGGGAACCATTTATCTGAGGACGAAACTATTACTAATGTAATTATAGAGTTAAGAACGAGGCGACAGATGTATTATTATTTGGTCCCGTAATTGTTGTGGTCAGTGCGGTTTTTGGTGTTGTAGTTGTTGCATTAGAGTAGTTGGTGTTGTAGCTGTGGTCAGTTTAATACTGGCAGTGGTTGGTATTGTTGATGTTGTTCTGGTTGAAGTTGTTTATGTCGTACGGATGGTGTCGTGGTTGTTGGTGAGATAGTTGTAATAGTTGAAGTTGTAGTGCTTTGTTTTGTAGTTGTAATAGTTGATGCTGTAGTAGGTTTAATGATTATAGTTGATGGGCTATAGTTTCTAGTGTAGTAGTTGTAGTCATTGCTTTAGTTGTTGAAGTGAATATCTGCATTGAGAAAATGCACATTTTTAGTTCCATCTTTAACAAATTTCAGGACGATTGGGAAATGTGTTAAATATGGAGCCAAAAAAATGTATTTTTAATTCAAAATCCGTAGTAGAGACAAATCAAACTAGGGAATCTTTGGTCACATCTCTCTCTCTCTCTCTCTCTCTCTCTCTCTCTCTCTCTCTCTCTCTCTCGCTCTCTCTCTCTCTCTCTCTCTCTCTCTCCGGTTCCGAAGTCGTTGGCGGTGAATCTTATTCTGTCAGACTGATATTTTGCACATTCTAAGAGAAAATGTTCCAGGGTCTACTTTACTCCTAAATTACACAGTTGGCACTCCCTATCACTGTCTTTCTCAAATTTACACCACGCTTGAGACACCTGTTCCTCGGTTTAAACGGTAGTGGTCCCCAAAGCTGACACCAAAGCAAAGTACTCCTCAAAACGCAGGTTACCTTCATCACGCAAGCCACCTAAACACCGCTCTCTCTCTCTCTCTCTCTCTCTCTCTCTCTCTCTCTCTCTCTCTCTCTCTCTCTCCCTACGGTTCCTAAGTCCCTGAAGTTTATCGTTGCCTGTTTCAGAAAAGTTCCAACTTTTCACGCCACATGCCATTGTGTCAGAACACACGTTATGCGGGATAAGGGTTTCATACGGACGTTGGTATTTGATCTTCATTTTGTTCTCATTTTTATAGTAGAATTGCCAGTACCCTACGATGAGAAGAGAGCTACTCCTTGAATATTATCTCCTTTGTGGTTAAATGCCTTTATACACGAAATGCGATGCGAGCGTCCCTAACGTTGCGAAAAATAATAAATAACGATTTTTTATTCTGCAGTTTCGACACTATGTTTCGGCTCTGATTATTCATTTGTTATAGAACAAAATCATCAATCACCCGAACTTAGAACAATAGTCGGCTGAGTGATAGAATGTTCTATGTCCCATTGGGGACATAGAACATTCTAGCACTCAGGCGGAGCAGATATTGAATATACAGACAATATGTTCAATTCTGACGCAACGACTTGTTGGTCTCGTATTTGTGTTTGTTTCTCAGAGAGACAGACATTTTAGGCATAATATCCATACAATGAGCTATACATTGGAGTATCAGCGAGTCATTTAATATATAAACAACTTACCTCTCCGCACAAGATATGGATAGGATCCAGGCAGAAGCAGATATCAGTGTGTTAGACAGATAAGCATGGATCTGACATACTGGTTCACCGAACAACCATTCACCTGTGAATATAAATATTTTTCGACTTTCGACACCACAACGAAAACAAACAAAAAATATAATATTACTTACGTTTATCACATAATCACCATCAAATAACTCATGACAGAATTATCGTTCACAACACGTCAAATCCGGGAATGACATCATAAATCAACGTTAACGTGGTAACGTTGTGAGTGAGGTGGTTTCTGAAGAAGAATTGGATCGATCTTCTCTAATTTATCGTTAACTGTGTATCTAATACAAACAGCAGACGACATTTACAGACAAAATTTTCTGAATAATTAAATATTTTCTTTGTTTTGACAGGAAAACATTCGTCGTTCATATAATTGATCATAAGCTATGTTTTGGAGGTAAAACTTAAAAACATACTAAAATTAGAATGACGATTTTTGTGAATAGCGCTGGCCAGATTTAGTCGTTACGTCAGCTAAAAGTTTAATTACAGGTTATGTGATAAGAACAATCTCAAATTAGTCCCGATTTGACATCACAATTTTTGAAACTCGTTAACTGAAATCGATCCAATTCTCGGTAAACTTCGGCTCAGATCGATTTTCGTGAATTAGGTAATGACTTTTTTATGACTCATTAGGGTAGAGATCCTCCATTTATTTCGCTTACATGTCCCGATTACATCCTCCTGTGAATGTATTTGTTTATTTAGTGGTGTTTAAGGTCACATATTTCTGCACAATGGCTAAACATGACCATGACAGTTTTACGGGTGGAGAAAGCCGGAGTACCCGGAGAGATCCACCGAGAAACGGCGAGCAACTGTCATCTCCCCAACATACGAACTCCACACAAGCAGGGTTAGCATTGGCTGAAGACAAGTGCACCGTCGACGTGCAGTACGCCTTAGTACACAGCGCCACCGTGTCCCCACGTGGGCAATTCGGGGTGAAGTGATCCTGTGAATGTGACAACACCTCGGCACACTGTGTCGCTGCGTTTCTACTACGGATACATGCGGAGCTGGGAGGTTTTGATTTCTCAAATTCGATTTGATTTCGATTTGAGGAAAAAACGTCGGTTTCGGTTCAGTTTTTCTGTGTGTTTAGAGCAAATAGTAAATAACACTTCATCCTCCATCACTTGGAAGAAATCCGTAATAGTTTGCTCTCCACCACTCACTACGAAAGCCCTGCCTGTATTGGGTTCAGTATAACGTCCCTCTGATCACTCTTATGGGTTCTAGGGGATCTGTTGCTAAGCCTATTCAGCCAGGAAATAAAACACGAATCGGAGCAACAAATGAATAGAGTCCATAAATTCTAAAATACGTGGAGAGTGTATTATCACTAAATCACCCGCAAAGTGGAGATTCCACCCAAGCAATAATTGCAAATTTGTCGCAAAGCCTAACCATCACAAGCAAAGTTTCAGCCAATGGACCTCCGGGTTGAAACCGGAGGTCCATTGGCTGAAAATTGCTTGTGTTTTTTGTACAAAATTTGAAATTGCTTGTGTTTTTTGTACAAAATTTGAAAGTTATATCTCGGGTGATAACCCCACTCCGCAGGTGATTTAGTTACAATCCACTCTCCACGAACTGTATGTTGTGTTCTCATTGTCATATTTTTCCTTTATTGACTCGTCCACCGGACGAGTCAATAAGGGAAAAATTGTGACAATCACAACACGAAGTATTCGCCCCCATGCCGGATACAAAAAGCTACGAGAGTCCATAATGGTCTTTATGCTAATTCCCTACAGTAAAATTGTTTGATCAGTTTATTTACAACGAGAACAGTTTTTGGTCGTTTTTTTCTGCGACTAGTCGTTCTGTTTTCCGGTTTACCGCAAAACCGGAACCGAACCGGAAAACCGAAAAATCACCCAGACCAAAATGCATGCAGGTTATATTGCAGTACAGATGGTGTCTAAAAAAAATTTTCACACTCATTCGAAGGTCGACCCTTTATTTATCACAAAAAGAAGACGACACATTTTGAATTAAAAATGGTTCCTCCGTGTTGACCCAACCCTGCATCTTGAAGTGTTGCTTCATTTCCTAGTGTATTGCTTCTTGGATATCTTAAGGCAATATCAGATTAACGTAATAAACAAATCAACCTTCACGTTGAATCGTGTTAAAAAACTACACTCTAAAATCAGTTGGATTAAAATTGAACCCGAAACGATTGGGTTGAGTGAATATGAATCCAGTTGGGTTCATATTCACTCAACGCAGTCGATTTGCGTTATTTTTTAAACCTAATTGATTTTAGAGTGGAGTTTTGATTTTTACACCAAAATGGGAATAAATGTTCATAAGAGATTGTCCAAACGCGGAATCACTAACTGCCTCACGGTGTGACAATATTGACTAATGGAGTTTTCCTCGAACAAAACAAAAACCACTTGAATGCGATATTCAAACATGAAAGCCTCTGCCGACTCGACTTATCTCAAGTCCTCTGGTTTTGAGTATCTGACGCATCTTTAGCCATAGGCAGTTTTAAATAACTTGCCCCCGTTTACAGATAGGAATCACCCAAACATATTTCCACCAGTAGTAGACATACAACCATTCAGGTTCAGCGCAACACAATCTTCATCTTGATGAATAATATACCTGGGGTATTCAGACATTGGTCGAATTTCATAATAAAGACGTTTTGCCTGAAATATGTTATCGTCACGTAAATATAGTCTTCAGCAAATGTGGCTACGATGTGTTTTCATGAAATGTAAATATATTTCTGGTACGAATACGGCCGCGAACTTTCCAGAACTATTCATGTCTGCCACTCTGTGAGTGACAAGCATGTATTTTGTGTTGTTCTTTTCTGCACTCCCCCCGTTTGATATATAATCTGTGTCTTTATATTTGAATGTTATGGAATATCAGACTTGGGATTTTCATTCCAAATTCATTTTTCTATTACTTATTTTGGCCCTCAATTCGCAAATATTCGCAAATATTTTAAAGCGAAAAAGGCTAAATATTTCGTCCTCTGAGTTCCAATGTGTTCTATGTGCCTACTGGCGCATAGAACACATTGGAACTCAGGGGACGATTTGGTCAGGGTTACATTCTGTGAGGTCGGTCGGACACGGTTTCTTTTTTGTATTTTATTTGCTCATGCAGTCGCTTAGCCTTTTATCCAAAGTTATGGCCAAAACTGACCGACACCACATACAAAATACCATTCACACTTTATTACGCTTTCATTTTATATATCCAAAACATAGTTCATGGTCACTTATTTGGATCGAGTTCACGAGTTCTTCCAAACGATGCATCGTGAGCTATGTGTTTGATACAAAAAAATGAAACTCTTTAAGTATTCTTTTTTTAAATGTCGTCTTCTATTTGGATTAGGTGAAGGGTTGAAATGTTGGTCTATATTCGAGGTGCACATATATCACCGATGTCATTTTAAATGCAGCTAACATGTATGTTAAGTAGTTATAAAAACATTAAGGTGGGTCATGAAAAATAAGATCGAGTGGGAAACCAGAACACTTTCACTTTTTTCCGCAGCCTTAGGTATGGGATATTCGAGTGTAATCTAAAATAACGGAATACTACAAATATAGGATCAAACAATTGAAAATCTCCTCTCGGGTAAAATAAAATATTTAAAGTGCATCCTCTATTTTTCCCTGTACAGCGCCAGAAAAAATGAAAATGGCGTTCTCACACTTGGACGGTGGGTAATGTTCATTCATTACATTTTAGCAACTACGTGCTCATCCTGTCAAAAATAAAGGCATTCCTTCAAGTCATTTAAAAAGAATTTGCCCTCTCTAATGAATTTGTTTTCCCATTGAAAAATGGAAGTCAGACTAACTATCGAAACTTATTGATAAATTTGTGTCCATTGTTGTATAATTGAAAGGTGTATATATAACACTTTGACCAGCCGTTGATTTGTCGCGGTTTTCTGGTGAAAAGGCCTTAATTACCCATGTTCTCCAGAATTCCGCCACCCCCACGTCTCTTCTCTCCTACTTAACACAGGAAACGAAGTGTTTGATGATAGCCCGTGTCATTCAAACCTATTTCCCTCGATATGCATTCTAAACCAAATATCCTTCGTTAACCAAATATCCTCCAATATCCTTCATTCCCCCATCCCACTTCTCCCTTCTACTTCCTATGACTCGTATTCTGTCATATATCTGTACGTCTGGTAAAATCTTTAAGGGTTTATCTGACAAACAAAATTACTTTCAATCAACTTGCCATAAAATTGGGAATCTTTTTTTTTTTCCTTTTTTGTTTTTTGTTTTCTTTTCTTAAAATTGGCTAATGGGTGTTTTTGTTTTGATTACCACATCGTTAACTCGCACTGAAGTTCCCGTGAGGGAAAGGAGAGATAACTTTAATGCATGTCCATTCAAATGAGTAAAACCATTCTGGAATGTATGTTAAAAGAAAAACAAACCTGAACTGTCATCTTATGAACATTTCTGTCCAGATTTGATCCTAACAGTTTAGGTAGGTGATTAAATAATTAATTTTATTATTTTATACGGTAAACGATAGATTATCGAAGGAATTGCGGAAAGACAGAAATCGTATCCCCCTATTGTGAAGATATAATATAATAACACTTTGTCCAGCCGCTGATTTGTCGCGGTATAGAACTTTTCACTTTTACGGTATCAGTCAAAATGGCGGCTTTCAAATCATCACTTCAAGGTGAATAGAGACAAATTATCACTGGAAATGATCAATTTGTTCTAAAAATGTATAATGAAAAGTTAATCTAGTGTTTTTGAGTGGATACCCATCATTTCCAACAATAATTCAACACGTATTAACCTTGAATTGGTGCATGAAACCCGCTAGGCCAAACATGGCTTGAAAGTCCGCCATAGAAGTTATTGGTTTGGTACGTCCTTTCAAATGACGTACCAAACCAAAAACTTATATTACGGACTTTCAGGCCATGTTTGGATTAGAAACCCGCCATCTGAATCAGATTGCATGACGCTATCTGTTCCGAGTATCAAACAAATCACTTACGCGTATCAATGATTCAATGCTTTATTTTCACGTATTCCCCTTGAATTGATGCATGAAACCCGCTAGTCCAAATATAGCCTGAAAGTCCGTAATATAAGTTTTTGGTTTGGTACATCCTTTCAAAGGATGTACCAAACCAAACACTTATATTACGGACTTTCAGGCCATGTTTGGACTAGAAACCCGCCAGCTGAATCTGATTGCAAGACGCTGTCTGTTCCGAGTATCAAGCAAATAACTTCCGCATATCAATGATTCAAGGCGCTGTTTTCTTTCATGCATCAATTCAAGGTTGAAACGAGTGGAATTATCAGATTCTTATAAAAAGCGTATAATAAAAAGAAAATCGAGTTTTTTTGAGTGGATACCGAAAATTATCTCCCTTGTGGCCGAGATAAACAGTTATTTTCGCTCGCGCAAGTGCTCGCGAAAAATAAACATTTGTCTCGGTCACTCATGAGATAATTTTCGGTATCCACTCAAAAACACTAGATATCCTCTATTTACCCTTGCTATTTTTTTTATATACTCGGCTAACAGAATTTCTAGCGTTGAAGAGGTACAAATCAAGGGGTAACAAATTTATTTGTTTTGATCTCTTTTATCCCTTCAACCCTAAATGGTATTGTTGTTTACGCTACCGTATAAAGCGAAATGGACGAGTCTATCTTGCAGGTGTATGGGGGCAGGGGCGTTGGGAAGGGGTCTAAGATGTACTTACGGACCTCCAACTCAGATGGTGTGATAGGGGTCCACCTCTAGATATCCAATTGTACCCCCTACCCCGGTAGGCCTAATTCTGACTACCCCTACATAATTTCCAAGTGGGAAAATCCATTATCACACCAACGCCCGCAACCCCCACCCCAGTCAAAATTTTCCAACCACAGTTTTAAGATTCCATTTGTACACACATACTGCCACCACCTTGACTGTAGTCACTTAACTCTTTACCCAACGCAGATGATATCAAACTGTATTATTCCAAATTTCAGTTTTTGAAAGTTTTCTAAACATTTCAACCAAACCATGTCGTGTGACCCCTCATTGGAACGATCTCAACGAGCTCGTTAAAAAGAGGGGTCACATGATATGGTTTTGTTGAAATGTTTTGAAAACTATTTTTTCAGCTTCTGAATTTGCATATTACGCGGGCAGATGTGGCCGATTCGTTTGGGGAAGGGGTAATTCCAACTAAAAATCAATATTTGGGGAAATGTTTACTACTTTTCAGTCAATATATGATGGACTTTTAGTACTTTCAGTCTAAAAACTGCATATTGCGGGCAACTTCTAAGACATATTTGGAAAAATTCCATCAGTGTCCTGTCTGAAATTTCAAAATGTTTTCCGTTTAGGACTTCAAATTTTCAACTCTTGTGAATTTGCCGAATGATAGTGCAGAATCCCCCCCCCCCCCCCCCCCCCCCCGCAGCAACGTCGCTGTTATCGCTGACCCATCTATCTAAATATGTTTATTCTATTGTGTACTTATCATGTGTGGACCTTCAACTTTTGCTGCACGCAGAAATGTGGAAACAAGACTCGATTAATCATGCAGTGAACAAAACGTGATTCAGTTGATCTTGGTTCAACTTCGCCAGTTGTCCGATTCACACCAGATCACGGGTTTGATAAGTTTCAGAAATTCAAATATTAAGCTGTGGGTCGTTGCATATCATCTGGGTACAACACTTACTTTCACCAAGCATAAAAAATACAAACATGCCGCATTCAAGTACTTACCAGATATAACGGATATTAAGAGAACAAGGCAGGTGTAAACTGTACTTGGAACCCCAGACAAAACCAAATATTTTAACACCGCTTCTGTTCCGATTGCTGAACGATGTTTTCCCATGGCGTCTTTTACACACTCTCACTTGAATTAGTTTGCGATAGAAAAACTGCACGCCACATCCGATTATTGTTGACTTTTCGACGAAGAATAGGACTGTTAATTGAAATGAGGTACGAACAAAACAAAGAAGTTTGTGGAATATTGATCTGAACACGTTATTCCACAAGAGTTTCATAAAATACTTGCGAAGTCTTGCAAAAACTGTCCTCTGGGGAATGCAATTTGCCGAATTACTCCCTATACCAATCACTTTAGTAGAATTGACTAATGGAACTACAAGTGTGGTATGCGCCGCCGTTGGCACTATCTTGCAAACTCCGTTAGAAATGAAATAGCTGTTGAGTTTCGTCGATGCAAACTGAATACCTACGTAAGTAGTTGAATCAAAATGGAACTAGAAAGTTGAAATTCCAAAAATATTTCCAAAGGAAACAGCGAGACAAAGCTTTCCTGTTATGTCGTAACAGTATTAGCGCATGTGATTCCAAGTTTTGAAGTCAAATTCCAGTTCTAACATTTGCGACTTCAAAGTGCCGTGCTGATAAAACACGAAACAACAGCAGTCTCAGTGAAAGTCCACTATTCGTGAATGCAATTTCATCGTACTGTATTTGAGTGACAACTGGAAATAACAGATCGATACAAACACAAATTACTGATATAATTCGAAGCTTCCTCACTGCGAAATACAAAAAGCCATTGAACAAGTAAACTAAACACTGCTGTCTGAGTTCTATAGATTTCAATTCTGGAAATCTTGCGTAAGCGCCGGAAACAAGGAGATGGATTTGGTCAGTACTATAAAATACTTATATAATTGAACAAAACGATTTCCTCGAGCGTTACACTTCTGTATCGAATGGGCATGAATTATTTTCTGCCCTCTAGGGTTGGGAGGTTTTTCGGTTTTTTTGCGGTTCGGTTCCGGTTTTTGTTTTAAACCGGAAAACCGAACCTCATCACCCTTCAAAATCGGATGAACGGTTTTACTGTTTGTGTATATAAACAAGCCTGAAAATAAGCAGTCTGTCATTTGCAGAATGAGGTCCCCAGAGGGTGAATTTGCTGATGCTACCCCATACAATGGGTCAATTTATCTTCTGGGTACCTCTCTCTGTTTTGGTTTGAGACCCTGATTCAGATTGAGGACATGGTGGAGACCCTGGAACACTTTCTTCTAGAATGCCCAAAGTATCAGTCTAAAAGAATGAGATTCACTGGGAGTATAATGGGGAAGTGGGATGGGAGAATGAAGGACATGTGGGTAGGGGGGGGGGGACTCAAAGGAGAGGGTTAATATGCTAATCGGAGAGATTAGGAAGAATGGGACAAGGGATATCATCAAGCAGTTCGTCTCCGAGTGTTGGGAGGAGAGGAGAAGCGTGGGAATAGGGAGGCAGTTGAGAGTACAGGGGTAACCATGGCCTTCTCGTCCGAGAACCGCGACAAATCAGCGGCTGGCCAAAGTGTTATTATTATTATTATTATTATTATTATTATTATTATAGAGGGTAAAGTTGGTGACGCTACCCTGCTCTGCAGGGTAGCATCACCAAATTCAACCTCTGGGAACCTCATTTTGCAGATGACAGTCTGCTTATTTTCTGGCTTGTATATAAACTGACCAAACAATCTCATTGTAGGGAACTGGACTAAAGACCACTATGGACTCTCATCATTTAGTCTATCCGGCAAATGGGAGAATACGTCGTGTTTTGACTGACACATTTTCTCCCGGTGAACGAGTCTATAAGGAAGAAAATATGAGAATTAGAACACGTCATAGATTAGATGGACTCTATTCACTTGTTACTCTGATTTAGGATCTTCTTTCTGATAGAATAGACTTAACTGGTAAAGTGCTGGAAGCCCATATTGGGGCTTTCTCCGACGAGCAGGTGCCACAACTTAAAGGCTTCGTATTCTGTAAGGTGTGCTTTGTATTATTTTTGAACCGAAATTATTAGTCTGTTTGGATTTGCCTTGTTACAATTTATGGTGCCTGTGGGCACTCTCCCATAAAATGTAACAAGGCAAAGACATATGAACATAATTTTATGACTAAAATTAATTCAGCACTCTACCAGTTAACAACTGATGCACTAAACCCCATAGGAATTGTAGTTTCACGCGGTTCGAAAGTTTAGTCCACAGCTACCTAATATTTCTTTTGTTCTCTGTCATGAAAACAGGCCCTATAAAATCACATCAAGTACGGTTTTGACGAGAAGAGCTCAGTAAAACAGTACCAATATCTGGATATTCGGACGGTTTTGAAACAGTCCCAATAACTAGATATTTGTACGATTGTCACGGTACTGTAATCATAACCATTCAAAAGTAAAGATGCTGTAAAGGAGGTGTGAAAAACTTTCTAACACATGAATTATCAACAAGCTTTTCTCGACAGAGCTACTGAATTGAGTGTGCATCGTGTCCAAATTATAATGTACTTTTTAATTTTTTGTTTCTTTTAATAACCAACAGCCCTGGTAACCTAAAAAGGACTCCTGTGGAAACCTCGGAAGTGAAGCAGTGTTTGTTTGCTGTGGTAAACAAGTTCAGTTTTACTGGTAAAATAGGACCTGGTCACCAGTGCCAGGGGGAGAAGTCCCCTAAAATGGGCAGCATGGGTGTAAACGATTGGCTAAACTTGACTTTACACCTTTTTTGCGGTCACAATTAGCCATAGCTGCAGAAAAGTGACCTTAAACACCAGTAAATAAATAAATAACCTAAAAAAACGCCCTTTTTCAAATATTAAGACGGCAATCAGGCACCACCACCCGCCACCCCTGAGGAAAAGCGAACCTCTTCTTCAGATAAAAAAAAAAAGAATTATTCTTCCAAATGCTTTAAAAATGAACGATTATTAAATTTATCTGCCGCACATTCGATGAGGGATTGAATAAGTGTTCCACCCTTTAGCTGAGACATGATATTAGCGGGAGAACAAATTACGTCATGATGTGAGTTCACTTCGAAGTCACAGATCTCTTCACAATATCTGAACTCCTGATGCGTGTCATAACTTCAATAGACTTTCTAGCAAGCAAACAATGGGTTATGCCCATTTTGTTTTTCGGGGGTAGAGCAAGCAAAAAGTGTTTTAAAAACTCGTGTCAAACTTTCTAAAATATAATTTTTTTGACTTTTGTTAACATTGAGGGGCTGTGGATTAAATCACATATATCACTATTTTGTGTACTATATGGTAAATAATTGTACAGTTGTGCAGGTGTCCTCCAATATTTGGACTCGGCGAAGCCGAGTCCAAATATTGGAGGACACCTACACAACTGTACAATTATTTACCCATATAGTACTCAAAATAATAATATATCTATTACATAGCGTGACACTTTTGTCTTGGCGACATAGAAGATAACTGTGGTGTTAATTGATTGGTCGGTCAGTAATTAGGAGAGCCAATGAATTAAGGGTTATGCTTGGAGAATTTGAGTAGAATTCAGTTCACTGAATTCACTTCAGCCAGCTTGCTCAGCGGGTCAACATCTAATTTCCGTTTGTGTTGTGCAAATAATTATGTGTATATCATGTAACGAGATAAGCGGGGGCGCGGTGGCTCAGTTGGTAGAGGGGCAGGCTGCAAGCCGAGAGGTCCTTGGTTCGAATCCCACCTGCGGCAACCGCGTTGTGTCCTTGGGCAAGACACTTCACCCCGATTGCCTACATGGGGGCACGATGACGCTGTGTACTGAGGCGAACTGCACGTCGATGGTGCGCATGTCTTCAACCAATCTAACCCTGCCTGTGCTGTGGTGCAGAGTTCAGAGTTACGATGTTGGAGAACTGACAGCTGCTCGTCGTTGCTCGGTGGTTCTCTCCGGGTACTCCGGCTTCCTCCACCCGTAAAACTGTCACGGTCACGATTAGCCATTGTGCATAAGTATGTGACCTTAAACACCAATAAATAATAATAATAAATATAACGAGATAAGCTGCATGCCACAGCTTTCCCTGCAGTCGGCATACGCATACGGGGTGGAAAACAGGTTTCCATAGTATTTTACCTATATAAAAATAACAATAATAGTAAATAAATGAAATAAGGAATTTTTATCTATGGTTTTCCTGACCGGCATTGTCGATGTCACTGGGGAATAACGTTTTTGTTTTATGTACTTGCTGCATATTGATATGTGATAAACCTGCTAGTGGAACTCTGGCTCTTCGCATAAGAGGCGGTGTTATCTTATCTGTATTGAAGAATAAACTGATAGAAAAGACGTTAGACTGAACCCAATACATACAGCTTTTGTGGTGAGAGATGTTGTACAAACTCTTGCGGATGTTTTTCAGTTTAAGGAGGCTGAAGTTTTATTTTCAATCTGTTCTTAACATGAAGAGAAACAGAACAAAAACCTGTATTTTCCCGAAACCGAAACGAAACCCAAACCAAATCTGAAAAATCAAAACCTCCGATCTCAACTTCCCGGCAATCTTTAGCTGCGCAAAGCTCAGCAGCTTCGAGCCGTTAATGACTGTTGGACTGCCAGTTACTGATAATGGGAGGAGGGGATAATAAAAAAAAACAACGCCAGAGAAATCTCGTTACTATGATTATCAAAAACAAGTAGAATTTAATAACATTGAACTGTTGAGTACGTCATTGCATATCTGCAAAAAAGACAAAATTCGTCCCCTGAGTTCCAGTGTGTTCTATGTGGCAGTAGGCTGCCAGTAGGCCAGTAGGCACATAGAACACATTGGAACTCAGGAGACGAAATAATCCGTATAATTTAATTAAACATCAACTGCATCAGCAACTTCAGAATATTGCCAGCCTGGTGACATTTCAAAATTATTTTGTTCGATTTCCGTAGACGATGTTTGCTAATATAAATGGAAGTGGGATTTGGAAATGGTATTATGTTTTGGACAGACTGAAATCTAGTTATTTGGGTGGCTTAACCCTTTACCCAACGTAACGGCCAAAACCGGCCAGCGCTATTCTCAAAAATCGCCAATTAATTTTCAAAATATTTTCATTTTTTGTCTCCAAAACATAGGTTATGACCCCTCGTTGGAACGAGCTCGTCGAGCTCGTTCCAACGAGGGGTCATAACCTATGTTTTTGAGACAAAAAATGAAAAAAATTAGTTATTCAAGAATTTTTTTTGCAAGTGTCGTCTGCTTTTCATGTTAGGTAAAGGGTTAAATGTACGATGTAAATAATGTCTTAAGGTTTTATATCTTGTATTAATTTGGTGTGATCATTTTTTTTATAACGGTTCCCATATTAGACTGAATAATGGTGTTTACTGTACGCCTTTGCTTTTATTTTCATAAAATACACGCTTTTTCTGTAAAAACCGAAGCGAACAATACAGTTTCTTTTGTATTGTCCTTGAACAATACTGACCACGTGCGCGGACTATTTGACTATTTTTTTTTTGTTACATTTGGGTTATTTTGGCAATAACTTCTGTTTTTAATAATTTTTAGTAAACTATAGGGGTGAAAAATCCGCCACAATCCATTAATAATATTTTAGTAAACTGTAGGAGTGCACTAAATACAGAACAGCATACGCGTTCGAACTGTCTGACAATTTTTACCGCACTCGATCGACTTTGTCGGAGGTATAATATTGACCTCAAAGCATTCTCCTTTCGTTCTATATTATCCCTCCACCCAAATCTATCTCGTGCGATAAAAAATGACAGTTCGAACGTGAATGCCGTTCTGTCTACATGTATAAAAATTGATACTCTTAATCCCTCAAAAAAAAAAAACAAAGAAAAATTATATTTTTTACTTTTCTGTTATCCACGACAAAACATTAGATACTAATGGAACTATATATTTAATGTGGGATTAAATATCATTTTGTTTCCTAAAAAATTAGTTGAAGAACGTTTGGTGACTTTCTTTTGTTCTTTTATGTCACTGTTATAATTCACTAAGCTAAGATGTATAACCCTGTTCGTCAATGTAAACGGGCTGTTTGTTGAGTGATCCAGAGATTCCTTTATTATACAAATGTGTTTCATTCAACAGAGTTCCAAGAGGTCTGGGAAAGAAACTATAATTGTTCGTATTCCTCTTCCATTAAAACGGAACTCGATTCGACGTGTCAAGAGTTAGCAAGGAAATCTATTCGTTTACCGTGTGGGGTGTACATTTATTTATTTTCATTATTTTTTTTTTTTTTTTTGATATAACGACACTTTCGACAGCCAGGGTCACCTCGTGTCGAACAGTTCTACGGCTGGAGAAAGCCGGAGTACCCGGAGAGAACCGCCGAGCAACGGCGAGCAACTGTCAGGCTCCCCAACAGACTAATTCCACACAAGCACGGTCTGCATTGGTTGACGACAAGTGCACCACCGACGTGCAGTTCGCCTTAGTACACAACGCCACCGTGCCCGATGAAGTGTTTTGTCCAAGGACACTACGTGGCTGCCGCAGGTAGAATTCGAAGCGAGGACCTCTCGGCTTGCAGCCTGCACCTCTACCAAGTGAGCCACCACGACCCCTAGAGGAATAATCGTCAAAAACTTAATTAATGAAGCAGCAGGTACAACTCGGTGCTTCCTTATTTAAACTTTTGATGATGACGATTTTTGTTACTTGGTAAACGCATGCGTGGACATCACTGCCCTCCTGTGGATTACGACCAGTCCACGGAGACTATATTGTATCTTCTATAACAATAGATTGGAAAGCATTTCACTGTTATTTTTAACTTTCGAGTCCAAAAGTCGAGAAAACTGTAGAGTGCGGTTCCCAGTAAAACGAGAATATCTTATCTTAACCCTTTACCCAACGAATCGGTCGCATCCGCCCGCGTAATGTGCAAATTCAGCAGTTGAAACAATATTATTTTACAAAAAAATTGAACAAAACCATATCATGTGACTCCTCGTTGGAACGAGCTCGTCGAGCTCGTTCCAACGAGGGGTCACATGATATGGTTTTGTTGAAAGTTTTTGAAAAATTCGGAAAAATTATTTTTTAAATAATTAATTTTGATATCGTCTGCGTTGGGTAAAGGGTTAAACTACCATTGGTTACCAATGTGATAACACGCTGCACTTTTATATGCTTGTTAACAAAATATTCATCCTTTCTAGAAAAGTGGAAAAAGCCAGCTAACCTACATAAGGTTTATTGAACAAGTGAAAAACAATAGAAATTCCAAAATAGCTATTTCTTCTAACACAACTAGAAATGGAAATGAGATTTAAAAAAATTAACGTTGTCCTTAATCAAAGATTTATTTTGCATTTTTTACATTGTATTGTATTCACACCTCCCACATATTTCCTAAATAAATGTATGACGGAACCTCTCTCTTAGTGCAATAAATAGCTGTGTAATCCATAAATGACCGGGGGCCAATACTATAAAACTTCTACAATTGTATTTTCTAGAATTGTATTTTCTATTTATGACTTTAAATGGGTTGAATTGAACAATTAACATTTTCAAAGATGTGGCAATTTGCCTGTTGTCTTTAAACACAAATAAAACAAACAAAAATCAAAAAGAATAAGGTGTTTTAATGTAATGCACTCCCACCTCTGTTTTACTACGCCAGCCATGTTGTTTATGTCTTAACAGACTTTCCGTAAAAAAAAAACAACTAGCGCAAAATCTCGCTTTGGTGAGATCGCGCATTGGTATTTTCTATTTATTTTCGATCCTCCAATCCACCTGCTCCCTATTAGCAATGCATGTCCAAATCCAAACGCCAAATCCTTTTTCGGAAAACTTGGTCAGAGGATACTATTTCTTTGCGTTGTGGCATTAATAAAAATCTAGCTGTGGCCCAGCATTCTAAAATCGACAGGGGAGCTAAAGATTACCCTTTTCAAATTGCCTAGGAGTAAAATTGCCCTCATAAATGTGTCTCTCGTAAGAACAGCATTTATTTAAATTTCATTACAAGAATTAAACATGATAGACAAGTTGAGTAACTTTTGGTATCAAACATTTGTGCCTAACATATCAGAGAGCTTGACGCCAAATCGACAAACATAGACTATAGCAGAGTGTCTAATAAAGATCCTCCCGTCATTAAACCTCCCTTTGAGGGGTGAAGCGACTTGCATGTTCGTTTTAGCACTATCTCTGCTTATCACATACTCTGTAATATAGGAAGTTGGGTGGCCTGTCTGTGCCTAGATAACAACCAAGTTACTGATTCGGTAGAGAAAATTCTATGTTTACAATTGTTATGTATCGTCATCAAATTCCATTTCCGCTTCTCTAAAGACAGTAGCAAGGACTGTCGCTGACAATAATGCTCGTTTTACATTTAGTATTTATTTATTGGCGTTTAAGGTCACATACGTGTGCACAATGGCTAATCATGACCGTGAGAGTTTTACGGGTGGAGGAAGCCGAAGAACCCTGAGAGAACCACCGAGCAACCACGAGCACCTGCCAGCTCCCCGACATCGTAACTCCGCACTGCAGCACAGGCATGGTTATATTGGTTGAAGACATGCGTACCATCGGCGTGCAGTACGCCTTATTACATGGCCTCATCGTGCCACCATGCG
Source organism: Pictodentalium vernedei (assembly GCA_031216915.1). NCBI lineage: Eukaryota > Metazoa > Mollusca > Scaphopoda > Dentaliida > Dentaliidae > Pictodentalium > Pictodentalium vernedei. The sequence goes on along the minus strand of CM062289.1, from coordinate 439,158,171 downwards.
GAGAATCGAGGTTACGTGCCTAGCCCAAGGACACAACGCGAGAGTTCAAATCGATCGCTCAGACAGTCACTCATCCGAGGACTAACCGGGCTCGACGTTGCTTAACATCGGTGATCTGACGAGAACCGGTTACTGCAACGACACCGCGCCCCGTTCTGAGTTTATTACACGCTTCTATGATATTTATATTTTTCTAAATTCATTGTGAAAAATTCGGCTTTATTTATAGAATTTGATAGCTCAGGCTTCTACTTGAAAAAAAATCAAAGCCAAAACTCAGGGGTGATTGGCGAACACGTGTGACAGATTGCTAACCAGAATTATATAAATGAAATTATTTGTGTCCAAATAGGTTATTTGTTCGTCTTTCTATGAAATTGCTGCCGTCATCTGAGAGATATTCGCCTCAAGGTCAAAACTTAAGTGTTACAAAATCACTCTCTATTTATAAAATAAGTTTAATTTGGTTTATGTTGGTGGATTTGATCAAAAACATTTTCCAATTGACATTCGATTTACCAGCTGTCGCCGCAGCTTCCGAATTGATCTAGGTCAGAATGCGACATTTCGATTGGCCGGTTACGAAAATGGACGGAGTTTGATTCTTTTGATGGATCCATGACGTCAGCTGGAAAAGTAGTATGCTGCTACGTATTTTGTTATACCATGATTACCTATTCTACTACATATGAAAAGGCTATGGCATAAATTTTAGCTTTACACGCCAACTGTGATGAACACGCCAGCAATGGGATTTCAATAGTAAAAATGTACACCTACAGTAGAACTACATCCCCGTTGACCTTTGGTGACGTCGACCTGAATGCTAACTTGTCTAAATTTATCGCTCGTCGCCTCGGGAAGAGTGAAATGGAAGTGTTAGTTATTTATTACGTTTTTAAATGGGTTTACCTCTCAAGATGCCAGAAATTAACAAACATGCATTGTCTCATGTTATAAAGCATGCATAACTCGAAATAGTATGTTATTATATTATTAAAACGAAAAAGGCTCGGCTTCTTTTTTCATTTCGTTTCGGCGATAAACTTGACAGCGGAAGCACCGCCCACTGATACTCGTGTAAACAAAAACAGATTCGCTCGTATATACGTCTGGTGCTCAGTAAAATCGAGAAAAATAATAACGACTCTTAATAATCTGACGATCATGGTATAATTAAAATATACCCAAAGTAGCTTGGTGTACCAAATGTTCACCACTCGTGATGAAGTGATGTTAACCGCGCGCTTTTGGTACACTAGCTACTATGGGTATATTCTATATATATCATTAATGCCAACTCTCGTTTTCGCCTTTAATGACTGAGGAGGTGGTTGCGAATGGTAACATCTAATATATACCCACCATCCTCATTTTATAAAATGCATTGTTACGTTTCAGTAGTTAATATATAACTGATCTTGGTAACTAATTCATTGCACGCGCAAAGTATACAATATAAGTTTCTACCAACAGGTGTTTGATCTTGGCGGCCGAAAGTGTCATTAAATTCCAATAAATAAATGATTAAATAACTCTGCCTGCTGCAGGTAGATTTTCCTCCCCAATTCAAAAATGCCGCCCCCCCCCCCCACAATCCTGTCAGAGGAGTAATTCTTCCTCTTATTAACAAAATATAACCTCTGCAGATTGGGTAAATCTGCTTAGAAGGGATTTACTGACGCCAGACACTATTGAATTTTTCACAAAATCAAATTAAATCAAGTCATGACTGCTTTTTTCCGTGGACTGATCGTAATCAACGTGTGGGCAGTGATGTACACGCTTGCGTTTACTTGGCAACTAAAATCGATACATATCATCAGCAGCAAAGTTTTAATTAATAAAGCAACGGGTCCAAATTTGTGATGATTGTTCCTATAATTAGTGTTTGAAATTTAACCCTTTGAACCCCAGAGGCCGTTTGTACGACCGGGTCACGAGCTGTGTCATGATGTCATTAAGTGGGATGGCTACAAGGTAAATGTGCGGTGTAGACCAATCAATATTTGCAACCCTAAGGCTGCACGTTGAAAATAGTAATTGCTCTACCCCCAACTAATGAATATGGACTCTTCCAACTGCTGTCATTGAACTGACATGGAAGATACCACCAGCTTTCAAAGGGTTAATATTATTGCCTCCCTGGAAATATTGCACACTCGTGGAAAGTGACTTGTCCACGGTGACCGTCCTGTTAGGCTGGCACAACTAAACGTTCGACAATCTCTTAAAGGCTCTCAGCATTAAAATGGTTGAAAACAGTTGCAAACCTTAGTGGAAACAACGCATACATGTCATTTGCCTACTGTGTAGGCACATCTGTACCAACCAACCATCCACGTTGTGTTTGAACTAATTTTAAGATTATGAACATCAGGAGATTTCTGCTGAGCGGCCCATCTCACTAAACAGGCTAAGCTCGAGCCTGGGTCGCATCCTCTGAAATCGTGTTCAAGATCAACATGTTACTCGTTTCAGTATTTGCGAGTCTGCTTGAGGAGCATATTGTACTATAAGTACTCCTGTAATAAGAGCCAGAATTTCGAGTTGTCTCCCGCGTTTTTACGCAGCAGAGCCCACGCGATCATATTTGACATGTAATTGTCACGCCAGAGTTAGAGACCTAAACCGTCCCCCATAATAGTTCCCTGTTAGCTTTTCTTTTATCTTTATATTAGATGTTTTTCTCTATTTTGCTCCTACATAATATTATATCGTAATGTAACTATTATGTGGGAACAAAACTAGAGAAACATATCTGGTGAAAAACATAAATTAATAAAAATTTGAATAGCACGTAACTTACATTTTTTTTCCTTCTTTCTGGACAAAAGTCTTTCAATTTTATAAGTTTTATCCAACAATAATCTCCTTGAAATTGTGTGTTCGGGTCGAGGAAGTTGTTCTCCTTCAGATAGTTTCATCCAGTCAATTTCTCTTTTGATGCCGAAGTAACCGCTCTGTCATAGCTCAAGATTTATGAATGCTGATTTTAAATGAATCTCGTTTAAACGAATAATACTTCTAACGTCTGATGAGGAGCTGGAGGTTTTATTTCAATTAAAAACATGACATTGAGTAACTGTTAAAAAATAACATCCACACCAAAGGATTTACCATTAGAAGTTGACAATCTCATCTTATTGCTCCAAACACACGTCCAAACTGTATGCATCACACTGTAAAAATAAACACCTAGTTTCTCCAGACGTTTGATATTACCCGTGGTGACTGACACTAGGGGAAGAGAGGGATTATCTGTCGCAAGGTCACGAAGATAGAAAAACACCACCTTTCAAAGCTAAATGGAACCATTAAAACAATAACACATCCAAAATATGTTTATAGAACAAAGAAATTAATTTGCGCTTTAACCCTTTACCTAACGTGAAAAGCAGACGACACTTGCAAAAAAAAATCTTGAACAACTAATTTTTTTCATTTTTTGTCTCAAAAACATAGGTTATGACCCCTCATTGGAACGAGCTCGACGAGCTCGTTCCAATGAGGGGTCATAACCTATGTTTTTGAGACAAAAAATGAAAAAACAAGGAAAATTCACTGACGATTTTTGAGAATAGCGCTGGCCGGTTTTGGCCGTTACGTTAGGTAAAGGGTTAATCAAATCAATGTCCGTCCGAATTTCTTCATTAAGATTTTAGTACATTTTTAGGAGTTTGAAGTTATCACCATCAATAATTTCTAACAAACTAAAAAGGCGATGTACTGGGATAGAATTTTTTTTTATTAGCGTTTAACGACACATTAACAGCCAGGGTCATATCATGTCGGTGACAGTTTTACAGGTGGAGGAAGCCGGAGTACCCGGAGAGAACCACCGAGCAACGACGAGCAGCTGTCAGCTCTCCAACATCGTAATTCTGAACTCTGCACCGCGGCACAGGCAGGGTTAGATTGGTTGAAGACATGCACACCAGCGACGTGCAGTACGCCTTAGTACACAGCGTCATCGTGCCCCCATGTAGGCAATCGGGGTTAAGTGCCTTGCCCAAGGACACAACGCGGGAGCACGAGTCACTGGGATAGAAAGTGAAAATTTTAAACAAAAATGGAACCTTTAAAAACTCATTTAAACAGAAATATTTGATACCATTTTTAACCCTTTACACAACGAATCGGCCACATCCGCCCGCGTAATATGCACACTCAGCTCGTCGAGATCGTTCCAAAGTGGGGTCATATGAGATGGTTTTGTTGAAATTTTTTTAAAAAGTTTAAAAAATGATATTTAAAATAATAAATTTTGATATCGTTCGCGTTGGGTAAAGGGTTTTAAAGAATATGTTATCAAATATTTGACCATATGTCCATCCATTCAGTAAACAAATGAAATTTGTGATTTCCGTTTTTCTCTCATAGACTGCTACAGTAATCTAGATTGTCGGTGTTTTCCATCAAGCATGAAGGAGGCACGTGTCGTTCTGCTCCTAAAGAAGCAGGGGCTAGATAAAGAGGTTTTGAAAAACTATCGCCCAGTGTCAAATTTATCTTTCATTTCCAAGTTATTGGGGCGTGTTGTCAGCACTCAGATTCGTGACCATCTAACGCAAACCGGCTTGTTTGAAGAATTTCAGTCCGCATACAGGCCCGGGTGTAGCACTGAAACTGCTCTATTACGCGTGCAAAATGACATTCTACAATCCATGGATCAACAGCAGGTATCATGTATTGTACTTCTGGACCTAAGTGCAGCGTTTGATACCACCGATCACGCTGTACTTTTTAACACCATGGAGAACCGACTGGGTATCACATGACTGTGTTTAGAATGGTTTCGATCCTATCTATCTGGGCGGACGCAACGAGTGTGCTTGGATGGGACGCTCTCCGAGCATGTAACGCTGAAGTGTGGTGTCCCACAGGATCTGTTCTCGGACCCCTGCTATATACCATATATGTGCTACCCCTAGGCGATATAATACGTAGCCATGGACTCTCATTTCACTGTTATGCGGATTACACACAATTATACATTCATTTTAAACCCCGTGACGAGAGACAAGCAGCCCAAATTCTCGAGAACTGTGCATCCGATATCAGAAACTGCATGACTCAAAATTTCTTAAAACTTAATGCTGATACAACTGAAATAACGTACATAGGACTACCCTGTCAACATTCCATAGTTTCTAAACTCAGTTTACATATTGAAGACAGTGTCATCTCACCGTCGATAGCAGTCCGCAATCTGGGATACTGGATGGGTGGGAATTTGGCTGCAGATGCACATGTGATGCAAGTCTGCAGATCCGCTTTCCATCATCTGCGCAATGTCGGCAGAGTTCGGAACGTGATCGATGAGGAGACGACCAAGCAGCTTGTGAACGCCCTTGTAACTAGCCGTCTTGATTACTGCAATTCTCTGTTATATGGCTGCAAACAACATCTATTGAAGAAACTTCAAAATGTTCAAAATTGCGCGGCTAGAGTGGTAACTAGGAATACGAAATTTTGTCATATTACACCTATACTGAAAGATCTACACTGGTTACCCATAAAGGAGCGAATTAATTTCAAAGTTCTTCTTTTAACTGTTAAATCTCGCTTAGATATTGCACCTGTTATTTGAACTCTCTTATACAGTGTTACGAACCTGTCAGAGCTCTTAGATCTTCGTCGGCCAACAATCTGGTATACAACCCTGGATACTTTGTAACTACCGGTGATCGAGCATTCAGGGTAGCTGAACCTTATTTGTGGAACCAACTGCCCGATCACCTGAAGGTCGTCCAGGACATAGTTTCGTTCAAAAAGTCACTGAAAACCCATCTGTTTAAATTAGTCTATCCCGCCATAATATCTATTTAGTTACATATTCATATTAGATGTCATGTACTTATTGTGAATCCCGTGAGCACGTTCAGTGGAAACTCGGCTTTAAAGCATATTATTATTATATTACCTTCACCACCGTTTACACGCATGCGCATTTCAAAAGAATAGAAATAGTTCAATATGGTCGGTAGGATGTGCTCGGAAGATCACAAGAGAAGCGGGGCAGATGTACAACTAATTGGTTAGAAGTCAGACAAGTTAACTGGTAAAATAATGGAAGCTAATGCGTACGCTTTATATAATATTTTCTCTGAAGTGGAATTAATTAGTTTATGTATTTGCCTTGTTACTAGAGCTGTAGGTTAACCGAAACCGAACCGAGGTTTTTAGTTTTTTTTAAAAAACCGAAACCGAAACCGTCGATATCCCGTAATCTAAGGGTTTTCGTTTTTTTATTAAATACTCTCTTGCTGCAGAAATTTACAGAATGTAGCCATCCCAGAGTATTGAGAGTACCCAGACACTACTCTGGGAAGGCTACATTCTGTGAATTTCCGACATTTCAGTTTAGTTGTGTTTGCAGCTTTCCTCAAGTTGCGTGTAGGTGTCAGACCTCGAAAAATGGCCAAGCACAATAAAAGTTCTGTATATTTAGGTAATTATTATATTGGCCTTCCTAATTCTTCATGTATTATAGCTTATTTCGGCCAATCATTGAGTTTTACACAATTTCACTGCCATTCAGTTATGACTCCGGACATAAGAATGAGTTTTATTGAATTTTACTTGGCCTCATGAACAAACCGAAAACCGAACCGAACCGAGGTTTTACTCCACCTGAAAAACCAAAACCGAAACCGAACAAGAAATTTAAAAACCTACAGCTCTACTTGTTACAGTTTATGGGCGAGTGACTCCTGGCACTCTCCCATAATGTGTAACAAAGCAAAGACATGTGAAGTTTGACGACCAAAAATAATTTAGCATTCTGTCAGTTAACCCGTGTTTCCCTTCCCCGATCCTCCTCGGATTCATATAAAATCAACACTGAGCCAACATATATAGTATCAAAATCGTAAAGCAACGCCGCTGAGATAATTTACAGGTAAGTGTTTATTATGGATTATGCATTTCACATAAATATACCTAATAAAGGAATTGCTATGTGCTTATAGACACAATTGTTCAAAGCAGACACTCGTTCTGGTTTTAGCCACAAAATTTACAGCATCTCAGACATTACTTCCGCCTTCATTATAGTTCATGGTATTTAACATTCTGTTTTATTCACTGATTTATTCCGTACTTTTAGTTCCAATGCCATATTTTGTTTTCATCCGTTCCCACCAGTCATAATTTCCGTATTCTGACATTAAAGGTGCTTCCCAATATTCTTGACCTTAGGCTGTTATTCACTTGATTAAGAAGAATAATCATTCTGTTTTGTTTTTTTTGTTTGTTTTTTTTTTGGTATTACACACATTTTCCACGATAATTGCAGTGTCATTTCTAAGGTCCATTGATCTCTTTCTTGATGCATCCGGGAACGAACAGAAAACCTATCATTAAATGAATGATGGTTGAGTCAGAAGAAATGTAAGGTGGAAGATAATAGATTAAAGATCTCCGCTTTGATCTCGGCTCTTTGACGCGCCGACATCGTATATCTTGAATTATTATTATATGAATACGACAAATTGCTCCTTTAAGTCGCTGCAGTTTACTCGTCGGTTCAGACAATTGTGCCTCGCCGCAAAACGAGAGTTTCAACTTTTACAAATACAAATCACGTCTGTCTCAAATGAGGCTCGCGTGAAGTCTCTCACTTGCGTAAACTTTATCAGGTAACAATTTTTTAAAACTCCAAATAGAAACTTGAGCCCTTTGCACGGCACAATCTGCACAGACTTTACATATTTTTTTTCAGTTCACTGTTTCGGGTGTTTTCATTTTTTACTAGCCTCTGTCATATACTAAACGAATTAGTGAACCACTCATTAAACCTTTGAACACTGATAGCATATTCCATGTCAGTTCAATGGCAGCAATTGAAAGAGTCCATATTCATTATTTAGGGGTTAACCAATTCATATTTTCAACGCGCAGCCTTAAGGCTGCACGTTGAAGATATTGATTGGTCTACCCCACTTAAGCAGCCATTATACTTGATGAAATTATAACGCATCATGTTCTTGAGTCGGAAAAACAGGCTCATGTGTTCAAAGGGTTAAAACTCAGCCTTAAATAAAAAAGGCTGAATCTGAACTATCATTTGGTTCCATCTCAGCGGTCGCTCCTCTTGACATGCCCACTCAGTGGTTTGCATTCTGCGTCAACTCGGTGTCCTCTTGCCTGTTTTCCGAACATTGTTCGTCTTTCCATTTACTTACAAGTTTGTTTTCAGTTTGGTTTCTTCTTAAACCATCTTATCATATCACTATCTAATTCCTCTCTTCTTCCACAGTGTTTATCCATATACCTAAATATATTTCAACACACAGTTTAAACAAATTTCCTTTAGTGATTCGTCCGCGGTCCCGGTAATACTAATGTTGTAACTCAATGACCTATGGGAGACAACTAGCATAAGGCTTTCCATTGAACCCGTTCATTGTGGGGGCGCGGTGGCTCAGTGGTAGACTGTTGGATTTCTATGCTAGAGGGCCCGAGTTCGATCCCCGTCCGGGACGATCCGCGCTGTGTCCTTGGGCAAGGCACTTTATCCAGGTTGCATACATGGGGGCACGATTACGCCGTGTACTAAGGCGTACTGCACGTCGGTGGTGCACATGTCTTCAACCGCTCTAACCCTGTTTGAGCGCAGCTTGAACAGAGTTAGAATGTTGAGCTGATAGCTGCTCTTTGATGCTCGGTGGTTCTCTCCGGGTACTCCGGCTTCCTCCACCCGTGAAACTGTCACGGTCAGGATAAGTCATTGTGCATAAGTATGTGACCTAAAACACCAATAAATAAATAAATAATAATTTAAAAATAACAACTGCAAATTAAATACCTGAAATTAATTTTTGGAATGCAAAACGGGCCACCTTCATTTGTGGTGTATCGGGATGTTGGGATGCATCTAATAGAAACTCTGATTAAGCTGAGTATGATCGCAAACTGGACACGACTGATTGGTAGAAATCCTAAGAAAATTGCGTTGAGTTTAATAGATATGCATGTAAACAATACATGTCAGGTACTAACAGATATGCCTGAAAGGAGCATTTGAATTATATTTTGTACTCATGTGGCTTATGAAAACATTTGGGGTAGTCAGTTCTGCTCGGTTAAGAATGTTTATTAACAACTGTAAAGACAACTCTTACTGGCCAGTTTATCAAGTCAAGGAAAAGGTAGGCAAATAATTCATCCGCTAGCTGAATCTACCGCACGTTTAAAGTACATTTCTAGTTTGAGGGATATTTTAACATTCTTCCAGCAAGTGCTGCAAAACGTTTCTGAAATTTTGAACTTCGAATCATTGGCTCCCAATAGAAATCGGATGATGGACTGGAATGTCGAGAGGGAACCATTGCGCACTTTGTGTGACAAGCCGACATTAGGCAAGAAATATAATTATATCCTCGAATGCCAAGTCTGATTGATGAGTGAAAAAATGCAAAATACGTAAATCTTGTTATTTTCCACACTAATATCCAGTCATAATGTAATGGACTTTACTATATTTCAAAATTTATAGCCGTTGTTAATAAAGAAGCATGTGCATAACACGTCGGTACGACGGAGTAGAGGCGGCTGTATTAAAAATACTATAAGTTATCTCTGGCAACATCCAGAGTACATGGAGATTTAATACCTGGATGTTGGTTTTCAACCATGAGACGCAAGTCAAATGGCTGAAAAGGAGACATCCAGGTATGAAATCTCCATGTACGTTGGTTGTCGCCCGAGATAACGATTTTGTCCCGCCTCCTAACACAGAAATAATGCCGAGATGTAAAATATGATCCCACATTAAGACTCAGGCGACGAAGTTTAAACCCAACACTGAGCATCAGGTTTTGAACCAAACAGCGAAAGAAACGTCAGAATAAAACTATAAATAGACCCAGTCTATTTCCGAATCGTTGTTTATAAACCAGGTCACACATGGAGAAGTTTTAATTTTTGTTTTAAACAATTCAAATTCAGTATCAAAGTCTTTCTCTGACAAATACTGTCTAAAAAGTCGTGCGGCAGTATTATTTGATTGGGCGGTGGATTTAGGCGTGAGTTCAATCCATTTGCGAACGATGTCTCCATCGGAGTGACAAGCGCAGCGAGAGATTGACATTTTGTATTCTGTTCAAGCGATATCGAAGATAAACTGATGAGTTGCTCCCGTTGATGTTCTCACCCCGCAAAGCGCAAAAGTATATTTGCGAACCCGATTCAATCTGTTCAGTTCTCATCGAAAACGACAGCCAACAAGTGCTTCTACTCATAGGGCTACAACGATGTTTTTTAATTTGTATTACAATACGACAGTAAGTTGGATATAACTTAACAGTTCTAATAGGAGTTTCTGCAATCGATGTGACACAGTCGGGGTCAAAGGTTATTTTTATCACCTGGATGTTTCTCGAGTGACAAACGGGGAACAACGGCGCGCGCCTTATCATCCATGTTTGAAGATAGCCGATACCAGGGCTATTTGTTTCGGTCACATTGACCAATCAGAAGACGCGATGCATATTGATTCAGGGACAATGTTTTATCTACCCTTGGTATTTCCTGAAAGTCTTTTCCAGTCGTTATAGTTTGATTAATATCTTAAATTACCACTCAGGCATTGTAGTTAATTCTGGGCTATAAGCAAAAAGCAAACTAGTTCAACGATGTTTGGGGGTAACATGGGTACACGAGTTCCATGGCTCCAAATTCCACACCTGTGCATGCAAGTGAAGTAAGTGTTCATTCAAAAGCGGAGAGACACTGGGTGCGCGCCCGCCCGCCTGACAATTATATGGTGCTTTTATCATAAGGTGATTGAGGTGCACAGTAACGGACAACGCCGCTGAAGAGTGTTACAGGTTTAGACCTTGCATTGTTGGAACACCAATTTCCTGTCTTTCGATGTCAGTATGGTTGTAACAAAGTGGACTTAATTTTAGATTATATCAAGACTGGGCACATGGGTAAATGTCATGCGAGCAGGGCTGAGAGGAGTTAAAATTTACCTTAACACGTTAACGTGTTAAATAATTCTGCGTTAACGAGTTAAATGATAAAATGAACAAAATTTTAATAACTTCGGCTATTTTTATTGATTTCAATTTGAATACTCACTCAGTAACAGCAAGTTAAAAGCGCGTCAGACGGGGAAATACGGTTGATACGGATAGATACGGATGACCATCCGTATCTGACCGCAGACATCCGTATCATCCGTATCAATCCGTGTGAAAACGTATCACGAAGCGCACAATATGAAAAAAGTTTTGAAAATTTCAAAACTTTTTTTCATCCGTGTGCGGATGGCCAATCCGCACAAAATCCGTATTAATCCGTATTGATCCGTATTAATACGTATCTCATCCGCATCAGATACGGATAAATAGAGTGGAAAAGAGAGTCTACCAACGCGAGGTTTGATACCACAAAATACAGCATCGCAGTGTATCTATCCGTATTGATCCGTATTTTTTTTCTGCATGTATTTCCTTACAAATTAATGAAAAAAGGCTGACGTGAGTAGCTTTAAAGCTAAAACATATATTACCTTCTTATAGCATGATTTATGCGTTCAGCATTCCGAAGAAAGCAATCTTTAAATTATTTGATGGTTTAAAGAAAAATTGGCTATGGGTTAGTTTTATTATTTCCATTTTACTTTGAAAAATTATAATTTTTAACTTTGTGCGATTTCGACAGACGTCTCTCCACTACTAACTGTCTTCACCAACTTGAAAGTGATGTCATTCTATGGGCCTGAAAATAGAGGTGTGTAGTTTTGCATTGGCCACAAAACTAAACACCTCTGTTTCAATGTGATTTTAAGGAATTGGAATTAATAACCTTTAGGAAGGTAAAGTTTTGAACAATTTGATGGATATGAAGTTGATAGCAAATTGGAAAACCGTTTGGTATTGGTGTGTTTTTTTTAAACAATTACTCAGTGTCGAGATCCACCGAGGGCTCATAAACTATGTTTTTGATGCAAAAAAATAATATTTTTAGTGTTACGATTTTTTTTTAGCAGCCGCGGTCTGCTGCTAAGGTTAGGTAAAGAGATAATAACAAACGATCTAATCTCCTCGCGGACAAAATAATCTCGAGTCTTTGCAACAGTAACCACATATATGAATGACCTAAATAACCATTTTCTGACTTACATGACGGGAGCGCAGTGGCTCAGTAGGTAGAGATGCAGGTTGCAAGCAGGGAGGCCCTCGGTTGGAATTCCACCAATGGCAACGCCGTTGTGTCCTTGGGCAAGACACTTAATCCCGATTGCCCACGTGAGGGCGCGGCGGCGTTGTGTACTAAGGAGTAGTGCACGTCGATGGTACCCTTGTCTTCGATCAGTGCTAATCCTGCTCGTATGAAGTTAGTACGTTGGGAAGCATGACATAAAGGCAGTCCCCCCACCCCCACACTCACAGATACATATACTTCAAGATATCTATGTTTCTCAGTGAGGGTTTTTTTGTAAATATTTACTTACCTGTTATGTATTTCATGCTAAAGGTTTTACATTTTACCAATTAACCCTTTACCCAACGTAACGGCCAAAACCGGCCAGCGCTATTCTCAAAAATCGCCAATTAACTTTCATTTTTTTCATTTTTTTTGTCTCAAAAACATAGGTTATGACCCCTCGTTGGAACGAGCTCGTCGAGCTTGTTCCAATTAGGGGTCATAACCTATGTTTTTGAGACAAAAAAATTAAAAAAATAGTTATTCAAGAATTTTTTTTGCAAGTGTCGTCTGCTTTTATGTTAGGTAAAGGGTTAAAATATTTCACACCAATTGTAGTCATTATTTTTTTTTTAGTTCAGGCGTAATCCCGAACATACAAGTATTTAGAATACGATGTTCAGATTATAATGAGTCGCCAACTGTTGGTATCCACATATCGTTTTTTATATATCTTTGTATTTGTTTGTTCAAGACGACAGGAACGATATCACTTCATCGTTGTCCCACAGTGAGGTATAAAGTTTTTTAATAGTCCGGCAGAATAAGAGAGAATTCGGCACCGGTAGCGTGTGCAGTCACACTTGAAAAAATAGGGGGACAACTCCGGTTTTTTAGCCAATACTGATAGTTCAGTATGAAACATGGAGATGATTTCGGCTGTCTTTTTTACACACAGCAGTATAGAAAGTGCATATTTTTACAAATAAATTCATTTTTAATTTGAAAAATAACCCATACCTCTAAAAGCAAACTGTAGGTACTGCAATTCAAAGACTTCATTTCTTTCGATGTTCTTCATATTATCTTTGAAGTGCAAGTATTTAATCTATGGAGGTTTGTCTTGTTGCAATTTACGGGAAAGTGCCTATTGGCACTCTCCCATCAACCGTAAAAAGGCAAACATTTTCGAGACGCAGCTAAATAAATATGCATCAATCAAAAAATGTAAAACGTTTCGTGTCTTCCTGAGTTTGTACTAATATTCGAAGACTGCTGAAAGGCAATGAAAATGTCCAATAAGGGCGGGGGTGGGGCAAATTCAATGAGGCATTGCTTGAGAATCAAAATACCTTTTTAGCCTTATAATCCTTTTAAGAAAGAAATGGGCTTTAGTTGTACTTTTGTACTCTTCGCCATGTTTGCATATTTCGATAATATACATATGGCATCATATTGACAGGATACAGTTAATAGAAGCGAACTCTATGAACATTTGATTAGAGACGAGATCGACAATCAGAAGAACTAGTCTCGTTACGTTTCAAGCTTCATTAAGTCCAAATAGGGTATCCTGATATGAATATTAAATGTGTCACGTTTAACGAACATGGGGCAATCTACACCGAAGTCTCCTTATATGCATCAACAGCCCCTGCACACAACGAGGTGAAGGTCACTGAACTAATTAAATTATTATTGTATTTGTATTATTATTATTATTGTAAATTGGAATTAGGATATTTTCATTCGTCACAAGTTCCCGATGTGTTATTTTATCGTTCCAATTTGCATCATATCGTTATATGTTTAGCTTTGTGGACATCACTTTTACGTGTTTAATTTATTCACCAGCTATACAAACAACATATATGCCACGAGGGTTACGGATAACTTAATTCTGAGGTTTACATTACGAGATGAAGTTTACCAATTTCTGAGAAAGGGAAATGCAATTAGCTGGTCTCGACATTGGATAAGCGTAAAAAGGATATTAACATCCGGGAATAAATAGTTAACCCTTTACCCAAATGAAATGGCCGCAATCACACTTGTAAACTGCAAATCGATCAGTTGAAAAAGAAAGTTTCAACAAAACCTATAATGCAACCACTCATTGGAACGAATTCTTCGAGCTCGTCAGTAGTATGTGTCGTATGTTTCAAGTCTGGTTTGGACGATCTCGGTGGATAACCTCGGAAGTGACGTCTTCTTGGGTTGCTATGTTAATATGCGTGAGCGGCCAAGCTGTGACGCCAATACATTAGTGATACATGGTTTCAGTGTGCATGCGCAGTGCGTGTTGTTAGGGTGAAATGTGTTCCCGTCGTCCATTTTGTATACTGGAGGCCGCCATCCCGGCTTCTATAGTAGCGCGTGGTTGCTGTTTGATCCAAATCCGTCTAATAGGACAAGGGTGTTTCGGAGTTGTGTTCCTTTGTATAAGAGTATACCTAATTTCCCAAATAGACCAGAAAACTTTTCCAGTAATAGGCACATTTCTATGTATATGAGTCAATCTAATTATCCAAACATACGTTAACTCCAAATCACCAAACACTGCCTAAAATCACGGAAACGGACCTGGCAAAGCCCCATTTGGGCCTTATAAGAGTAGCACGTAGTGCTATAAGGTGCGTTCTATATTACACTGGAGGGCTTTATTAGTTCGGATTTTCCAAGAATCCCAATGTTTCTGCCTATTACAGACACTATTCCAGCTACTCTGCCACTAGCAGTTCATCTAGCCCTACCTTAACTTTCCCTTGTTACGACCTCTGCCCTTGTCCAAGTCTTGGAATGTCAGTCTGCAGGATTTAGTGTTGCTGTAGATGTGGATTTCATAGAACAGGCGTGCAATAAATAGAAAATGTGTATTTTCATGGAGCAATTACACTCTTGCCTCTTTAGCTCATTCGATAAAATCATCAACCCCGTTTGTAGGTACTTCACTTACAAAATCCCTTTTAGAACCCCTTTTTTCCGAAATGAATCGCAGAGCAGTATGTGGAGTCACTCGTTCGAGCAATTGATCTATAGGTCATTTTCTCGATGAGATTCGAGTTGCAAGTGCGTTTGCTCATAGAGATACTGCTCAGTAGTTCATTTGCTGGAATGGTGGTGATGTGACCTGGGACCTGTAGCGACATTAACCCTTTAATCAACGCAGACGCTATCAAAATTTATTATTTTAAATATAATTTTTAAATTTTTTTCAAAAAATATCAACCTAACGAATCGGCCGCATTCCGCCCGCGTAATATGCAAATTCAGCAGTTAAAAACAATTTGTTTTGCAAATTTGGGGACTGAATACTGTGATTTTTAGGACTACTGGAGGATATTTGTTTGACCTCTTCATCCAGGTACTTCTATTAGGTAGTTGATAAAATAAAATTATGAGAATATATAACATTTCATTCATTTTTGTTCCCGCCACGGTATACAATCACGTTTTCAGTTCAATTGGCCAAGGTATCTACTTGGCCGAATATATCTTTAAACAAATTGACTCCCACCAAAAGATACTCACCATAGGTGTTCTTTGCATTTTATACTGAGTTGGAACAGTTCAAGTTTGTTTGATCTTTGTCCAGAAGATAAACACCAAAATAACTTGAGCGTCATTACCACTTTCTTCTTTTTTCTTCTTTTATACTTGTTTTTCATTTTTTAATAAAACGCATCTATTTACAATTTCTATTTACAACTTATAAACACCAAAACAACGAGGACGAGCTATGACATCAATCTCAACTTTTGCGTAATTTGCGTCACTTCCTGGAAGATATTCTCTTATGTCTTTCGTGACAACAGATCGAAAAAATGTGTTAGACATTTCCCGTTATCTTATCAGTACATATTGTTCAACAATCAGGTCCCGAGTTCGACCCCCGCCCGGGACGACCCGCGTTGTGTCCTTGGGCAAGGCACTTTATCCCGGTTGCTTACATGGGGGCACGATGACGCTGTGTACTAAGGCGTACTGCACGTCGACGTGCACATGTCTTCAACCACTGTAACCCTGCTTGAGCGGAGCTTGGACAGAGTTAGAATGTTGAGGAGCTGACAGTTGCTCGTCGATGCTCGGTGGTTCTGTCCGGGTACTCCAGCTTCCTCCACCCGTAAGACTGTCACGGTCACGATTAGCCATTGTGCATAAGTATGTGACCTTAAACACCAATAAATAAATAAATAAATAAATAATAATTCAACAATTAACTGAAATGGGTATGAAAGCTATTTTCTGAGCTCAGTGAGGATGATTATTTCACAACACGAAGGGTTTTAAAACAATTCTTCCACATCAACTCGAGATTAACCATTGAACCAATATCGAAGGAATCAATTTTGATCTGAGTGTCCAATATTTGGCACTTGCCAGTGAATGCCGCGTTTTCTGCAATAAACTTGCATGAAAGATAATTCTCCGAAGAGTGGATACATCTATCTAGAGCACGTAACAGGATGAAAAAGCAATGATTAAGAAATCTAAAGACAACTTCCAAATTAGTTTCCATGGATGTATAGTAGGGCACCGTGGATAGGTCACTTACCGGGGGGGGGGGGGGGGGGGGGCGTAATATTTTCACAGACTTAATAATATTAAATTCCAAACACTAATAATGGGAATAATAATAAAAAAATTAATTAATTAATGAAGTACCTGGTTCTTCATTGGTGAAAATTCTGCTGATTATGATTTTTATTACCTGGTAAACGCATGCGCGGACTGCGACAAGTCCACGGCGTCTGTAATGTAATGTCACGTTGAAAGTAACGTTTCAGCCTAATATAAATCAAATACATTTGTAACTTGAACACATATATTGATTTCCGTAGCATTTCTTTAATTGAAATTTGTACAGTTTGAGGTAACTTTATCCGCAATGTCGTGATTGTTTTATTAAATCACAGCTCGAATACTATCATTTTCATTTTCCCTCGAGAAAAGCAACTCTCTTCAACTTCCATTATGAAATGTAACGGGAATATTGCTATTGATTTGTCAAACAAAACCTTTCCAAGGCTGTACTGTACATCTAAGTTTGTTATCTTATCCGATTTTTCACACCGTATCACGTCCCAGTGAGATATAATATAAATAGTTACTTGGGCCGGTAATCAGATTTAAACCACGAGTAGGATAAGGGTTTTAACCACTCGGCTTGCGTGAGTGGTTAAAACCCTTATTCCACTCGTGGTTTAAATCTGATTACCGGCCCTAGTACCTATTTATTTTATTTATGCTATGCTCTTAATAAATAATCGGCTTTGTCATTTAAAATGGAGAAAAAAAGATACTTTCTATCGCAAACCCGAGGGTTTGTTTTGTTTACATCTGCGCCGGTGGGCAGTCATACCGAAAAATTGGGAAGGACAGTGAAAGGGAGTGCCAGATGTGTAATTTGGACATGGTGGAGACCCTGGAACACTTTTTTCTAGAATGCCAAAAGTACCAGTCTAAGAGAATAAGATTCACTGGGAGTATAATGGGGAAGTGGGATGGGATAATGAAGGACATTTGGTTAGGGGGAGACTCAAAGGAGAGTGTTAATATGCTAATCGGAGAGATTGGGAAGAATGGGGCAAGGGATATCATCAAGCAGTTCGTCTACGAGTGTTGGGAGGAGAGGAGAAGTATGGGAATAGGGAGGCAGTTGGGAGTAAAGGGGTAACCAAGGCCTTCTCGTCCGAGAACCGCGACAAATCAGCGGATGGCCAAAGTGTTATTACCGTCTGCACGTGAATGCTTCATTGACAGCTAGACACATCGTCAAAGTTGATTGAATTTACCTTGCTTTTTCAGTCAAATTATTATTAACAATTCTTAAATTTTATTTTAAATATTTAATTGTAGATATTTTAAACTTAATAAGTCATTGGACGAAGTAGGTAGTACCGCAAAACACCGTATGTTTGATTGGAACATCGCGAAGTATGAAAGTATCGAAGTTCGCAAATTGCGTCATTTTAAAGGTTAAGTTGGATGAACATCCTACTGTAGGTGTAAAAAAATATTTAACCGCAGTAGAAGCTTTACACCTGTAGAGGGGTTAAAAGCTAACATTTAACATACATGTTTTTCACAGGTAGCAGCAAAGGCGAGCATGGTATAAAATAATTCCTAACGGTCTGCGGATCGCTTTAATTGGTAAGGGTAGGTTTTTCTGGTGGCGGCAGAGAACACACACTTCCCGTCAGAATCTAGCTATGCATGGCTATGCTATCCTCACTATTACACGTCAACGCAATTTCTAGCCAGTTTTCATTGGTTGTTTCATTGCAGTGGTGAAGCTGTACACAAGAAGCGCAATACAAAAGACACCCTTCAAGTAGAACTATAATATATAAAATGTTCAAGATACCAAAATGAGGGGCCAAAATAAATTTCCAGTTGCATATTAATAACGTTTGCGGATTCGGGTACCATCACTTATTTTTGTGTTGCCTAATTTTCGAACGCAACAATCTGTTGATTAAGACACGGAATTAACAACTATGGCTTACGTAGTATTCGTGTAGGTTCATAACATGGGCTATAAACACATATACTCAGATGGTTTTGGCACTTTAAATATGCCTGAAGCACGTCACCTTCAAAACACGAATCCGCCATCTTAAACACATAATTGAACTGCTTTTATCCATATGTGCAACTTCCAAACTAATACCACGTGAATCCTCGGCAACGACACGAAAATAAGCGACGGAGTTTCTCTCAAACAAAAGCATTTAGACTCACAATAGGTAGACGTCAACCTATTCCTCTACTTTTGGGCAATAGACACGTGAGAACCAATAAGCAAATTTGCTTGTTGGGGACCCACATTCCGGCCAATTGTCCACCCACCGGGTGTCCAGGTACTAAATCACCTTGCGTCGATTACAAAGAAGCTGTTGCCACCTCCTTTGGCCTGGCGTTGTAGCCGTGTTCTGCATACGAAGGGAAACATCAGCTCAGCCACTGAAGGTCTTGGTATTATTTGGTCTCTTGTACAGTTCTGACTCAGATGCGTTAGCAGATTTCCATAACTTTCCGAAAGTCTTTCTCACCGGTTTAGTTGCGGCTGTGCATGCTTTCAGGTTTGGTACATTACAATCTCCATTTTGATGTATAATACGTTTGTATTCTTCAAAGAATAACCGAATGTCAGAACCAAGGTATTTTGTATTTAATGTCCCTTCGATATTAGGATAAATCTTTAAGTGAGGGTGTATTTTGGAAATGGATGGATAAAGTGCGCAATCTCCTTGATTATAAATTGAATCTAGCTGAGGAAAAAAAACTGAATGATCCAGGTTTCCTGATCGATCCCAGTTTTCAAGCTCGGCCTTATTCTTTCAAATCCCCATACAGCCACAAACTCCCCCTCCTTTGTATTGCGTTAAAAAGGTGTATTCATCCTTAAGACTTTTACTAGTAGGCTGCATTTATCTGCGCAATCGCCTTGATTATAAATTAAATCTTGCCGAGGAAAAAAAAACAGAATGTTTCAGGTTTCCTGATCGATCCCAGTTTTCAAGCTCGGCCTTATTCTTTCAAATCCCCAGACAGCCACAAACTGCTCCCCTTTATATTGCGTTAAAAAGGTGTATTCATCCTTAAGAATTTTACTAGTGGGCTGCATTTATCTTGACATTGTTTTTTCATCATTGTTGGCTGTCTGTACAGGCAGCTAACACTAATGTAGAAACACTGTTAAGTCATATTCAGCTGTGTATATAGATACGGTAGTTATTATCATACATTTAATCTAAGGATTTAACCCTTTGATCTCCAGAGGGCGCTTTTCCGGACAAGTACCATGATACTTCATAATTTCATCAAGTTGGTTGCCTTTTGAGTGAAGGTGTGGTGTAGACCAATCAATATTTTCAACGTGCAGCCCTAAGGCTGCACGTTGATAATATCAATTGATCTACCCCCAAATATTAAATATGGACTCTTCTTATTGCTACCATGGAACTGACATGGAAGATACCACCAGGTTTGAAAGGGTCAAGGGTTAAGAACAATGTTATAGCTATAAACATTTATTTCGCAAATCACGTATGGACAGGACTCAATACATGTACATGTGTACCGCTAAAATAGGCCATACATTTCAACCCTTCTGCTAAACTAAATAGAAGACAAAACATTTAAAAAAGGAATAGCAAAAAATTCATGCTGCCATAAATACATTGGGACAAGCACAGTTAAATCGTTTTAATAAGGGTCAAAATCTATGTTTGTGAGACAAACAAAATTCAAAAGTAAAAGAAACGAGCGGCCACATTGTAAATGGCGTTGGTCGTGTTCGCCGTTAGGTTCGGTCAAAGGTTAAGCAGCAGTATGAGAAAATGAAAACTCCTCCTGATCGTCAAACCCTATTTTCTGTTGCTGTACCTTGAACTGAACCAAACCGTTTATGTTTTTGTCCTTTGACAAATAAATCCGCCCGTTTCAATTTTATGCATATTATTTTTCTTCAAGGTAATACGATTTTTTTGTACAGCATCGAGATGAGTTTTTCATACCTCGATTGACGATTTTTCCATTAAATGAATGTTTTCGCATTTACCCACCCATCTGTCGAAAAAATGTTGACGTGCCTGACGTAGCAAGTAATGTGTGGGCGCGGTGGCGTTGCAGTAACCGGTTCTCGTCAGATCACCGAAGTTAAGCAATGTCGAGCCCGGTTGCTCCTCGGATGGGTGACCGTCTGAGCGATCGATTCGGACACGATCCCGCGCTGTGTCCTTGGGCAAGACACTTAACACCCATTGTCCACATGGGGGCAAGATGACGCCGTGTACTAAGGCATACGTCGATTGTGCGCATGTCTTCAGCGAATCTAACCCTGCCTGTGCTGCAGTGCGGATTTACGATGTTGGGGAGCTGGCAGCTGCTCGTCGTTGCTCGGTGGTTCGCTCTGGCTTCCTCCACCCGCAAAACTGTCACGGTCATGACTAGCCATTGTGCATAAGTATGTGACCTTAAACACCAATAAATAAATAAATGAAAATAACAAGTAATGTGTAATTGCACTCGTTGAACCGTGATTTCGTTGAATTTCGTCTATCTGTACGTCAGAACGTTTATTTGTAATTAATTATCTACTGAAAAGTGGGTCTGTGTTGAAGCTAAGAAATTATACCATTCAACTTTAGTTTTACTTACCACTATCCAAAGATAACGCGCGGTAGACTTTTTTAAAATAACTTTTAAGCTGTTGTCTGCGCAAATCCTGACCCCACTGATTGAGAGTGACAACGTGTTCACAGTAATTTGATGGGATGGGGAAGTTTAGCAGGTGCTTAGTGATGAATGTGTCAGCATTTCGTGAATTAACACTTTACATAAGGAATCGGTCAAATTCAGCCACGTACAGTAGAGCTGTAGCTTAACCGAAACCGAACCGCGGTTTTTAGGTTTTTTTTTTAAAACCGAAACCGAAATCGTCGACATCCCGTAATCTAAGGTTTTTCGTTTTTTTTTATTAAATACTCTCTTGCTGCAGAAATTTACAGAATGTAGCCATCCCAGAGTAGTGAGAGTACCCAGACACTACCAATGGCAGTGTCTGGGTACTCTCACTACTCTGGGAAGGCTACATTCTGTGAATTTCCCACATTTCAGTTTAGTTGTGTTTGCAGCTTTCCTCAAGTTGCGTGTAGGTGTCAGACCTCGAAAAATGGCCAAGCACAATAAGAGTTCTGTATATTTAGGTAATTATTATATTGGCATTCCTGGTTCTTCATGTATTATATAGCTTATTTCGGGCATTCATTGAGTTTCACTCAATTTCACTACCATTCAGTTATGATTCCGGACATAAGAATGAGTTTTATTGAATTTTACTTGGCCCCATGAACAAACCGAAAACCGAACCGAACCGAGGTTTTATTCCACCTGAAAAACCAAAACCGAAACCGAACAAGAAATTAAAAAACCTACAGTTCTAACGTACAGTACAGCCGCCATGGACTGGTCACATTCCACGGGTGGGCAAGATGTCCACGGACGCAATAATATTAGATTCCAAACACAAATTATAGGAATAATCATCAAAAAATGTAATTAATGAAGCACCGGGTACAACCCGCTACAACCCGGTGCTTCCCGGTACAACCCGGTACAACCCGGTGCTTCATTACTTAACATTTTGTTGATGATGATTTTGGTAACCTGGTAAGGTCATGGGTGAACATCACTGCCCGCGGGTGGATTACAACTAGTCCACTACGACTGTACTGTAATTTACAAATTGGGAACATTCCAAAAAAAAAAGAAATGTTCAACTTTAGCAAAACCATATCATATGACCCCTCATTGGAACGAGTGCGAGGAATGAGTGATCACGTGATATGGTTTTGTTGAAATTTTATGAACAATTTGATGAAAATATAGTTAATATAATGTATTTTTGAGCCGTTTAAAGGGTTAATAGTGAATTTATATTATAAATTATTTTCTTACAATTTGCCAATAATTTATTTTTTTTGATGTTTAAGGTCACATATTAATGCACAATGGCTAATCATGACCGTGACAATTTTACGGGTGGAGGAAGCCGGAGTACCCGGAGAGAACCACCGAGCAACGACGAGCTCCCCAACATCGTAACTCCGCACTGCAGCACAGGCAGGGTTAGATTGGTTGAAGACATGCGTACCATCGACGTGCAGTACGCCTTAGTACACGGCGTCATCGTGCCCCCATGCGGGCAATGGAGATGAAGTGTCTTGCCCAAGGACACAACGCGGTTGCCGCAGATGGGATTCGAACCGAGGGCCTCTCGGCTTGCAGCCAGCACCTCTACCTACTGAACCACCGCGCCCCCTTACAATTTGCCAAACTGAATAATTAATAGGGTATTCAGCTAGTATAAATCAAATTATTATTTCAAATTAAATTAAAATTCTACTATAAATAAAAATAATACTGTGAATGAAAACTGCAAGAACTTGTATTATAATTTTTAATTTAAATTCACTCCTTTTACTATTTTACTGCCAGAGAATTTTCTGTTTTCTATCACATTCTTCAAAAATGAGCTGCAGTGGGAGGATATAAAACATCCCCAGTTTTCTTTGCTATCCCAGTGCAAAAATATATATATATATGCATATGTTTTCTCTCTGAGTTTCCTCCGGTGTTCACATGCTAAAACAACCCGGTGAAGTTAGCCTACTAGGTGGCAATAGCTTTTAATGGCTGGAGGAAAGTTTGTCAAATATTATATAATGTGTTGTATCTAAGTTGTATGTTGATATCTGTTTATTGATGTTCCTCGTCCATGCATCTAGATTGCTGTTACGTTAGCAAAAAAAGCCACAGCTCAATCTGTCCAAATCCCAAGACGTCGTCAAATCAATCAAATAATCAATGAAGTCACTCCCCTCATCTGTGAAACTGGATGACGTGAAAACTGTTACGGTGTGACTGTAGTCACAGCGTAGCAACTTTCACTTCATCAAATGTCACGTTTTTTACCTAGCACGAAAACTAGTAACACAGTATCCCATTCCAATATCGACACTTGTATTTTGTTGATAATACCTAAAATATGTTTTAAATATTAAACTTGCATTACTACGAAAAATGTGCAAATCATCAGTATTTTCCCTTGTCGCAGAATTGATTTCTTTGGAAAGCGATTGGCAATTGCGAGAAAAATTGAAAACTTTAAAAGATGTTTTATTGTTGTTGTGAAGTCTAGTATACTTTTTGGAATCAACTGCCCCTCCCCCGTCTTATAAGATAGAGGTGGACGAGACACTTGTCCATAACTTGTCCATATGCGACCATTTAAGCGTCCCAGTACTACATTTGTATAGAGGCCAGCGTTTGACATTCACATTGCTTGTTTGTCTGTACTAGATGTACGACTAAGCGCACAAGAACGAATTGTGGAAAGACAATATCCCCAACATTCGGATTTATTTTATCCCACTTATCTGTGACACTGGATGACGTAAAAGCTTTCATTTCATCAAACGTCATGTTTCTTACCTAGCTCGAAAACAAGTAACACAGTACCCCTTCCAATATCGATACTTATATGTTGTTAATAATACCTAAAATATGCTTTAAGTATTAAACTTGCATTACCGCGAAAAATGTGCAAATCATCAGCAAATGTGCAAATCACCCATCATCAGGATGGGTAGCTGGAATAGAAGCGGTGCGCCATATTTGCTTACAAAATCTATTTGTTTACAAAATCATTTGTCTGGTAAGTATTCGTTACTTGGGGGGAAGAACAGTCAATATTTTCAGCATTGAGGCTGCACGTTGGTCTACCACACTAATTCATGGAGGAACTCTCTACTTTATACATTTAGGTTGTATCACGATCCTGGATTGGACAAGCAGCCTTTCGAGTTCAAAGGGTTAAAATGGCGTGTTGTTTTCCATCCCGTCAGTCGAACGTTCAAGAATATTCCACGGCTATGTTTAGAACGTTCACTGCAATGATGCACGAGTAGTTTTTTGAATATTCGAAAGATAACACTAAAATAGAAATAGTTTAGTACCTGTCAGCCAATTGGAGGAAGGGAAAGAATAGAATAGAATAGAATAATTTATTTAACCCTTTACCTAACCTGAAAAGCAGACGACACTTGCAAAAATAATTTTGAATAACTATTTTTTTTTTTCATTTTTTGTCTCAAAAACATAGGTTATGACCCCTCGTTGGAAGGAGGTTTTTGAGACAAAAGATGAAAAAAATAATGAAAATTAATTAGCGATTTTTGAGAATAGCGCTGGCCGGTTTTGGCCGTTACGTTAGGTAAAGGGTTAACAACATACCAAAACAATTACATGTTCATACAAAATACATCATAAATACAAAACATAAAGGTACATTGTTGGGAGATACAATATTGCTAGATAAGCGAGAGACATAGTGTGATTTTCTTTAGGTTTATGCAACTTCATTTGTCTGGTAAAGTCAAATCGTGTGAGATTATTATTATCCTCGCGCAGTGTCGGGTGGGATGCAGAAGTTCCACCCTATTAGTAAGATATTGCTGAGCGACAGAGACGGACTGGCCGAATAGTCCACCGAAAACATTCCCGGTAGGCCCCCTTATTGGGTTCCCCCTGGGGCCCCCGAAATTGTAGCAGTCAAATACCTGTTTGTACGTGAAAGTTCGTGAAAATGACCAAAAGGCGTAATGGAACCCATTGTATAGACTGTCGGTATATCGAAATGTCCCTATGTGGACTGCGTTCATTGAATTTCAAAAATCAAGATTTTATCCGATTGTGCCGAACCAGGGTCTTCCTGATGAGGGAGTAACCTTTTTGTAGAAGTTACATAATCGATGAATCGTCCTCTCTATGTACTGCCATTGATAGCTCAGGTGCAAGGAAGCCGCGTTCGTTCAGTTCGCAAAATCAAAATCTTCTCCGGGGTCTGGGACCCCCTCGGTGCATTCCCGGTAACTTTTCTAGGCCCAGTCAGCCCCTGCTGAGTGTCTTGGTCAAATATCTTTCCGCGAGAATGTGATTTATCAATCCTACTCCCACACCACTAGAGAGTAATATTTTCCCACCACACCCCAAATGAAATCTTCAAAATCAAACTACTTCTCGTGGGATGTAAATATATTCTCATGCTGATTGATCATAGAGAGAAAAAAACGAATTACCCCTTTGTAAGAGTATGATATGTTTATTCACCAGTATATAAGAAAATTAATACAATGTTTACAAATGTACATCATAAGTACAAATTAACATTATAAGTTTTCTCGGCCAAGATGTATCCTACATGGAGATTTAATACCTGGATGTCGGTTTTTAAACACCGAGTCGCAGGGGAGGCGTTTCAATGAGACATCCAGGTATTAAATCTCCATATTACATACATGTTGGCGGAGAAAATGTATTTGTCCCGTTTGAAACACAATACAAGCATAGTGGGAATGAATTGGTGGACGCATTTCTCAGCTCCACAATCACTTGGACCAAATTCGTGATAATTATTTTGTTTTGATAATCGCAGAAGACAACAGATAGAGTTACATCCCTTGGGTCGTGAAGGAAACGAGTAAAGAGTATTTTGTTGACATATCGTCCCCCGAGTTCCTACTGGCACATAGAACACATTGGTACCCAGGGGACGAATTATTTGCTCTTATTTTATTTTTATGATCGAATTGGCGGGAATCTGATGATATTTGTGCCTATTTTCGGGTTTTTTTTTGGTTCGATTTTTATTTAGAGGCGCACAAAAGCGGAAAGCTTTCATTTAAACCATATACCCCAGATGTTTCACGTGCGCTTATACCCTGGGTGTTGCACGCTCTCATATACCTTGGATGCTGGGTGCAGCCTTTGCCATGGCTATTTGTCCAAGGCATTCTGACCAATCAAAAGATCGAATTATGAACTAGCCATGTAATCCTTAAATATTAAAGTGGGGTGGGAAAGATAGATCTCTCTCATCTAGGTATTTCATCTGGGGCATGAGTATCTTATCAGACAGCTGGTGGAGGAACCTTACATCCCTTGAGCATTTGCAGAACCATACCATATTAAGAAATACAACAGGAAATGTTCCTGAAGGAGACGAATATTATTTGAATGTTGTTTAGCAACTAATGAAGGCGACGAATGCAAGTGGGAAATTAGTTAGCAAACAAACTTAAAATATAAACGCAAACACGTTCGTCACTGATGATGGATTCATTTATTCTTTTCGTTATTGATTTTATTTTTTAACAAATTCAATTCCCACAACCGTGATAAGATTCGCAGTGAATGATTGTTTACCGTATTTCAAGTGTTCACAATTGCTATTTTGGTGTGTTGAAATAAAATCTCCAATTGATATGCCAATCGCACCCGTTGGGAAGGAGGATTGAAATCGCGTGATATATTCTCACAAACTAATTTAAGTTTCGTGTTGGAGAACTGTCGGAACCCTTCTAATTCCTCATTAGCTATCAGTCGACGATGGAAGTCAGGAAGAACCCTATTTCAACAGGAGGATCGTTCATCGCCTCCAACCCAAAAGGATTGTGGTTGAATGAGTATTGGTGGAGTAAAGTCGCTATATATAAATCTGATGACATAATATGGATGGGAAACAATTTAACCCTTTAACCGGGGGGTAAGATGTTTTATGTAAAGTAAAAGCTGATACTTCGCGAATAGATACCACAGTAAATATGTACAGTACACTCGCCGTGGAATGGTCGTAATCCACGCGTGGGCAGGTAATAAAAATCATAAGCAGCAAAATGGCCATTGATGAAGCACCGGGTTGTACCCGGTGCTTCATTAATTAAATTTTTGATGATTATTCCTATAATTAGTGTTTGGAATCAAATATTATTGCGTCCGTGGAAATACTGCCCACTCGTGGAAAGTGACCAGTCCACGGCAGCCGTTCTGTAACAGGCAAGGTGGATAAGTGCCTATTTAATCTTGCAGCCCCGTAGGTATATGGTTATTCATGAACTTTCCTCAAACATATTCACTACTGCTATAAGTAGTGCGCAGGTACATATTATTAAGGGCGTCGGTTTTGAAAACTGGAAAAGTTAACCCTTTACCTAACATAATGACCAAAACCGACCAACGCTATTCTCAAAAATCGCTAATTAATTTTCATTATTCTTTCATTTTCAAAAACATAGGCTATGACCCCTCAAGGGAACGAGCTCGTTCCAATAAGGGGTCTTAACCTATGTTTTTGAGACAACAAATGAAAAAAATTAGTTATTCAAGAATTTATTTAGCAAGTGTCGTCTGCATTTCATGTTAGGTAAAGAATTAACCGGTTTGGCATTGCATTTTGAGAGCAAATCGCTAAGTTTTCGATACAGTATTTTTTCAGTAAACGTGTACGAAATGGCTGTTGATAATCTGATTTATAAGGAGACAAGCCATGAAGGAAGGGATTAACTTTAACCCTTTACTTAAATCTACTAGGAGACGGGAGCATGGTACCTCAGTGGTTACGACATTGGACATCAAACCGAAAGATCCACGGTTCGATCCCTACCAAACGGAACTAAATGTATTCATCAGAATTATAATGAATGCAATCTTGCTCATTTTCAGCTTGGACCTGAAGACAGTTTGAAACCCTGTTGATCTTCGCGCACTGTTAGTTGATGTACTCTTAAATCATGCGAGTTGGAAAGACACTTCACCCCCATTGCCCACGTGGGGGCACGGTGGCGTTGTGTACTAAGGCGTACTGCACGTCGATGGTGCACCTGTCTTCAACCAATGCTAACCCTGCTTGTGCGGAGTCAGTATGTTGGGGAGCTGACAGTTGCTCGCCGTTACTCGGTGGTTCTCTCCGGGTACTCCGGCTTCCTCCACCCATAAAACTGTCGCGGACATGATTAGCCATTGTGCAGAAATATATGACCTTAAACACCAATAAATAAATAATAATAAATCATGCGAGTTACAAATTAACCTCAGTCAACTGGTATGATTGAATATGAGCCGAATTAGGTTAATATTCACTCAACCCAGTTGATTTGGGTAACTAATTTAGCCCAACTGATCTTAAAATGTAGCGCTTCGTTTTATGTACATGTATAAGTTGGTCCCATTTGGTTTATGAGCTGAATTAGCCGCAAATTCTACAAACAGTATATCAACGTACCTTTGCGTCATTTTATTTTGTTCAATTGATCATATCTATGGCTTTATCTACATTCAAGTATAACTTCGAAATCAATCCTTTGATTTCCCAATTGAAAAATACTAAGCAGCCCACACATGTATAAGTATAATTAAACTGCAAAACATTTGGCAATATCGCTTCTTATCATAAGGCGAAGCCAAACAAATCCTCCCAAAATAGGCTGGACGACTTATTGCCACCCGTGTCCGCCTCAGAAATGAAATAATTGAAATCTAACAACAGGGACCCTATTCCACCACCTCGGTATATAAAAAGCCTCAAGCATTTCATTTCGAACACCTTTGGTCTCCTTGTCTTTGGATCCACTTTTACCCCGCCTTTGACAAATTTGTTGGTATATCCTCGATTTTTATTGGCTAAGAATGTCACGTGCATACCGGCGGTAAATCCCGTCACGATGGATGTTACCTTTATACACGTGACCTAGAGTTATCTTTTTCGGTTGAGTACCCTCCTTTACTATTTTGATGCATTTCCACTCGCTTCCAATTTTCAAAATTTAAATTGTAACAAAATTAGAGCTGTAGGTTAACCGAAGCCGAACCGAGGTTTTTATTTTTTTTTAAAAACCGAAACCCAAACCGTCGACATCCCGTAATCTAAGGTTTTTCGTTTTTTATTAAATACTCTCTTGCTGCAGAAATTCGCAGAATGTAGCCGTCCCAGAGTAGTGAGAGTACCCAGACACTGCCAATGTGCAGTGTCTGGGTACTCTCACTACTCTGGGAAGGCTACATTCTGGCAGTGTCTGGGTACTCTCACTACTCTGGGAAGGCTACATTCTGTGAATTTCCGACATTTCAGTTTAGTTGTGTTTGCAGCTTTCCTCAAGTTGCGTGTAGGTGTCAGACCTCGAAAAATGGCCAAGCACAATAAAAGTTCTATATATTTAGGTAATTATTATATTGGCCTTTCTGATTCTTCATGTATTATAGCTTATTTCGGGCATTCATTGAGTTTCACTCAATTTCACTGCCATTCAGTTGTGACTCCGGACATAAGAATGAGTTTTATTGAATTTTATTTGGCCTCATGAACAAACCGAAAACCGAACCGAACCGAGGTTTTACTCCACCTGATAAACCAAAAACGAAACCGAACAAGAAATTTAAAAACCTACAGCTCTAAACAAAATAAGTACCAAAAATATTTTTAAGGTACCGTATTTACTGATATAAAACCTTGAGTATTTGAAAATGGACAGAAAATATTATTTGTAGTCCAAAAAAGTTCGTTGTTGTTTTACGATTCTATCGATTTTCTTATGCTGAAGCGAACATTTTCTATACAGTTTACTCAACAGATTAAAAGTGATTTTTTTAACATTTAAAAGTGCTTTGGTAATCCTGCTAATGACAGAAAAGGTATGTAAAATTGTTGGTTTTTATTCAACTTTTCAGTAACCTTATTCCTGAAGTTCATCGGTCATCGACTCACCTGATATAAAACATACAGACCGGGTACTATCCCGTTCCCGTTCACTTGCTGACTACAGTACGTGGAGAGTGGAGTGTAACTAAATCACCCGCGGAGTGGACTTATCACCCAAGCTGTAACTTTCAAATTTTGTACATATCGACAAAAATCACAAGCACTGTTTCAGCCAATGGACCTCCGGGTTTATCCCGGAGGTTCATTGGCTGAAACTTTGCTGGTGCTTGTTATGCTTTGCAACTAATTTGCAATTATTCCTCGGGTGGAAACTCCACCCTGTGGGTGATTTAATGATAATACACTCTCCACGTACTGTATGTAGCTGATATTCCCATGCTGTTATCCAGTTTTGAATTTCTTGCTAAATTTTAACTCTGCTCCACTATACGTTATTAATTATAAAGCAAACTTAAATGTCTGAATATAAATACATTTTACTGAATACGTGGAAAAACGGATTGATTACCATGAACAATCGAAGAATGGGTTTTCCAATCGTAGTCTGGTTTCTGAAGTATTCTACCTGGCAAAATAGTAACACGCTATCACTGTTGGTGCTATTCAAAGCGGAATTATCATGAGAACAACATTCCCAAAATCCGCTAAAATCAGCATTGGGCAAATATAGAATAAACGTTTTCAAGTAAAAAAAAATATTCTACGAGTAGGATTAAGAATGAAACCGACCAGCCTCTGGCTCGTCGGTTTCATTCTTAATTCGACAAGTAGAATAACTTTTTACTTGAAAACTCTATACGTTTTTTTTTGTTTATCCCAAAAATCCTTTACAGGACAATCGGGGCGAAATCGTGCTGTTATTCGCTTCAAAACACAGCGAGAAGTGAGGAGCATATAGGTCCAATTCGATGACAAGCATTATTACGAAAAATAAAAAAGGCGTAGTGATACATTCCTGTCTAAAATTAATTCCCCCACAAACTTGAGCTAAACTTGCAAAAGTACTTTATTAAATGAACAGGGTGTATTGTTTTTCTATTGGCATTGTGTAATACTTTCAAAAAAGTTTAAAGACAACAACAATTGAACTGTTAATTATACTACACAAATGCAGTAGAGGTCAGAGGTCAACAAGTCCGTCTCTACTATAGGAATAAATTCTTTCAGTGTTAAACCTATGGGGAAAATTTATCATCCTACTGGGTGAATAAAGAAAATATTTATCCAGGGCTTTTATTGTTCGAATAAACGGCCATTTATGGGATAAATTTTTTTCAGAGGTTTGCATTTGTGACATTTGTGGTATAGCTTGCACGCTTCAATCCAGTTATGGAAATGTCACGAGGTCATGTCGCTATGAAGTTTGGCTGTCGCGGGCGTTGTAATGATATGTCCTGAGAGACAATAGGTAGACAGCCAATCTGGCTATATTGTCTCCCTGCAGTATACATTGATATTGTCATGTTTGAGTGGTGTTAATTTACATATATTTTTATATCCTTAAAAGAATCTTTACTACTGTATGTATCATCTCTATTTGTGTCATGTATAATGCAAAATAAAGAAATCAATCAATCAATCAATCCTCTAGCAGACATGTTGTGACCTCATTCCATGGCGATACGTGATGTCAGTGCGTATGCGCAGCACATGTTGTCAGAGACATACGTATTTCGTTGCTTATTTTGTATGATGAAAACCGCCAGTACTTAGATATCTCGCATTCAATATAACATACCTTCCAGTACACCCCCACTTTATTTTAACCCGTCCACAGTGTCATACTAATGATGTACCATCATAGAAATCAAGCGGGCGACCTCAATTATACTAAAGGGACGACGGAAACGCTTATTGACCTAATATCGAATGTGACGCATGCACACTAACACCACGTATCATCATGGTAATAACATTACCATTTGGCTACTTAATTGCGGCTACGCTGATTTCACATGTGGCACCAACAGTACATCGCAATATGACTCAGTTGATCCCCAAACTGCCCCCATCCCCTACATTGGATTGAGGCGTGAGAACTCTACACCTTACGTTAGTGTCAAGTTACAACCTAAATTCAAAATGTTGTAAAAAAAAATTCCCAAAAGCGGATTTCAGCGAACGTTGGATATGTTATCCACTCAATACTCATCTCTCGAAGAGCACCAATTCTTCTGGGTAGGTCCTCTCTTTCGCCTTCAGCGACTAGACTATTGGCTACAATTCGAAAATTATGTGAAAAAGCAATTTGTCGATGGACCTCCTGGCCAAGCCGTGGGGTCCATTGGCTAATTTCTTTTCACTTGTATGCTCCTGTAACGGAATTGGAGTTACCTGCCTTGGTTGTTGGCGAAAATCCATTTTCCTTGTTCAAACTGAATACTCAACGCTTCTCCAATTTCCTACATTTTTGATAGCCTTTTCTTCGATGCATTATACATCTCATGATTAGAATGCAAACTCCTATGACGGGCAGTATTACTAATATCAAATAACCATATCTAACACAGTTAACCCCAATACAGTATATCTCACCTTGATTTGTGTATGATTCGTATAATACACCAAACAAGTAATGAACAGTGGTGATGAAAAATAGCTGGACTACTAAAATAAACCCAATATTTCGTCCGTAGTTGTCTGTTCCAAAGCTTTTGCTGATTTCGATAGGCATTGCCACAAATGAAATAGAGGTTGACACATGTATCAAAAGATTTGCCACAATAAAACCAACTAGATGGTCTCCAGCTACCATGTAAAGGAATGGACCAGGTATTGCAATTATTGTTGCAAATATCATTGTTTGTATTGTATTTATTTTCGTAGAGTCTAATAAAATGCCCATGATCATACATGTGAAGAAAGAAGCAATGCCTGGTATCGGAACTAAGTATTTATCATATTGACTAAGACCCAGAGACCATGATGCTGTGGTCAGATTTGCGAAATTCACAAAACCATTAGTCGAGATTAAAATAAACAGAAACATAAAAGTGATGTAAGTTGAATCAGTTAAAACACTGACAAAGTCGACTCTTTGCTTTAAAAATAATATGAAGGACGATGCATTGCTGTTGAGAGAGCCATCAGCATTTTCATATTTTGAGGTTGACGATAATGACACACACGACTCAGAATTTTCCTTTTCTTCTGTGAAGTAGATGTTACAAAACATACCACATATGAGGTCGGCGATGCAAAAAGCTGCAGCGAGTAGGAGCATGAATCCTGGAAAATCATATTGCACACTCAAGGCTTCGTTTCTGTCTGTAATTTCAAACAGGTGATAGTAGACCATCGACATTATGACTGGACTAAATGTGAAGACCATATTCAGCACCCCAAAAATCTTACCACGTTGTTTACTAAAATTCACAATACTTGTTACTTGAGAGGCAAGGAAGGCAAACATGGCTCCGAAACCTGAAATATACAATAGTCTCTTATAGTGGTCTGGGCACATCGAAAGAAAATTGCAAAAACGTCTTTTAATTTCCAAGTACATAATGTATGGAAAGGTCCAAACCATTCGATCAAGTCCGCCACATTTGTTTCAATGGTACGACGCCGTTGCTGTGACAGCTCAGTATATCGATAAACCGATAAATACAGGTATTCAAACTAGTATCGATTGATACATGTTTTACATCATATAATCTTTTCAGTTTTGGAAAGTTTAATCTGAAAAGGAAAGATGGGATTCAATCGAAAACTGCCGTAAACAATGAAGACTAACATTCGATCTTTTCACTGCCTTTCGCGTACCTCCGGAATATTTTGCTCTTACCTTGTCTAATTGACTTTTATGGATATCCTAGGGGTGGGAGCTTTTTTATTTAGGATTGTTGCAAAACAATATTTTGCATTTTGTTGATTTTCAGAACTGATTTTTTCTAAAATTTCATCAATTGCAATATAATGGACCAAAAATAAAAAAAAACTTATTGTCGAATCGTTTGCACTATTTTAAGTGACAACATATGAAGGTATAAGCCTAAAACGACTTGAACGCCAGGAAATATTCAGCAATTTTGTATTAAATTAATTTTATCCGAATAATTTGTAAAGATTTTCAGTTTTTTTTAATTAAATCGATTGGCATAACATACGACTGCGTTAAAACTGTGCTATAAACGATGGTATTTTTTCCATAAAAAACAACCACAGGCTTTCTCGCGTCCATTTATGCATGATTTGTCATAATGCTGGACAGGTGCCTAACGCTAGGGCCAAAAACGTAAGCCAACCAAAATGTGAAATTTGTGTTCTGCTTTCTATTTTCAAATTAGCTCCACTTATCTCAGGAGAAAAATCAATTATGGGAGTAACCACTTATACTATGGCTAATACCTATTTAAGAACCTTCACGACCATGGACTTCATGACATGATGGGGTATCCCTGTTTGGAGGTGGTTGTGTGGTTGAGGGAGAAAAAAAAAAAAAAAAAAATGGACCTCCGGGTTCAACCCGGAGGTCCATTGGCTGAAACATTTCTTGTGTTTTTTGTCCGTATGGACAGAATTTGAAAGTTATAGTTTGGGTGATAACTCCACACCGCGGGTTATTTTGTTACAATCCACTCTCCTGTAATCATAATAAGTCATTCCAGGATATATGGGTGATTGGAGTTTCATACATTACAGCAGTCATTCTTGTCACACGCTATCGATGCTTTGATTTTATCAGCAGTTAAATTTCTTCAAATTCAAATATATTCGGTCTCCAAAGGGTTATAACAGGTCGGTCGAAAAAAAAAGTTAGAAACCGTCAAATTAATAGCCTGGTGACAAATACTAGTAACACAGATGTGATTGTGTGGTTGGAGAAAGTGTACAAGCGAAAGAATGTGACAGCGATAAATTGGAATTAATTACCAGTGGCCGTCGCCAGTTTTTTCTGCGAAACTGCGGAAACCCATTACAACAACGATTCACATGCATTCTGTGAACAGTGTGAAAATTTGATGAGCATTAATATCTATTGTTGAATTAAGGGTGATTCTTGTATCGATCTTAGTAGTCTTCATTCTATTTTACAAAACGTTGATCGACTGGCGTCCAGAAAAAGCGAGGATAGCCCTATCAAGATACCAGCTTCCAAGCCCTCTGATTACGCGAAATGCGTTGTTTGTCAATTACCCTGTGGTCAATTGTTACATTAAAAGAAGAGAATATCGAGAAACCCAAAGTTGCCGCTGAATACCATTAAGATCAATGTGTTCTTCCGACTGAAACCCGACTTTATAGTTATAACAGAAAATAAATCAAAATGACACCCAGGCTGCAGAAGAAACTGGGCAAAACGCGACGCCTACTTAGCTGCACAAGCAAATCGGTTAGCTGCAGCGGCGGGAGAAATAGATTCAAGAACCCACAAACTACGGATTCATTTTAAATATAAAGAACTGTGCATGATATGTGGCAAGGTCCGTCGGCGCACTGTTAACACCACTTCACCACGAGTGGTGAACATTTGGTACACCAAGCTACTTTGGGTATATTTTATTTGTACCATGATCGTCAGATCATTAAGAGTCGCTATTATTTTTTCTCGATTTTACTGAGCACCAGACATACATGCGAGCGAATCTGTTTTTGTTTACACGAGCATCGGTGGCATGGTACTTCCGCTGTCAATTTTATCAATGAAACGAAATAAAGAAAAGAATCTGAGCCTTTTTTCGTTTTAATAACATAATAACATACTATTTCGAGTTATGCATGCTTTATTAACATGAGACAATGCATGTGTGTTAATATTTGGCATCTTATGGGGTAAACCCATTTAAAAACGTAATAAATAATTGCCACTTCCATTTCACTCTTCGCAAGGCGACGTGCGATAAATTTAGACAAGTTTGCATTCAGGTCGACGTCACCAAAGGTCAACGGGGGTGTAGTTCTACTGTAGTTGTAAATTTTTACTATTGAAATCCCAGTGCTGGCGTGTTCATCAAGGTATGTGTGTGTAAAGCTAAAATTTATGTCATAGGCTTTTCATTAATAGTTGAATTGGTAATCGTGGTATAAAATACTGTTTTCACAGTTATGATTCGAATTGGCGACATGTTATACACGTTTGGCACAGCATCATGTACTATAACTTTCTAAACTCGTCCTGAGACTTGGGGAGGGGGGGTCCACAGAGCTTTGAATTTTCTTGGTATTGTTGGCAAGAGGATGCATGGTAATGGGATGGAAGAGATGGTAGTCGATACTGAGCTTTATGATGGCAACGTGACTGAAAAAACTCTTTGTTGGAAGTTGTACAACAGGGGTTTGAGTATGCATCTGGTGATATTGAAGACCATTCATGGCGACATATAAAATAGGTTCTAGATTCTATTGGAGAGTAATGAAGACCAAAGATTTGATGAACTAACTGAGAGGAGAGTTAGATATGACAATGAAAGACTTGGTATTGGGGTTGACAGATAACGGGGATGATGGTGATCAGACAGAGGTTTCTCGAATCACCATCATTAAATCCACAGTATCGACTGGAGGTCTCCATAAATTGCTTACTGACGTTTATATACAATGTCGTCAGCATTTGCGTCTGATACGAGTGCCTCTGCATGATCCAGTGTTTTCTCTCATACATAGCTTAT
Source organism: Pictodentalium vernedei (assembly GCA_031216915.1). NCBI lineage: Eukaryota > Metazoa > Mollusca > Scaphopoda > Dentaliida > Dentaliidae > Pictodentalium > Pictodentalium vernedei. Next base: position 439,121,337 of record CM062289.1, on the reverse strand, counting down.
ATGAGAGAATCCATTTTCGAAGGATATCTGGTAGAATTCACACGGATGCTTCCTTATGACTTCTCATTCGATCATATAAACTTTTCTAGATAGGAAAACCTATAAAATTATGGAATAGAGTTGCGCCAGTTGGTGTCCATTAATCCAGAAGTTAACATCAACACAGAAGTTCACGGAGATTTGAGTGATAGAGACCACACCGCCCGCCGTCCAAACAACCCCAACGCAACCTCTAACACAACATGGTGAGACCAGGCTGCGTCAAACAACCTCAATACACCCTTTAATGGAACATGGTTAGACCATGCTATAGAACAAACCATTGACAAAGATTGTTCCTTCGACAGAGGGAACACATCATTACCTGGCAGTACAAAAAAAGCAGAGATCAGTTCTAATCTCCTGACTATGAATGGCCGCAGAGTGGCACATCTAAGCTTCACAAGGAGAGTACGCCAAGAAGGATGAGGACTGATGAACTGACAGTGAGACTAATGGTGAATAAAGTACAGAATGACGTGACCAATCTGTTTAGCCTAGCACAGGAAGCTTTGATTGACGACCCTGATTCTCTTATCAATATAGCCACAGCCATTGCTATACCTCCAGGACCGGATACCAAGGAACCTCTGGGTGCATTGACGTGAAAAGCTCAAAACATTCTTAAATAAATGCATCAATGGTGACACGGTTGATTTAATGGGACCAATAAAAAAAGCTAACACAAAGACATTTTTTTCTTAAAGGAAGCCTGTGAAGATGACATCACTGGAAAGCAGGCAACTTTCCTTAATACCTATCGCGAGTTTCTGGCTAAAATGCTTGTGCTAGCTAAGACAGAGAAATAGACCTAAAGGACTGTTTGACCCATGAACTGTCTGTCCCCAGTACCACTCTCTTTGATAATGTTGATGGGGCATTCATCTCTGGAACAAAAGTAATCTATTGCATCTGCTTGAAGGATGAATGATTTCTGATGTGAGTGCCAAACCGCAAGACAAGAACACAATGTGTTTCGAAATTCAGCCTATATGTAGCAGGAATATTACTAGGCAAAGCGTTAACGAGGGCCATTAGAATCCTTAGTAAATTGTAATAAGGTATTAAGAGAATACTTGATTGTACTCGGAGGTCAGGATTTTGTGTTACATTAATATACATAGCAGGTTTGGAGAGAATTTATGAGAATCACACCTTGTCACTATACTTGCCAGTCACAGTGTACTCATTGTTTTATGTCGAACACAAGAAGTATCTGCAAATGTGGACACTGATGAGTATGATACTGCCAAAGTATTCTAAAACCAGTTGACGAGAAGTGGGTAGAAGACCTCTATAACATCAATTATACCAAAATGTTTGGAAGAAATGATGTCTCTTGGACATTTTGGAATTTTAAGTTGTCAGGTTTTAATGGAATGTTGTTACTTGCTGATGTACATGAATTTTCACTTGACACTCAGTTGTGAAACTGTTCCATTGTTCAGTCATGTTAACCGGATTAAAATGAAACATCTATCTTGGTTTTGTTATTAGTAGTGATGGGATTAAGCCCAAGTCTAGTAAAATAGCAGTTATTAGAAAATTGAGTCCACCTACCACTGTAACAGAAGTTAGAAGTTCTATGGGAATGTTTTCATATTATAGAAGGATTATTCCAAATTGAAGCAAGATAGCACAGCTCTTAGTGGAACTTACAAAGAAATACACTAGATTTCATTGGATGCCGGCCCAACAAAAAGCCTTTGAATATTTAACCCTTTACCCAACGTAACGGCCAAAACCGGCTAGTGCTATTCTCAAAAATCATCAGTTAATTTGCATTATTTTTTCATTTTTTGTCGCAAAAACATAGGTTATGACCTCTCATTAGAACGAGCTCGTCGAGCTCGTTCCAATGAGGGGTCATAACCTATGTTTTTGAGACAAAAAATGAAAAAAATTAGTTGTTCAAGAATTTTTTTTGCAAGTGTCGTCTGCTTTTCATGTTAGGTAAAGGGTTAAATGATAGTTTAACTCAGGTAGCACATTTATCTTATCCCAAGAGAGCCATATGTCTTATACACAGTTTATTTATGTATTTATATATTGTGATTTAATGACACTTTTGACACTCAGGTCAACGTGGGCTTTCAGACAGTTTTAGGAGTGGAGGAAGCCAGATCTCCCAGAGAGAAGCACCAAGCAAAGGCAAACAACTTCCAGACTCCCAAATGTACTAACTCCACACAGGCAGGTTTAGCATTGATTGAATACAACTGCACCATCAACGTGCAGTATGCCTTAGTACACAGTGCCACCATTCCCTCTTGTGGCAGTCAGGACGAAGTGCCCTTCCCATGAAAACATTGTAGTAATCCCTGGCAGGAATCGAACTGTGGACCTTTTGGTTCAATGTTCAGTTCAGTAGCAACTGAGCCACCTCCTGTATACAGATGCCTTGGGAAAATGCATCAGAGCAGTACTGACTCAGCTTTGTTAGAGTTGTAAAGGACAATTATCAGGGGTACCAGCAGCTAAAACCCATAGTATTTTTGTCTCATAAATTACCTGAATCACAACAGAAGTGGTCAATGTTTGAAAAACAGTCTGTCATTGCATATGGCTTGGACAGACTCAACAGTTATTTACAGGGACAATATGTGTCATCAAGACAGAACATGCTCCCTACAATACTTGGTGAAAAGGCCCCAAAACAATGCCAAGGTCCAATCATGGGCTTCGAATTTTAGATGGTTATAATTGAAAAATTCAATATTTACCAGGGAGACGAAATACTTGTGCTGATTTAGTGTCAAGAATACACGAGGGCTTAGCTGATGTAGATCCAAATTATGATATGGACAGTGTGGAAACAGAGAAGGCTTTAACAATGGGTGTAACAAATAGTGAAAAACTGAAGCCAAAGAAATTTGTTCATGTAACAGTTGAAAAACAAAGTTCACCTATGGAGCCTCAGTGTATAAATAACAAGGATTTGAATATGAAACAGGAGCAAATAAAGGTAGTAAACTAATAGAGATTGAAAAGAAATACCTTAGACATAATACCCAAGCCAATATTAGTAGTAGGGTATTGTATTATATCAGTGTTGCCCATGAAAATCCTAGAGTTAGGTTATGCATACCTGAACACCTAACATGTGAGGTGTTATTTATTTATTTATTTATTTATTTATTTATTTATTTATTTATTTATTTATTGATGATGAAGGTCACATGTTTATGCACAATGGCTAATCATGACCGTGACAGTTTTATGGGTGGAGGAAGCCGGAGTACCGGAGAGAACCACCGAGCAACGACGAGCAGCTGTCAGCTCCCCAACATTGTAACTCCGCACTGCAGCACAGGCAGGGTTAGATTGGTTGAAGACATGCGTATCATCGACGTGCAGTACGCCTTAGTACACGGCGTCATCGTGCCCCCACGTGGGCAATAGAGATGAAGTGTCTTGCCCAAGGACACAACGCGTTTACGGCAGGTGGGATTCAAACTGAGGACCTCTCGGCTTGCTGCCTGCACCTCTACCTACTGAGCCACCGCGCTCCCAAATGAGGTGTTAAGACAATATGAATCAATGCAGTGTATTGTAATATTAGTAAAAATACTACTGGCCAGACTTATAGAAAAATATCTATCACTGTGTGGAAAAATGTCTTACCTGTAGAACAAGGAATACAGAGAAAGTGAACTAGGGCTGCACAGTATATCGATATACGATATATACCGGTATTCAAACCATTATCGATTGAATACCGGTGTAATTACAAAAATATCGGTTTATCATCATTATTTATTTATCCACAATTTAATTTTCAAGATGGCTTGAGTTTTTTAACTGCAGCCCCGAATGAATAATATTGTTCCTTTACCCAAGGAATCGTCGGCATGTGCCCATGTAATATACAAATTCCCTAGTTGAAAAAATAATTTTAAAAAATGTCTACAAAACTATATCATGTGACCCCTCATTGGAACGAGCTCGTTGAGCAGGTTCCAATGAGGGGTCACATGATATTGTTTTGTAGAAGTTTGGGGGGAAAAATTTGATAAACTGATTTTTAAAATACTAAATTTTGATATAGTCTGCGTTGGGTAAATGTTTTTCGAACCACATCATCAAGGCATCCTGATTCATTTCAATCGTGATGCCTCAAGTCTCGATTGTGGTACCTATGTTCATATATCTGAACAGTTTTCGATATACCGGTATACCACGGTATGTTTTTGAATACCGATACCGGTATTCATTTTGGAATATCGTGCAGCCCTAAAGTGAACTTATCCATGCTAGAGTTGGATAGCCCACTATCCTTTCACTAAGATAGCATTGGGTATGGGTGGTCCATTTCCCACTCTCCTGTCAGGGAATTAATACATAGTTACATTTATAGACTTGTATTCTGGTAGGCCTGAAGCATTTCTGGTGCTGGATAAAAGCACAGAAACAATTGCCAACTTATTGATTGATCAGATATTCCCAAAATTTGGTTGTCCACTTGACATGTCAATGGACAATGGGACCAAAAATTGTAATGAGGCTATGAAATAGTTGACTCAACATTTGATAACACACTATGTGGTCACTTCATGCCACCAGCTCAGTCAAACGGAAAAGTTGAAAGATTTCATAGAACTTTAAATGATGTATTTTCAAAAATGTCTCAGAAAAAGTTGGAAGTTAGGAATTTGTTCTTAAATCAGGCTCTGGCAGCCACCAGGTTTGATGGGAGTGAGTCTTCTGGATGCTCTCCCTACTATATGTTGTATACGAGAGTTGTGGTTTTACCCTTAGATACATACTTAAGCGAAGAGAGAAGTATGTGGGGAGAAGCCCCACAAAGCTGTACTACAAGAACAACACAAGGCATTTTCCTAACAACAGGTACAACAACTCAAACGTTTTGCTAAGCAGCAATGATTAGGAAATATAAAAGCTAAGGACATATAATTTTAAGTTAGAGACCCCGTCATGTATGGAGATAGGAGGTCAATGTGAAAATTAGAACAGGAATGGGAATATTTATACTGAGTTATAGAGAAAAATGGCCGAGTGAGTTATAAAATAAAAGATTAGTTGACAGGTAGAGTTATAATCGATTGTATTATCGAATTTAATGCAATACTAAGAGTTTCATTCATATATAGAAAGAAAATTGCAATAAAAAACTAGCTTAAAATTCTCTTTTCTACTTCAAACATAGTGCATAATTTTCGGAGAGGGCCAAACCAATATTCCTTCCATCAAGTCTACCATATTTGCTTCAATGGTATGGTGCCGTTACTAGGGCCACAGGGTATATTGATAAATGGATATATAGCAGTATTCAAACCAGTATAAATTGAATACCAATGAAAATATAAAAAAATATCGGCTTATCGTCATCCACAATTTAAGTTTCAACATGTCTTGAGTATTAACTGTTGTCCCAAATGAATAATATTATCCCTTTCCCTTAACTCTGTAACTGTAACAACTCTTAATCGATCCTGACCCCGCGCTCGCCAACCTCAGAAAAATGTTGCTCTTACCTTGTCTAGTGGGCTTTTGCGGATGTCCAAAGGATAGGAAATGTTTGATTGAGGATTGTCTCAGTACAAACATTTGCATTTTATTTATTTCATGTCATCAATTTAGTTCCAATGAAGCAAACAAAGAACTTATTGCCAAATCTTTTGCACTATTATAGAGGCGATATACGCATGTTAAAGACAAAAACAAGCAACGCCTAGAAATATTCATCAATTGTTTATCAAATTGATTTCATCCGAAATATCTGTAAACCTTTTCAGCTTTTTCAACAAAATCGATTGGTGTAAAACCCGATTGCATGAAAACTGTGCTATAAACCACGGTCATTTTTTAATAAAAAACTGCAACAGGCATATCCATTTATGCATGATTCGTTATGAAGCAGAACCAGTGGCTAGCGCTAGGGCCTAAAACTTAACGCTACCCCTAAAATGTGAAATTTCCGGGTTTTTTCATTATTTCAAATTAGCTTCAGTTATGTCGGACGACACATGCAATTGAATGAGTAAACACTTACATTATTGCGAATAGCCATTTAAGAATTTTCACAACCATGAACTGCGTGACATGTTGGTGTATCCCTGTTTGGAGGCGATGGTGAGATTGGGGGATGGGGCGTTACCCCATAGACCTATATCATCCTATCATAATAAGTAATTCCATGTTTTATGGGCGATTGGTGTTCCAAGTAGGTTCATATTCACTCTGCCCAGTTGATCTTAGAGTGCTGCTGAAGGTCAGAATCAGCACACATGAATTCTTTATATCTGCATCCGAATTGGATGACACATTTATTTTACATAATTCTGTTCTTGATGAGAACCATATTACATCGGTATACAAATAACACAAATGAGAAGCACACACCCACCTTTTATCACATATTTGACAATTATTTACATCACATCAAACTTAATATATTCATTATTTCTTTATTTCTGCATCATATTTTATTCTGTTGCCTGGAATTGATTTGTAAGGAAGAAACCCGTACCTTGTGATACTAACACGCCAACATCATTCAGGTGGAGATACAGCGGATCCCAGTTAATTAAATAGTCACGGAACAGTGAAAATTATGGTTAACAGAAGTAGGCAATTTAAACGATTTGCTCATTTCCTTTATTCAGGAAATAAACTGACCATATTTTCTATTATAGCTCGTAGAGCTCTGCCAAACAAGATATAACAGGGTAAATGCCCATATTGCATGCAGTGAGGTCCAGTGAGTCTAAAAACAAGGAAACTTCAGTAATTATTATGCTAATTTCCGAATATATTACAAGAGTCCAGGATTTATGTGCGATTTGAGTTTCAAACGTTACGGCAGTCATTTTTGTCACACGTCATCGATGCTTTGATTTTATAAACAAGTTAAATATATTCGGTCTTCAAAAAGTCTTCAAAAGTCGGTTGAATATTATCAAAAGTTAGAAACTACCAACTCAATTGTCTGCTGACAAATACTAATAACGCAGGTGTGATTGTTTGGTTTAAGAATGTGTGCAGGTGAATGAATGTGACAGCGATAAATTGGAATTAATTACCAGTGGCTCTCACTCGATTTCCTGCGAAACTACGTAAACTCACGGCAACAACAATCAGGGCTGAAACGGTTGGATCATTTTCACAACCGACTGACCGAGAGCTATAACCAGATAATATCCGGTTAACCATTGCCATTATTTCACCGAATCTGGGATCAAAACTTTAGGAATTGGAAAGCAGTATTCTCAGAAACTATTCCGTAGTGTGTATACAAATGAACGTTGTCGAGTACTCACCAACGTTCGTTTGTATACATACTACGGAATAGTTTCTGCAGTTACTCAGAACTCACGGAAATTGCCGATCATTAACGAAGTCTTGAACGCCAAAGTCGATTATTTCTCAATATGCCCAGCGCTGCTTCGAGGTGTAATCCATCCCAAAGGAGAAGCGGTAGAATAACGATCACTATCGATATTTCGGATAACCGCTTGACGTTTTTTTAATCGGTTAGGTAGATAACCGGTTTCAAACCGGTTATCCGGGTAACCATTTCAGTACTAACAACAATTTATATGCATTCTGTGAAAAATGTGCAAATGTACTGAACATTAATAAATATTGTGGAATTTATGGTGCTTCTTCCATCGCTCTTAGTAGTCTTCGTTCTATTTTACCCCTTTACCTAACATGAAAAGCAGACGACACATGTAAAACAAATTCTTGAATAACTAATTTTTTTCATTTTTTGTCTCAAAAATATAGGTTATGACCCCACATTGGAACGGGCTCAACGAGCTCGTTCCAATGAGGTGTCATAACCTATGTTTTTGAGACAAAAAATGAAAAAAATAATGAATATTAATCGGCGATTTTTTAGAATAGCGCTGGCCGGAATTGGCCGTTACGTTGGGTAAAGGGTTAGGTTAAAGAACGTCGAGTGAATGATGCCCAGTGAAAGCGAGGATAGCCCCTGTCAAGATGCCACTTTCTAAGCACACCTCGCCCACTGATTACTCGAAATACGTTGTTTGCCAAGCTGCCGGTGGTCATTTGACATACATCAAGGAAGGGAATATCGAGAAAATCAAAGTTGGGACCAAATATTATCAAGACAAGGCGTTCTTCCAGCAGAAACTTGACTTTCCAGTTATAGCTGAAAATAAACCAAAATGGCACTTAGATTGCAGGACAACCTGGACAAAACGCGACGCCTATTTTACTGCACAAGCAACTCTGATGGCTACAGAAGGGGAGAAATAGATTCAATAAACCCACACGTCACGGATGCTTTTCAACTATAAAGAACTGTGCATAATATGTGGCAAGGCCCGAAATGGATTGAGCTGGATTGTTTGCAGACCCAACAGCTTGCGACGATCGTTACCATAAATCAGGCATCGATACTTACCGGGAAACCCGAAACATCTCTTCTAAACATACTGCCAGTTCACCTGTTACAGGATGTCCGACAACACCAGATCCCGTTTCCCAAGCTATTCATTCTATGTTTCAAGAATTTGCCAAAAAGGGTATAGACGAAAGGAGAGTTTTAAATTATAAGCGTGTCTACCACACTTTTCGAGAATCGTGGGGTGAGTTTGGGCCTCTGATCCTCCCCAGTATGGCAAGCGCCATCTGAAAACACGGTTAAGTGAACATTTTGGGAAGAGATTTTGTTTTGTGTCTCAGACTGCAAAGTCTGATCTGCTGTATAGTGCCTACATCTCATTCGGAGGTGCCGTTGACAACATGATGATGCATCTGAAAAAAGAGCATATTGTCATTGATGCGCTATCCTTCGATCGGGGCCTTGATGAAGACGACGAAACCCGAACATTATTTCACACATCCCTGTTGCTTCGGAGAATGATCAGAAATAGTACTCAAGTGGACTTGGATTCTTTCTCGTCAAATGATATCTCTCTGGAGAAGGCTGCTTGTTTAATTCCCCACGAACTGTTCATATTTGTTACGCGCTGATCTCTCACCTGCAGATTTTACTGACGATAAACTGTATACATTGAACCCACTGGACGCTGGGGGGAAAGAAGACTGGTTCCATGCATTATGTTCTATCTCTTTGTCAGGACATCATATTCATTAATTCAGGCTCTAGAACCTAGACACCATTTTGGTCTCGCGCTGATACTCCACAACTGGATACGAAAACGCATGGTAAATGATATACTCAACAGGCATGGTATGTCCACGAACGAGTTAACTGAAATTCTAACAAAGTGGATGGATAACCGACAAACGAAAGCGGCATACTCTGCTCAGCAATATTACATATGGTTATTGGACCAGGCCGTGGCTAACAATTTTGAACAACAAATGGAACGATCGAATGGAGCAGAAACATTTGCGAATGTTGTCAATGTTGTTTTGTCACAACGCCAAGATCCGGCTTCGAAACTATAGGTATAGGATGCATCATTTATTGGTATTGTTGGAAAGAGGATGCATGACAGTCGAATTGAAGAGTTGGTGGTCTATACTGAATTTTATGGTAGCAATGTGACTCAGACACGTCTTTGTTGGAAGTTTACAACATGGGTTTTTGAATGTACAATGTGATATCTGAAGCACTTTCGCGGCAACAGATAAAGGAGTGACAATGAAAGACCTGATCTTGGCGTTGATAGATATTCGAGGTGATAGTGATCAGATGTTGCTCGAGTCGTCATAGCTAAAATCACAGAATCTATTGGTGATCTGTATAGTTTACATACTGATTTTAGGCGACTTTCATGTCTATTGTCGTCCAAATTTGCGTTCTAGGATGAGTACCTCAAATGACCCAATGTCTTCTTTCATACATCGCTTATGCGAGAGAAACCATTTTCGACGGACATCTGGTGGCATCCATACGGATGCTGCCATATGACTTTTCATTCGATCATATAAACTACGCTAGGTGGGGAAGCCTATATATAACAGATGTATCTATTGGAGTCCACCAACCCAGAAGTTCATAGAGGCATTTCCACAGACACTCTCCAATCATTTGTAACAGAACAAATTTATATAAACAAAATAATATTTGCATTTGACTGAATATGAAGCCTGAACAAGGCAAATGTTGGCTTTTGCTTTGGTACCCTCATTTTTCTGAAAGTCCTGATTGTGGCTTCTTGCTCTCAACCAGTTAAATATTTAGATGAGGATGGTCACGTGGGTGGGAAGGATAGATCTCTCTCATCCCGGTATTGCACATGGGGAATATGAATCTTATCAGGTAGCTGGTGGAGGAAACATACATCGCTGCAGCAAAAACAGAGCTATGCCATGGTTAGGAAATACAGCAGGAAATGTTCTGGAAGGATACTTGTGTTATCTGAATGTCGTTTCGCGAGTAATATAGGCGACTGCAAGTAGGAAATGGGTTTGTAAACAAAATTAAAATAAAAACGCAAACACATCCTTCACTTCGTTGATTTTTTTTTCACTATTTCTTTTATTTTTTAACAAATTCAACTCCCACCAGCGTGATAAGATTTGTTGATTGATTGATTGATTGATTGATTTTATTCAGCAACATATATATAATTACATACATATGTTTACAATAACAAAGTAACACAAGAATATCAAACAAGTCACAAAGATCATTACATAGTATATAGGAGTATATTGCTAGGGAAAGTCATAGCCATATTGGCTGTCTTCCTGATTTCTCCTTGAAGAAGAGTAAAAGAAAATCAAAGAAAGGTAAAAAAAGAAAGGGAGTAGTAAAAGGACACAAAAAAGATGAAAAGGAGAAAAAGAGTTGATGATAATAATAATAATAATAATAATAATAATAATAATAATAATAATCTGGTGGTGAATATGGGTGGCCCATGACATGATGCTGTGGACAACCTTATAAGGAAGGAAGGAACCAGGGTAGACTATTGAAATACAGTAACACGTCACAACAGAAGGCTAAGATCTAAGATCAGGACCAGAGGCATGGGAGGTTTTATTGGTAATAAATGGCGGTTTGACAAGAGCTTGAGGATTAGGTTTATTGTTTCCCACCTGTACCTGATTGCTAAAAGTTGCAAACGTATACCTTGTCACAAGAGTACAGTTGTGACAACAGGCGTTATTAATTAATTTATTTATTGGTGATATTTATTTATTAGTGTTTAAGGTCACATATTTATGCGCTATGGCTAAATGTATTGGTGATTAAGGACACTTTAACAGCCAGGGTCGTATCGTGTCGGTGATAGGTTTATGGGTGGAGGAAGCTGGAGAGAACCACCGAGCAACGACGAGCACCTGTCAGCTCTCAAACGACATAACCCCAGACTGAACTGCGCACTGCATAGAAGTACTACGTTCAGCACAGCACAGACATCGTAGGCCAATGAACGGGTGTCAGCCCCAGGTGGGAAAAGTGAGCAGACACATACTAACGTTCACAGTGTGACGAGAAAAGTACCAGGCGCAAGGGAGTCCAAATTGCATAAAACTGTAGTGCTTGCTACGATTCATCTCGGGGCCATTTACTAGGTGGAACAGTCGGGACAATATGGATTATCACATCTACAATTTGAGAATATGAAAAAATAAACCTATGAGTTAGTTCTTTTTTAAAACAGTTCCTGCTATCCATTACGCGGAGTTTCGGGTCCAAATCGTTCCACATTTTCACAAAGGAATACGGTGGAAGTTTATCGAGTGATTTAGTTCTTGTGCGATGAGTGTAGAGAAGTCCCGATTGTCGAGATATTCTCTGCCTATGTGAATCAGCACTTTCAAAAAATGAGTTAAACGATGATGGAAGATTTCCTTTATGTCAGTCAAAAACAAATAATAAACTGTGTAATTTGAACAAGTCGTATACTGTAAGAATATTAAATTTCGAAAATAGTGGTTCAGTGTGGGCGTTGTACCCTTTATTGCCTATTATTCGTATTGCGCGTTTTTGCATTAAAATTTTTTTTCAAGAGATCTAGAATTACCCCATACCTGAATTCCGTATACAAGATGACTTTGGATAAGTGCATAATAAATAGTTCTCAAAGCCTTCAATGGTAAGATATTTTTTACTTTTTTCAAAGCGTAATTTACACAGGCGATTTTGGAGCACAAATGATTAACATGACAATTGAAGGATATTTTGTCGTCAAGTCTTATTCCTAAAAATTGAATGATAACTGAATGATTCGTCACCGTAATTCAAGTATGCACAAATGTGATTTTTTCTTCTTTTTTTTTTTGGGGGGGGGGGGGGGGGGGGAGGAGTAAAATAAAATCTCCATATAAAGTTTCTATTGCACTCGTTGAGAATGTGGATGGATATCGCGTAATATGTTCTCACCAACTAACTTAATTTTCATGTTGGGAAACTGTCGGAACCCTTATAATTCCTACTAAACTGTCAGTCGATGATGGAAGGCAGGAAGAACCCCATTGCGATAAGCGGGATCATTCATAATTTCATATCCAGCCACCGGGTACTGGGCGAATGAGCAAAAGTGAAGTAAAATCGCTGTATTTAAAACTTGTGATGTAGTACGTGTGGGACACAATTTAACCCTTTCACGTGATGCATATTTTTTCTTTGTTACAATGTAAAGCAAAAGCTGGCACTACTCGAATAGACAACGCAATAAGCACCAACAGTACTTTCGGCGTGGACTAGTCGTTATCCAGGGGTGGGCAGTGATATCCACGCATGCGTTTACCAGGTAATGAAAATCATCATCAGGAAAATTCTAATTAACTAGGTACTGGGTTGTACCCGGTACTTTATTAGTAACATTTTTGATGATACTTCCTATAATAAGTTTTTGGAATCTAATGTTATTGCGTCTGTGAAACTATTGCTCACATGTGGAAAGTGACCAGTCTACAGCGGCCGTGGTGTAACAGGCAAGGCGGATAAGTAACAATGTAATTTTACAGTCCGATAGGTATGTAGGTCTGAATTATTCCCGAATATTTAACAAATAGAAGCACTACTAATATTTTACTATAAGTAGTGCGAAAGTCCATATTATTAAGGGCGTCGGGCTTGAGAACTGAAAAGAAAACGGCTTAGCATTTTAGAAGCAAATTGATAACTTTTCGATATAGTATTTTTTCCAGTGAACATGTTGGAAATAACTATTGATAATCTGACTTTATTAGGAGAAAACCGTGACGTACAGTTAAAACTAGAAGTCCTGTCAAGAAATGCACAGAAATAGCTCGTCGATCTGCGCGTTAATCTACGCATTATGACATAGTAAGGCTATCAAATTCTGTACATGTGGCCTGTGCACAAGCAGTGTTTCAGCCAATGGACCTCCGGATAACCCGGAGGTCTATTGGCAGAAACATTACTTGTGTTTGCAATGAGTAACCAGGAGAACCTGCCGTGCTTTGTATACCATTCGATATGGCAATTCCTACGCGCAGTTAAGCCTAGATAAGCACACAGTTCGTGACATTACTTCTAGTTTCAACTGTAAGGAGCAAACTTTAACTCTTTCTTTAAATCTACTATGGGAAGACATTTGCTAAAATATTTCTTGAAATGTTTCTGAGTGGTACGTTTCCATTTAGCTACAATTTGGAAGAGAACTAATTCCAACACTTAACCACTTGTTCTTCCTTAGTAGTACTGCTGGCCGAGTAGTCGTGATAGGATCTTTAATGAGCTTGTAAACAAACATGTACAAAACTACATATGTTTATTCAACAGAATATTACAAGAAAGGTTAATGATTTGCAATATTTTTACAATCAAATGGCGTGGTCAAACGTGTTGATTTTTACCCTAGCCTTTCTAAATACGAAAATACACTCAGACGTCTGAGTTGTGATCTGAACACCTTTCACTTGATAATGATGAATTATGCGAGGGAATTCTATTTTTATTAGATCCCATCATAACAAAAATTCGTATTTTCGTTTTCAATTCTATTGCACATTTCGTAATGTTCCCCTTTCGGTGAATAATGCTGGTCAATAATTTAATCATTTGCCCCGCCTCTGCGTTTGATTGGTTGAAAGCATACAGCGTGAAAGTCGTCAAAATCGTATAAACCAAAACACGTCATGATTTGGAATGCCTACACGTTCGCACTTGTATCCGATCCAACTTTGAAGACTCTGGAAGCCCCGCCCACTCAATCCAATTGTCATCGTCTCCCACTTCGGTTTATTTTATGAAATTCAATTGTTCCCGAGAAATTATCATTATATTCTCGCTGACTGGGGGCGATGAAAAATCGATCATTGATCTTTGTTCACCAGAGTATTATCCATCTATCAGTCTGCCGTCACGCCCTCACGGTAACAATTTGGATTGAGTGGGCGGGGCTTCCAGAGTCTTCAAAGTTGGATCGGATGTGCGAACGTGTAGCGACATTCCAAATCATGACGTGATTTGGTTTATACGACTTTGACGACTTCCACGCTGTATGCTTTCAACCAATCAAATGCAGAGGCAGGGCAAATGATTAAATTATTAGCACTTTCAAATCATCATCATCCACATCCAGACGTCAACTCAGTGATGACTTTAAGTACTCCGAAGTGTACAGTGATTTTAAATGCCCACAATACAATTTGTCAGCTGCACAGCTACTATTATAATATTAGAACGTTTCTTTCCATGTTCTATCTGTCGATAGTACCTGAGTTTGTGTGATTTCTTAAATAAAACCTTCAGCAGCTTCGCTGCTTCAGGTTTTATTTCAGAAATCACACAAACTCAGATACTATCAACCGATAGAACATGAAAAGAAACGTTCTAATTATTTTATTATGCCGAACAAAATATGACTTTCATTGTTAAGCGTTAACTGCAACATGCCATCAGTCTTGTAACAACAATGTAGTCGAATCCAAAAACATGACGTCATTTCGAACGAATGACGTCTCTTCGAAAATGACTTGTCACAAGTGCCGTCGCTTTGGGAGTTTCTATATCCACAAATGCCAATGTTTACAACTGCATCATGCTGTTCATGTTATAATTCATTGTTAATGCTTGTGTGAAAAGTGATAAAAATTAATGGAATATAAATTCATGTTTCTCGGACGACAGCAGTTGATAGAATTAAGCGGCGTAAAACAATTTATTTTGAACTTGAGGCGGAGGCTCAGTGAGGTCGAGGAGTACTAAACTTATGGAAATATAATTGATTGAAGTCATAACTGAGACTCATATTCAGGATTCACTGAAGTGGTGAACAACACGTGAGTGAGTTTTTTAATACTTCTGATTCTTTTGAATTCATTGTTTGCAGTTAAAATTGAAAACACCCCAATGAAGATGATATATTTGTTGGTAAGTTTGTGTCTACCGGTGTTGAAAAAAGTTAAACGGACACGGAGCCAGCATTTGGTGTTGAGAAATTCCAATCGACGCTGATCAATGGAAGTGGCGCTTACATTTTTTTCGTTCTCTTGTCTCCAGGGAAAAACGTTCCGATAGTACCCGTGTTTTGCCCCAAAACTCCAGTACTATGACTTTTAGAAGGTGTCAAATTAACCAATCACGGTTGATGTTACAAACGTGAGGCATAATAAGAATGTTTATGGTGGAACAGTTAAAATGCCAGAGCAATGATTGACAATCTGCTAGGCTATTCCAAAGCAACTTGTTTAATTAAAGTTAAGTTAAATTGTACACCTATTATTATCCAGACGAATAATTGTTATTCACTTATTAATTCCTAGTCAGGGTTCTTCCTAATATTATGAAAACTGGGTATCATGGAATCGGATCATGTGTTACTTCGGTATAACAAAACAACTAATGACTGGACTTGAGGGGAACATTGTGGATTATCTCCCTTTGAAACCACAAATGGCTCATCGGGGAGATAATCCCCAATGTTTTACTCAAGCCCAGTTATTATTTTGATACAATATCCCGGGAATGAGTTCAGAGAAAACCAGTTTGCTGACGTGCTTCAGTGCGGTGGCAAACAAACAAGCCTCCTATTCATTTTAACCCTTTACCCAACACAGCGGAAAGGGCCAGAAAAGCAGAATAAGCCTACGGCAACCTAAAATATCACGGAAGTCTCTCAATAAAACCATACAAATATGAATATCATTAGAACCAGCTCGTTGAGCAGGTTCTGATGCTATCCTATTGGTATGGTTTTATTGAAAAATTGTGAAAAATGAGAAATTTAATTTATGTTTTAAAATACTGTGTTAGGTAAAGGGTTAACTTGGATTAAGGAGGAGGCTGATTTGATAGCTATACTTTGTAATTTATTTGCTTATTCTCTCCAAATTATATTACATGCAGCCCATATGTTTAACCCTTTACCTAACCTGAAAAGCAGACGACAGTTGCAAAAATAATTCTTGAATAACTAATTTTTTTCATTTTTTGTCTCAAAAACATAGGTTATGACCCCTCGTTGGAACGAGCTCGACGAGCTCGTTCCAACGAGGGGTCATAACCTATGTTTTTGAGACAAAAAATGAAAAAAATAGTGAAAATTAATTGGCGATTTTTGAGAATAGCGCTGGCCGGTTTTGGCCGTTACGTTGGGTAAAGGGTTAAGAAAATGTCGGTTCATAGTTACACAGGATGATAATTCCAAATTGAAAATAGATTATCTAAAAGGAACCCCAAATAATTTCATGATTGGGGGGGAGCAATAACATATGTTCACGAATGGCAAAGTCGTGCGTGAAAATCTGATATGTTTCGCCCGTATGTGCGAAATAATGTTAACATCCTCTCAAGGAAGGTAGGTGTCCATCCTTTTCATTTTATAAGATGTTAAAAAGTGTTATCGGTCTATTATTGAGATATCAATGTGGGGTGGACATATTTAGGTGTGAATGAACTTCAAATGAAAATTAGCACACCCATTCTAATTTCATCATCCGATAAAGCTACATATAATTCATTTCAATTCGTATCATTTAATTTAGAGTGTTCTACAATGCACCCCGGGGGGGGGGGGGGGTCGAAGTCCCTGGAATTTCTACCATGCAACTATGAAATGATGTAATATATTACTCGCCCTTATTCAGTACTTTTAGATTTCATGTAGATATGTGTGTGTGTGTATGTATTTATTTATTGCAGATTCAACGTAGATAACAGTTTTCAACGTAGACTCATACACGTAGTCTCGAATAATCAAGAGGTAAACTAGTACATACAACCCAAGTGAATATTAATATATAAATTATTTATCTGAATTATGATGGACGCATTCTTGCTAATGTTCAACACGGACCCACTTTTCAGCGGACAATTACAAATTATTGTTTTGGGGTAACTAGTAAATGAAATTCAAGAACTTCTCAGTCCATCCGGTGCAGTTACAGTTTAATAGCGCTGTTGGTTTCGATACATGGGCTGTCAATTCGTATAAACAATGCTTTCGATGGGAAAAAGATACATCAAATAATGAAAAAATAATCTTGATTAACTGCATGCAAATCGGATATCCCCGACGAAGGTATGAAACCCCTTTTGATCTTCGCGCATTGTTATTTGATACACTTTTAAATCAGGCGGGTTGAAATTCAACCTCAATCAACTGGGTTGAGTGACTATGAACTCAACTCAATGGAGTTCATAGTCACTCAACCCAGTTGATTTAGGTTATTTTTAGCCCAACTGATTTTTAGGTGTAACACTTCGTTTTACGTGCACGTATAAGTCGTTCCTCTTTCGTTTATGAGCAGAATTAGCCGCAAATTCTTCAAACAGTCTATCAACGTTCGTTCATTTATTTATTTATTTATTGGTGTTTAAGGTCACATACTTATGCACAATGGCTAATCGTGACCGTGACAGTTTTACGGGTGGAGAAAGCCGGAGTACCCGGAGAGAACCACCGAGCAACGACGAGCAGCTGTCAGCTCTCCAACATCGTAACTCTATACTCTGCACCGCAGCACAGGCAGGGTTAGATTGGTTGAAGACATGCGCACCATCGACGTGCAGTACGCCTCAGTACACAGCGTCATCGTGCCCCCATGTAGGCAATCGGGGTGAAGTGTCTTGCCCAAGGACACAACGCGGTTGCCGCAGGTGGGATTCGAACCGAGGACCTCTCGGCTTGCAGCCTGCACCTCTACCAACTGAGCCACCGCGCCCCCAACGTTCGTTCACATCATTTTCTTTTTTTTAATTGACCATCTATGGCTTTATCTACATTTAACGACAACTGCCCAAAACATAACGACCCAGCTGATTAGATTATAACTTCGAACATATAAGTCATTATAATATAAGTTGGTGGTTAATCTTTTTCATTTTCCCAGTGAAAGTACCATGCTGTCCACACGTGTATATATATAAATAAATTGCAAAACATTTGGCCATTTCACTTTTTATCATAAGGTGAAGACCAAAAATCCCCCCAAAATAAGTTAGGCAACTTATTGCTACCCATGACGACCTAAGAAATTAAGCAATTGAAATCTAACAACAGCGAGCCTATTTCACCATCTCGGCCTATTTGGAGCCTCAAGCATTTCGGTCACCTGTGGTCTAAGAGTCGTTGAATCCACTTTTAGCCCACCTCTGACGAATCTGTGGATATATCCTCGAATTTTATTGGTTAAATCTGCTCCACTATACATTATCTAATATATAAATGCGAATGTCTGTGTGTGTGTGTGTGTGTGTGTGTGTGTATGTCTCTCTCTCTCTCTCTCTCTCTCTCTCTCTCTCTCTCTCTCTCTCTCTCTCTATCTATCTTTGTTCCGGGTGAACTCCGCCGTTTCTCGACCGATCGATCTCCAATTATGTACACGGGGGTAATTCGTCCCCGCGAGTAACATGGGATGGGTGCCGTGCCCGTGCGGGGTGAGCTTGGCCTTGAAATTGGTGACCTTGACCTTTTATTTCGAAAACGGCTGGGCCGATCGGGCTAAAATTTCATATGTGCGGGTATATTGACCCATCGATCATTTTGACTTTATTGGGGTGCCCCCAGACACTAAAAGTTGTTGGTCTCCATCTGGAGTCAGCATGTTTTCCGCATGGACAGTTTTATGTTGGATGTTCAAGAGTTGGTACAGAAGATTGACTTTTCTTCTATGCTTCAGACAAAACAACCAGAAACGTTGTTTATCAGGAAGCCTTACGATGATATGAACATGTCTGAAATTAAATGTACCATCTGTTCATTTCAAACCTCAATACAACACCCTATCTATTTACTAAATTGGCAGTAGTATATTGCTCTTCCTTTTGACCTCATGAGGGTGTCCGGGCCGTGTGACCTTAATCTTGAAACTTAAGACCTTGACCTTAATCCATTTTGAGCTAAATTTCGTGAGAGAGGGTATATTTAACCAGCAATCATTGTGACTTTATCGGGGTGCCCGTGCGGGGTGACCTTGACCTTGAAATTGGTGATAACCATCTTCTCCCGTGCAACGCCGGGTATCACCCGCTAGTTAATTATAAAGCAACCTTGACTGTCTAAATACATTTTACTGAATACGTGGAAAAAAGAATTGTATGCCATGAACAGTCGAGGAATGGATTTTCTAATCGTAGTCTGGTGGTTGAAATGTTGTACCCGAAAAAATAATAACAAGAATTGGCGTTAGCTAGTGGAAACTGCATTGTGTGAGTTGTTGGTGAAAATCCATTTTCCGTGAATTAACCCTTAACCCAACGTAACGGCCAAAACCGGCCAGCGCTATTCACAAAAATCGCCAATTAATTTTCATTATTTTTTTCATTTTTTGTCTCCAAAACATAGGTTATGACCCCTCTTTGGAACGAGCGCGACGAGCTCGTTCCAAAGAGGGGCCATAACCTATGTTTCTGAGACAAAAAAAGAAAAAAAATTAGTTATTCAAGAATTTTGTTTGCAAGTGTCGTCCGCTTTTCATGTTAGGTAAAGGGTTAAATACCTATAGCTTCTCAAATTCTCCACTTTTGATAGCCTTTTCTTCGACGGATAACATATCTGATGATTAGAATGCACAAACCTATGACGGGTAGTATTACTAATATCAAATAACCATATCTAACACAGTTAACCCCTTTACAGTATATCTCACCTTGTTTTGTGTATGATTCGTATAATACACCAAACAAGTATTGAACAGTGGTGATGAAACATATCTGGACAACTGCAACGAACCCAATATTTCGACCATAGTTATCTGTACCAAAGTTTTTACTGATTTCGCTAGGTAATGTCACAAGTCCAATAGAGGTCGACGCATGAATCAAAATATTTGCCACAATAAAACCCGCCAAGTGGTCTCCAGCTACCATGTAAAGGAATGGACCAGGTATTGCAATTATTGTTGCAAACGTCATTATTTGTCTTGTGTTTATTTTCGTGTAGTCCAATACAATGCCAGTGATCATACATGTGAGGAAAGAAACAAAGCCAGGTGTTGGAACTAAGTATGTATCATATTGACTAAGCCCCAGAGACCACGATGCTGTTGTAAGATTTGTCGTATTTACGAAACCATTAGTCGCGATTAAAATGTATACAAACATAAAAGTCGTGTAATTTGAATCAGTTAAGACACTGACAAAGTCGACTCTTTGCTTTAAAAACAATATGAAGGAGGATGCATTCCTGTTGCGAGAGCCCTCATTTTCATATTTGAAGGCCGCTGATGAAGACACGCAGGGCTCGGAGTTTTCCTTTTCTTCTATGATGTAAGTATCACAAAACACACCACACATGAGGTTGGAGATGAAAAAGCCTGCAGCATGTAGGAGCATGAATCCTGGAAAATCATATTGCACACCCATATCTTCGTTTCTGTCTGTAATTTCAAACAGGCGATAGTAGACCACCGACATTATGACTGGACTAAATGTGAAGACCATATTTAGCACCCCAAAAATCTTTCCACGTTGTTTACTAAAATTCACAATACTTGTTACTTGAGAGGCAAGGTACATAAACATGGCTCCAAATCCTGCAAAAAACAATAGCCTCTTATAATGGTCTGGGTACATCGAAAGAAAATTGCAATCAAAATTCCCTTTCCTGCTTCAAACGTATTACATAATGTATGGAATTGGCCAAACTAATATTCCTTCCATCAAGTCCGCCATATTTGTTTCAAGGATACGACGCCGCGTCTAGGGCCGCAGTGAATATCGATAAACCGATATATACCGGTATTCAAACCAGTATAAATTGAATACCGGGGTAAATAAAAAAAATACTGGTTTATCGTCATTATTTATTTACCCACAATTTAATTTTCAACATTTTTTGAGGTTTTACTGTTGTACCAAATGAATAATATTATCCCTTTCCCCAAAGAAACGGCCCAATCCGCCTGCGTAAGATACAAATTTAGCAGTTGAAAAATAAATTAATTTCCAAAAAGCTTCAACAAAACAATATCATGTGGCCCCCTCATTGGAACGAGCTCGACGAGCTCGTTCCAATGAGGGGCCACATGATATTGTTTTGTTGATTTTTTTTTAGAAAATTGAATAACTTAGTATTTAAAACAATAAATTTTAATAACGTCTTCGTTGGGTAAACGGTTATTCGAAATGCATCATCAAGGCATGCCAATTCGTTCCGACTGTGATGGCTCATGCCACGATTGTGGTACGAATGTCCATATATCTGAGCAGTCTTTCGATATATCGGAGTACCGTGGTATTGTTTTGATCAGTTCAGAATACCGTGCAGTCTTAGCCGTTGCTATGCGACCAAACGGTCATTTGGGGTGTGTGTGTGTGTGGGGAGGGGGGGGGGGGTCTTCTTTCTCTAGTGTTCTGTTCAATCGAAAGAACGTCAAATGGCGTGATATTTCGACGGTTTATGCCCATATGTCCATTTTTTTAGATTTCCGTTCTATTGGCCTACCAGAAGCGTTACGCTATGCTATACTATACTTGACTATGGTTACCATGGGTACCATATAGTACTAGATCACGTGGTGGGGGTGAATGTTCTATTCTTTGTCGTGGAAGTATTTTAAGGGTCGTATTTGTCCATTTTCCTCTATAATTTGCTGTTCTGGCTGACCTGTAGAGTCGTATACTGACCACCCTAACGATCACATATCTTAGAGTAGCCTTGTCAACTAACTGCCTTTGCCGAGTTACCCCACTCCTCTGACTATTGGTCTGTTTCACCCTAACCCGTCGTAGAGGCTCAAATACCAGCTGAGAGATCAATCGGATGACGTCATAAACAATCTCTGTTGAATCATCAATTCAAGAATACGCGAAATCAAAACATTGCAAGTAATGTGCGCCACCATCACAACGAACATGGCGTAACTAGTCACACGACTGCTACCGTCAGTTTCGCTCCGCCCCCATCCTCAAGAGCGAAACTCGAATAGTGTGTGACCTTTTTCGTGCAGCATACACCACTTACAAACAACATTTCCGACATTGCTTACCCTGTGTAAAAATCTTAACCCTTTACCCAACGCAACGGCCAAAACCGGCCAGCGCTATTCTCAAACATCTCCAATTAATTTGTATTATTTTTAAATTTTTTGTCTCTAAAATATAGGTTATGACCCCTCGTTGGAACGAGCTCATCGAGCTCGTTCCAACGAGGGGCCATAACCTAGGTTTTTGAGACAAAAATGAAACAAATTAGTTATTTAAGAATTTTTTTTGAAAGTGTCGTCTGCTTTTCATGTTAGGCAAAGGGTTAATAAAGCATCAACCGAAACAAATCTATGGTGTGCGAATAAAGAATTCCTTATCAGCACTGTTGGCTTGGGTTGTCGGTTTGCTTAAAAATAACCCTTGTGACCTTTGTTAGTGTACTTTTGGTTTGAAGTCCAATGCCGTCACCATTGATCCACAATGCTCCCTAGTAATGTAGAATAAGAAAGAATTAGGATGCTGAGAGACCTCTTTTACATCGTATCATCCCTTCAGTTTCGGGCATGATTTCTCTGAAATGATGGGATTCAACGGAAAACTTCCGTAAACAATGATGCAGTTAGAGCCTAAAAATTAACAATCGATTTTGACCCTATATACGTGCATCTCCGAAAAACGGAATTTCACGAAATTCATCAGATTCGTTCTATCGAAAAAAAAACGTATTGTCAAAACTGTTGTGCTACTATAGAGACGATATATGTAGTTAAAAGACAAAAACAACCAATGCTTGGAAATATTCAGCAATTTTTTTTTATCAAACTGATTTTATTTCAAATATTTGTAAAACATTTTCAATTTTTTCAACTAAATCGATTAGTATAAATTGTGACTGAGTGAAAACTATAAACATCAGTAGTTTTTTTTAATAAATAACTACAATATGCCTTTCCCCGTCCGACTATGCATGATTTGTGATATACAGAATAAACGTATAGCATTTTCAAGTAAAACATTTATACTACGAGTAGGATTAAGAATGAAACCGACGAGACTCTGGCGCAGTCGGTTTCATTCTGAATTCTACGAGTAGAATAATTTTTTTACTTTAAAACACTGTACGTTTATTTTGTTTATCCCATAAATCTTTTACAGGGCAGTCGCGGCGAAATCGTGCTGTTACTTGCTTCAAAACACAGCGAGAAGCGGGGAGCACGTTGGTTCAATTCGATGGACAAGCAAAATTAGCAAAATTAGCAAAAATAAACAAGGCGCAGTAATACATTTCTGTCTAAAAATAATTCCCATACAAACTTGAGCTAAACTTGCAAAAATACTTTATTAAATGAACAGTGTGTAGTGTTTTCTACGGGCACTGTATAATACTTTCAAAAGGGTTTAAAGAAAACAACAAGTGAACTATTAATTATGATGCACGAATGCGGTAGAGGTCAGAGGTCAAGAAGTCCGTCTCTACTACAGGAATAAATTCTTTCAGTGTTAAACCTATGGGGAAAATTTATCACCCTACTAGGTGAATAAAGCAAAAATTTATCCAGGGCTTTTGTTTATGGGATAAAATGCAGAACCGGCGTCTAATGCTAGGGCATAAATTTAACCCTACCCCCAAAAATGTGGAATTTCGGTTTTTCATTTTTTTTGATTTTCAAATTAGCTCCAATTATCTCGGTCGTAAAAGCAATTAGGTGCGTAAACACTTATACTATGGCTAATACCTATTTAAGAATTTTCACAACCATGAACTGCTTGACATTTTGGGGTATCCTGCTTGGAGGTGGTGGGTTTGTGGGAGGGGGGCGTTACCCCATAGATCTGTATCATCTTATCATAATAAGTGATTCCAGGATATATGGGCGAATGGAGTTCCAGTTGGGTTCATATTCATTCAACCCAGTTGATATGGATTGTTTTTTAACCCAGCTGATTGTAGAATACTGCTGCATGTCGGAATCAGAATCCATATATTCTTTATTTCTGCATTCGAATTTCACAACAAATTTATTTTACACAATTTTCTACTTAACTGGTAGAGTGCTAAATTATTTCTGGTCATCAAAATTTGTTCATGTGTCTTTGCCTTGTTACAATTTATGGGAGAGTGCCAAGGGGCACTCTCCCATAAATTCTAACAAGGCAAACCCATATAGACTTAGTAATTTCATTTCTAAGATAATATAAAACACATCAACGAAATATGACAACTTTAGGTTAAACATATTTTTATTTGCCAAACAAATAAGTTGCAAATTGGGATTGGAGGACAAGTGCTTTCCACTTAGTATACCCTCCGCTCCCTTAACATGATACAAAAATCAATATAATGGCGAAACAAACAAATGAGAGAAATGTAAAAAAAAATATATATATACAAGAAAATCTAACTTCGCAATAAAAAAGAGTGATAGAGAGAGAAAAAAAGTGATTGATTGATTGATGTCCTTTTTGCACCTTGAGTCTGTCTCTGTCAATTTGATTTTCCAAGCCGAGGGTCGACCAGGCGCTGCACTGAGTGGTTGCTACTACTACTATCACCATCATTACTGCTACTACTATAGATAATACTTTTAGTATCGCGCTCAAATCTTACAACCGACATAGCTCTCCTGTGGCGAATAATAATAATAATAATAATAATAATAATAATAATAATAATAATATTTACATATTAATTTCCGTAATCATCCATTGGTTACACCTTAGCCGCCTAATCACCCGCCTAAGGAGTCGCAATGAACTGCATGTGTTAAACAATACTAGCATGGAAACTCATTATCGAATCGTCGAGTGTTACGAATAAATTTTTGAACAAATTTAAAAAGTGAGGTATTAGTTTTATGTTCTAAAATGGGATCACCGTACAGTAAAATATCAACGGAGTTCAAATTAACATTAATTTCCAATAGTTTACCAATGCGAGATTCTGAATAAAAGGGGCAAAGGAGTAAATAGTGCTCTGCGTCCTCAACAACAGCTGGACAATGGGAACAGTATGGAGATTCGGAGATGTAATTGAGAAACTTATCACTGTTCAAATCGCTGCAACATGTTCGAATTCTACAATGAATAATGTTGTATTTTCTGACACCACAGGAGAAGTATCCTGGAGGTCTCCCTTCAGGCGGTGATATGAGTTTTTTGAATTGATTAAGTGAACTGCTGTTTCGCACGGACACTGGTAGACTATTCCATGTTCCTGTACACGAAGGGAAAAATGATCTTTTGAATAGCTCTGTTCGCATGCAATAAGGAATAAAATTTGCCGAATTTCAAAGGTTATAACCAGATGTGTCACGAACTCTTGGTGGTAGTAATTCCTGCAGATAATCGGGCGCATCGTTGTTTACGGTTTTGTAGAAGGTACACATCTTTTGTATGTGTCTTCTTGTTTCGAGGCTGTCCGACCCAACTTCAATCAAAAGGAGACAACTTTAGGCTGGGGCACCTGCTCATCATACGAAAGCCCTGATAGTGGCTTCCAGCACTCTACCAGTTAATGTGAGCCATATTACATCGGTATATAAATAACACAAATGAGAAGCATACAACCACCTTTAATCACACATTTGACAATTATTTACATCACATCAAAATTAACATATTCTTTATTTCTGTTCCGTGCTTTATTCTGTTGCCTGGCATTGATTTGTGGGAAAGAAACCCGTACCGTATGATACTAACTCGCCAAACAACAGTGAAGTGGAGGTACAGTGGATCCCTGTTAATTGAATATTCACTTGACAGAGACAATTATTTAGTTATCATGAGTAGGCATTTAATGAGATTTGCTCACTTCCTGTGTTCAGGAAATAAACGGCCCATTTATTCTATTAAATTTTGTTTGACTGAGCGCAAAGAGCTCTGCCAAACAATATATAGTAGGGCAAATACCTGTATTGCTTGCCGTGAGGCCCAGTAAGTTTAAAAACAAGGGAATTCAGCTATTATTATGCTACTTTCAGGATATATTACAAGATTCCAGGATTTATGTGCGATTGGAGTTCTAAACGTTACGGCAGTCATTTTTGTCACACTTCACTGATGCTTTGATTTTATAAACAGATAAATTTCTTGGAATTCAAATATATTCGGTCTTCAGAAAGTCACAAAAGGAAGGGGTGAAGTATTATCAAAACTTTGACATACTAATAACGCAGGTGTGATTGTTTGGTATGAGAAAGTGTAAAGATGAAAGAAAATGACAGCGATAAATTGGAATTAATTACCAATGGCGTTCGCTCGATTTTCTGTGAAACTACGGAAAAGCATAGTAACAACAATCTGCATTCTGTGAACAATGTGCAAAGGTACTGAACATAAATAAAAATTGTTGAATTAAGGGTGATTCTTCCATCGCTCTTAGTTGTCTTCGTTCTATGTTACAGAATGTCGAGCAAATGATGTCCAGCGAAAGCGAGGATAGCTCTGTCAAGATACTACCTTCCAACTGCATCTCGACTACTCTTTACTCGAAATGCGTTGTTTGTCAAGTAGCCGGTGGTCAGTTGGTATCCTTGAAGGAAGAGAATATCCAGAAACTCAATGTTGCGGCCGAATGTCACCAAGACAAGGTGTTCTTCCGGCTGAAACTTGCCTTCCCAGCTGTAGCGGAAAATAAACCAAAATGACATCTTGGTTACAGAACAATCTGGGCAAAACGCGACTTTTACTTGGCTGCCCAAGTAAATCGGATGTCTGCGGTTGGGAGGGGGGGGGGGGGGGGGAGAGGGGGAGAAAAAGATTCAAGAACCGAACCCACTAGCCACGGATTTATTTTTTACTATAAAGAACTGTGCATAATATGTGGCAAGGCCCGAGATAAATGTAGCAAAAAGAAGATGACTCTGCCCGAAACAGTGGACCGCTTCCAGAAACTGTTTGATGCAGCTAGAAATCGAAACGATGAAAGTGTACGTGTACAGTTAAAACTAGAAGTCCTGTCATGAAATGCGCACAAGTAGCACATCGATCTGCGAGTTAATCTACGCGTTATGGCCATAGTCAGGCTATCAAATTCTGTACATGTGGCATATGCACAAGCAATGTTTCAGCCAATGGACCTCCGGGTAATCCGGAGGTCCATTGGTAGAAACATTGGCTGTGTTTGTATTGAGTAACCAGGAGAACCTGTAGTACTTTGGGTGCCATTCGATATGGCAATTGCGCGCAATTCTAACGCGCAATTGAGACTAGATAGGCTCACAGTTCGTGATAGGACTTCTAGTTTTAACTGTATTACTTCGAATCCAAACAGGAGATGGATCAGTTCCAGACCTAGTAGCTTGCGACGATCGTTACCGTAAATCATGCATCGATACTTACCGTGGGCCGCGGTAAACAAAATTTAAATAACGGAAACACATCCGTCACTGACGACATATTCGTTGAGTTTGTTCGTTGTTTCGTTTATTTTTTAAGGATCTTGAACAACTTCAATTCCCACCAGCGTGATAAGATTCGCACTGAATGCTTCTTTGACGCAATTCAAGCATGCACAAATGGGATTTTGGCTATTGAAATAAAATCTACATACGATATCTCAATCGCACTCGTGAAAGAGATAAGAGAACGCGTAATATGTTCTCAACAACTAATTTAATTTCCATGCTGGGAAACTCGGGACCCTTACAATTCCTACTAAACGGCAAGTCGATGCTGGGAGGCAGGAAGAGCCCCATGCCGATAAATGGGATCATTCAAAATTTAATATCCAGCCTGTACT
Source organism: Pictodentalium vernedei (assembly GCA_031216915.1). NCBI lineage: Eukaryota > Metazoa > Mollusca > Scaphopoda > Dentaliida > Dentaliidae > Pictodentalium > Pictodentalium vernedei. The sequence goes on along the minus strand of CM062289.1, from coordinate 439,093,300 downwards.
GAAATGGTTAACCGGATAATCGGTTCGAAACCAGTTAGCTACCTAACCGATTCGAAAAACCGTCAACCGGTTATCCGAAATATCGAAGGTGACAGTCATTCCACGTTTAGAAGAAAATATTACACATCGAAGTCACGTTGTATATATTGAGAAATGATCGACTTTGGCGTTCAAGACTTCGTTAATGATCGGCAGTTTCCGTGAGTAATGTGTAATAGCAGAAACTATTCCGTAGTGTTTATACAAACGAACGTTGTCGAATACTTGACAACGTTCGTTTGTATACACACTACGGAATAGTTTGAGAATACTGCTTTCCAATTCCTATAGTTTTGATCCCATATTCGGTGAAATAATGACCACGGATAATCGGATATTATCCGGTTATAACTCTCGGTTAGTCGGTTACGAAAATGAGCCAAGCCGTTTCAGCCCTAATCCAGCCACATAGGTTTGTGGATGAATGAGTACATGTGAAGTAAAATCGCCTTTTTATAGAACTGATGACGTAGTACGGATAGGACACAATTTTACACTTTCCCCGGGATGCATAATTTTTGTGTAAAGCAAAAGTTAGCATTCCTCGGATAGACAACGCAATAAGCACCTACAGTACCGTCGCCGTGAACTAGTCGTAATCCCGGGGTGGGAAGTGATTTCCACGCATGCTTTTACTATGTAATAAAAACCATCATCAGGAAAATTTTAATTAATGAAGCACCGGGTTGTACCCGGTGCTTCATTAATAAAATTTTTAATGATCATTCCTATAATTAGAGTTTGGAATCTAATATTATCATATGACTCGTCCGTTTTGTTCACTTTAAAACATTTGATATTTTGTTTCCATATTAATCAGTGATAAATAAAGCCTTCCGTCAATTTCATTAGTCAATTTCAAAACTAGATAATTTGATTGGCTAAACAAAATAAAACTGGGCCACATTTTCACAATTTGCATAATTAGAGTTGGGAGCTTTCATTGGTCAATATCAAAACTGGAAAATTTGATTGGCTACACAAAATACAACTGGGTGACATTTGCATAATTTCAGTGGGGAGAATTTACGTTATCTGTCCTATTTAGGGTTGGTTATATTGTATTAATCTTTTACCTGCAAGAAAAACGCCATTCATTTTTTTAATATTTTCACTTTTTGCTTCCAAAACACAGGTTATGACCCCTCATTGGAACGAGCTCGACGAGCTCGTTCCAATGAGGGATCATAACCTATGTTTTGGAAGCAAAAATTGAAAATTTTTAGTTATACGACGATGTTTTTCCAAGTGCCGTCTGCAACTCAAGTTAGGTGATCGGTTAAAAAGTCATACTAAGTGGCTAATTTGTGTGCGTGTGTGTCATATGATAAACAGAATATGAAATGAGAATATGAAATGAGTGTTTTTCTCATATAATATTTATGAAACTCGTCCGAATTTTCCGTTTGCGCTCGCCAGAGGCTCGCCAAAACGGAAAATTCTTAGACTCGTTTCATAAATATTATATGAGAAAAACACTCATTCCATATCCTGTATTTATTACGTCCGTGAAAATATTGTTCACACAAGGAAAGTGACCAATCCACGGCGGCCGTGCTGAAACAGGCATTGTGTATCAGTAACAATGTACTTTTACAGTCTCATGCGTATGTGTAGGACTGAATTGTCCCTGAACCTTCCACAAATAGAAGCACTACTAATATTTTACTGTAAGTCGTGCGAAGGTCCATATTATTCTGGGCGTCGGGGTTGAAAAGTTAACCGTTTTAGCATTGCATTTTGGAAGCAAATTGCTAATTTTTCGATCGTTGGTGGTTGATCCTTTCATTTTCCCAGAGAAAAATACTATGCTGCTGTCCACACGTGAAAATATACAATTAAACTGCGCAGCATTTTACAATACCGCTTCTTACCATAAGTAGTGTTCAACCGATGATAGGAACCGGCCACCACAATCTACCGATTGTAGGCAATCGGATGACAACGGCAACGGCTCTTGGAACATCGGTTCAACCGATTGTTGCCAAGCATTTTGAGGTGATTCATAAACCGCATTTTATTATCTTCTGCAATTGTTCAATTGTTAATGTAAAATGATGTCAATGATACCATTCAATAAAAGTTGAGAAACAACCACAATGTGTATTCTTAATCTCTTTACGGGACATACAAGTTAAACGACATGCAAAGCTTACAATTGAGCGAAATCGCTTGTTCATACCGGAAAAGTGACGGTTACACTCCATTGACTCAAGTTGCAGTAAAATTACCAGTTGCACGCACTTGGGCGGTAAACGTGGCTCTGAGAGAGCCACGTTTTCCGCCCAAGTGTGCGCAACTGGTAATTTTATTTCGACTCCAGTCAATAAAGTTAAACAATGGAAAATGTTCAGTTTTATGTAGTTCTTTCTAGCCTCGACTTGTCTAGTAGTACACAGTATTACAATCGGAATCGGCATCGGAATCGGCCGATTGTGAGCTCAAATAACCGGTAATCGGTCAACGACCATTTTTGGTAATCGGTTGAACACTAACCATGAGGCGAGGACAGACAAACCCTCCAAAACAGGCTGGACAACATACAGCCACCCGTGTCGGCCACAATGAAGAAATTGAAATCTAACATTACGGAGCCTATTCCACCACCCCGGTATAATGATCATTCGGAACCTGAAGCATTTCGTATAACTGCGGTCTCAGAGTCTTGGAATCCACTTTTCGCTTGCTCTTATCAAGTTTTGAATTTCTTGCTAATATTTGAGCTCTGTTTTACTATACGTTATTAATGATAAATCAAACTTGACTAAATACATTCTACTGAATATTGTACGTGGAAAAACGGAATGATTACCACGAATAATCGAGGAATAGGAATGGATTTTCTAATCGTAGTCTTGTTGTTGAGGTGTTCTACTTGGAAACAATAGTAACAAGTGATTAGTGTTGGTGTTATTCAAAGCGGAATTATTCAGGAACAACATAACCAAAATCCGCTGAAATCCACCTTGGGAAAAATGTTTTGCAGAGAAATGCATCTGTGATATATGTGCCATTGCTTGCACGCTCCAATCCAATTATGGGAATGGCATGAGGTCACGTCGCGATGAATTGTGACTGTCGCGTGCATTATAATGAGAGTGCCACTTAAATAGACATGTTACGACGCCATTACCGTCGTGATATATGATTTCAGTGCGTATGCGCAGCGCGTGTTGTCCGGGTAACACGTGTTTTCTTCGCCTCTTTTGTATGATGAAAACCGCCATCGTTTCTGGTAATTAGATACCGCGCATTAACATACCCTTCCATTACACCCCACTTCATCCTAGTCCATGCAGGGTCATACTAATGACGTGCCACAATAGAAATCATAATAGCAAAGGAACGACGGAGACATGTATTGCCCTAACATCAAATGTTACACATGTGGACTGACACCGCGTATCACAATGTTAATAACGTTATAATTTGGCTACATGTAAGACCAGATACAACCTAAATTCCTCATGCAGTAAAAAGAATTTTCCAAACCGGATTTTGGTGAACGTTGGATATGTTATCCAAAGAATACTCATCTCTCCAACAACACCAAATTTTCCGGGTGGGTCTTCTCTTTCACCGAAAAGCGATTAGACTATCGGCTACACCACGCAAATAATGTGATAAATAGAGATTATTACCATTATGTGGATGTACAAAATATGTATCCGAGTCGAGCTCCGGGTTCTACCGGCAGATCACGACGAGGCGAAGACGAGTCATGATCTACCCTTAGAACCCGGAGCGAGACTCGGATACATATTTTGTACATCCACATAATGGTAATACTCATTTTATCTTAAAGTATATTGGGAATAAGTCAAGAATGTAGACGAATATATAACGAACTATTTATTCCCACGGATGAACAAAAAGAAAAGAAAATGGAACTCACGCAAAAAGAACGCGATTGTATCCGACCCCCTGATACAAACATCTGAATCAGGGGGTCGGATACACGACAGTTGCGGAGTTAATACATACAAAATACATGTTGATTGTAAGATAAAGTATTTTATCACACACCTAATAATGTCAAAATATGTAATTTACACTGTTCTGCCTGTACGATAAAAATAAAATTGTATCGCACATTTGAGGATACAAAACACGTCCGATTTCGTTTCCAACGTAAACAGAAAAGGAACCCGTCTAAATAAATCGCATCATCATTGGTCGAATGCACCGGAGTCGGGATCGCTTGGAAATTCCATGTTCTTCATTTAGATTTATTTACCCGGGATATTTAAACACTCAGATTCGAGTCAAAATCTACAAAATAAAAATAACATTCTGACTGCTTGTTCCTTGACAAATACTTTCCGCAACTAATAATATTGTTATGGAGTGTGCCAAAATTTATTAGCTATTTGAAAGCTTTTTGTTGTGTTATTCCCCGCAGATTGGTCAATATTTGAAGTTCGAACATCGTGACCCTGACACTGGTCGGAATCAATTGGTTTCGCCCAATTGAATGCCGTAAAAAATAAAAAACGGATTAGGGTTGGTACCCCACTACCTAGCAGTGTTGACAACGAAGGAAACCTGGAAATCATCCAGTTGAAAAGTACTTTTAGTTCCATTTTCGTGTAGACTGGTTGTTACATGGGAGGTGTGTGATAAATACAGAACTCGTTTGCTTTGGCGCAGGATATCACGAGAGCCTTTGGCTCTCGTGATATCCGGCGCCAAAGCAATCTCGTGCGATAATTCTTGACCCATTCAAACGTATGTGCGGTTCTGTATATTTGTCCATGGACCTCCTGGCCATTCGCTAATTTTTTTCTTTCACTTCTATGCTTCTATAACAGATTTGGAGTTAGTGCGTTGAAATTCGTTGAAATTCGTTGAAATTCCACTGTGAGAGTTCTTGGTGGAAATCCATTTTCTATGCACTGAATCCTCATCGCGTCTCAAATTTCCTACACTATTGATAGCCGTTTCGTCGACGGATTACACATCTGATGATTATAATGCACAAACCTATGAAGGGTAGTATTTCTAATATCAAATAACCATATCTAACACAGTTAACCCCTTTACAGTATATCTCACCTTGTTTTGTGTATGATTCGTATAATACACCAAACAAGTATTGAACAGTGGTGATGAAAAATATCTGGACAACTAAAATGAATCCCATATTTCGACCGTAGTTATCTGTACCAAAGCTTTTGCTGATTTCGATAGGCATTGTCACAAATGCAGTAGATGTTGACGCGGGAATCAAAAGATTTGCCACAATAAAACCGACTAGGTGGTCTCCAGCTACCATGTAAAGAAATGGACCAGGTATTGCAATTATTGTTGCAAACATCATTATTTGTGTTGTATTTGTTTTCGTGGAGTCCGATACAATACCCGTGATTATACTTGCCAAGAAAGAAGCTAGGCCTGGTATCGGAACTAAGTATGTATCATAATGACTAAGACCCAGAGATCGTGATGCAGTTGTCAGATTTGCCATATTTACTATACCATTAGTTGTAATTACAATGAACAGAAACATACAAGTGATGTAATTTGAATCAGTTAAGACACTGACAAAGTCGAATCTTTGCTTTAAAAATAACATGAAGGAGAATGCATTCCTGTTGCGAGAGCCATCATTTTCATATTTGGAGGTCGCTGATAACGATACGCACGACTCAGAGTTGTTTTCCTTTTCTTCTGTGAAGTAGACGTTACAAAATACACAACACGTGAGGTCGACTATGCAAAAGCCTGCAGCTAGTAGGAGCATGAATCCTGGAAAATCATATTGCACACCGATGGCTTCGTTACTGTCCGTAATTTTAAACAACTGATAGTAGACTGTCGACAATATGACTGGACTAAACGTGTAGAACATATTCAGCACTCCAAAAATCTTCCCACGTTGTTTACTGAAATTCACAACACTTATTAGTTGAGAGGCAATGTACACAAACATGGCTCCAAATCCTGCAAAAAAACAATAGCCTCTTATAATGGTCTGGGTACATCGAAAGAAAATTGCAATCAAAATTCTCTTTCCTGCTTCAAACGTATTACATAATGTATGGAATTGGCCAAACCAATATTTCTTCCATCAAGTCCGCCATGTTTGTTTCAAGGATACGACGCCGCCTCTAGGGCCGCAGTGTAGATCGATAAACCGGTATATACCGGTATCCAAACCAGTATAAATTGAATACCGGTGTAAATAAAAAAATACTGGTTTATCGTCATTTTTTTATTTACCCACAATTTAATTTTCAACATGTTTTGAGGTTTTACTGTTGTAGCAAATGAATAATATTATCCCTTTCCCCAAAGAAACGGCCCAATCAGCCTGCGTAAGACACAAATTCAGCAGTTGAAAAAAATAATTTCCAAAAAGTTTCATCAAAACCATATCATGTGGCCCCTCATTGGAACGAGCTCGTTCCAGTGAGGGGCCACATGATATTGTTTTGTTGATTTTCTTGAGAAAATTGAATAACTTAGTATTTAAAACAATAAATTTTAATAACGTCTTCGTTGGGTAAACGGTTATTCGAAATGCATCATCAAGGCATGACAATTCGTTGCAAAACCTGCAATATACAATACTCTCTTATAGTGGGCTGGATATATCGAAGGAAATTTGGAATCAAAGACGGTCTTAAAATTTCCTTTTTCACTTCAATTTTTTTTTTTTTTTTTTTTTTATTTAGAGCCAGGGTCATATCATGTCGGTGACAGTTTTACGGGTGGAGGAAGCCGGAGTACCCGGAGAGAACCACCGAGCAACGACGAGCAGCTGTCAGCTCCCCAACATCGTAACTCTGAACTCTGCACCGCGGCACAGGCATACGACTGGTGGCTTCAGTACCCACCCCCCACGAGAGCGAAAACCGTATAGTGTGTGACCTTTTTTCGTGTAGCATGTACCACTTAAGTAAACAAACAAACAACATTTCCGACATTCCTGGCTCTGCGTGATCATGTTAATAAAGCGGAAACCGAAACAAACATATGGTTCGAGAATCAAGAAATCCTTATCGAGCACTGTTGGCTTGTAGGGTTGTAGATTTCAGGGGCGGCAGAACGATTTTCAAAGTGTGTGTGTGTGGGGGGGGGGGGGGGGGGGCTGGATCGGGTGATGGATGGTCGTCGTACGAAAATTTTAAATTCCAGGGTCCCAAAACCCCCATTTCCATGGCATGTGAGCAGATATTTTGAGATTTTTCTGGAGATGTGTTTGAAAGATTTCACACTTTGAGATCCATTAAAAACGCCGGTAAAGCATACAGGTGAGGTCTATTTGTCAGCTTCGGTCGTAATGACCAAAGCTGATAAATAGACCTGACCTGTATGCTTTAGCAGTTAAAAACGTCGGTAAAGCATACAGGTGAGGTCTGTTTATCAGCTTTGGTCGTAACCTGTATGCTTTACCAGACGTTAACAGCAATTATACTGTCAGTGGATTATCTTGTCTGGGGGTGAATTGAAAAAATCGCGACATCGACGCCGTAGCTGCGACGAGTGGTGCAATCTCACAAAATTCTAAGTTCATCAAGGGCCATAACTCCAAGAAAAATATTTGGAACAACACATGCTTTGGACAGTGGCTAGACATCAATAAGATACACTTACGTGCCAGATATAAAGTCATTCCATCAAGTATTTCAAAAGTTATTGAGTTTTGAAACTCGCTGGTCACAGACCGACCGAACGACCGACCGACCGACCGACCGACCGACCGACCGACAGACCGACCGACCGACCGACCGACAGACCAACCGACCGACCGACCGACAGACAGACCGACAGACAGACCGACATTGCCACTTATAGAGCTGCTAGTCGCAGCTAAAAATAATGACTGAGCTTAAGGGTAACAATGTGGATTGTCTTCCAGAGGGATCATTATCTCCCGAGGCGTTAGCCGAGGGAGATAATGGTCCCGAAGGGAGACATGCCACAATGTTACCCTCAAGCTTAGTCATTAATTTTTTTATTACACTGAATGAAGATTCCGTCTTGATACAATTATTTATGGAAGAGAAACCAAAGTTCTTAACTTTTAATAGGGGAAGAAGTGAATGTCGAAACATTTTTTTTATTCTTCAAAACAATCACAGTAAATTACCTTTCAATCGAATGTCCTTGTCTCGAATCATTTTGAATTGCCTTTACTGTCCTTATTTTCGGGCAGTCCCTCTATTTCCGACTCCAAATATCGGCAAAGCTTCCAGTAGACATTTTGCGTGTTTACATTATTGCACAACGCGGAAGTCGTATGGCGAAGAAACTTCGTCATCACGCGCGCGTTTAACAGTAATTTGAGTGTCTCCACTGACGTTGTCGGGAATCTTCGGCTGAAGTAGGTAATAACGCAAAAAGCATTGACAGGTATTATTCACCGCGGGTGAAACATTATGAAATGTTTAACCCTTTACCCAACGAATCGCACGCATCAGCCCGCGTAATATGCAAATTCAGCAGCTAAAAAATATTATTTTTCGAAAAATTTCAACAAAACCATACCATGTGACCCCTCTTTGGAACGAGCTCGACGAGCTCGTTCCAAAGAGGGGTCACATGATATGGTTTTGTTGAATTTTTTTTAAAAATTTAAAGAATGATATTTAAAATAATAAATTTTGAAATCGTCTGGATTACACGGCGGATTAGCATAACTCTTGTAGATGAGATATAATAAACGTTATTATTGTCCAGAGCTGATAACAGTTACCGAAACGATCCAACTACTACAACGGGGATGCAATATACAACTATTACCACAACCATCACAACTTATCCCCGACCCAATACAGAATAAACAAGAGTGCTAACAATTAGTACATAACTCACGACAACCAGAACAAAAGCCATTAACTAAAACACTTTACCCACTTCTACCACTATAGAGCTAACAGCTATAGACATCTCACCAAAAATAACCCTACTTTCTAAAAGTGTAAACGCAGAGTATTTCGTACTTTACTCCTGGATTAAAATTCACTCCCAATCAAAAACAAACAAAAAAAAAACCCTGGTTTATTGTTGTTCATGTGAATTGACCAATAGTGTTTCTAAAATTAATATTCCATATTTTCCACACTGTACATGTAGCATATGCTTAATTGCTGGTTGGTACGGTCATGATTAGCCATTGTGCATAAGTATATGACCTTAAACACCAATAAATATATTTATCATATGACTCGTCCGTTTTGTTCACTTTAAAACATTTGATATTTTGTTTTCATATTAATCAGTGATAAATAAAGCCTTCCGTCAATTTCATTGGTCAATTTCAAAACTAGACTATTTAATTGGCTGAACAAAATACAACTGGGCCACATTTTTATAATTTGCAAAATTAGAGTTGTGAGCTTTCATTGGTCAATTTCAAACTGGACAATTTGATTGGCTAAACAAAATACAACTGGGTCACATTTATCTCTCCTATTTAGGGTGGGCTATATTGTATTAATATTTTACCTACAAAAAAAACGCCATTCATTTATTTTATATTTTCATTTTTTGCTTCCAAAACATAGGTTATGACCCCTCATTTGGACGAGCTCAACGAGCTCGTTCCAATGAGGGGTCATAACCTATGTTTTGGAAGCAAAAAATGAAAATTTTTAGTAAAACGAGGATGTTTTTTTCCAAGTGCCGTCTGCAACTCAAGTTAGGTGATGGGTTATAAAATCATACTAAATGGCTAATTTGTGCGTGTGTGTGTCATATGATAAATAGAATATGAAACGAGTGTTTTTCTCATATAATATTTATGAAACTCATCCGAATTTTCCGTTTGGGCTCACCAGAGGCTCGCCAAAACGGAAAATTCTTAGACTCGTTTCATAAGCATTATATGAGAAAAACACTCATTCCATATCCTCCATATATTTTCTGGTTGGTTTTTTAAACTACACATCAGTTAACCCCCTGCACTCTGATGACGAAACGCCTGATTTGTCATCCATGGTTATCCCCCCTGTGTTGTCAGAAATTCAGCAGTTTAGATTTTGGTTGACAGAGCTCCAATTGAGCTCTGTCAACCAAAATCTAAATTGCTGAATTTCTGACAACACAGGGGGCGATAACCATGGATGACAGGGAGGTGTGGTGGGGCTTAGAGTGTGGGAGGTGTCGAGTATTCTCGACATCAGAGTGCAGGGGGTTAATGAACATTTGGATGCTGAGGAATACAACCACACTCTTATATAAATTGGGTGAAAATGAACCCAAATAAACTGACTGGAGTGAATATGAACCCCAGTGGGTTCATATTCACTCAACCCAGTTGATTTGGGGTGATTTGTAACCAAACTGATTTTTGAGTGCAGCTCCTTGTCAGAATCAGAACACGAAAATTCTTCATTTCTGCCTTCCAATTTATTTTACATAATTATTTTATTAGTGTGACCATATAACATCTGTACACATATAGTACAAATCAAATACACACAACGGCGATTAATCACACATTTGACAATTATTTAAATAACATCGGGATTAATATATTTTCTGTTTAATACTTTATGTCGTGGTCTTACATTGATTTGAGAGGAAGAAACCCGTACCTTATAATATACTACTCAAAGTTTCCTAAGCACCAAATATTTGACACATCATTGTGAAATTTGCTTGTGACAAATTTGCGATAGTTTTGGTGGATATGATTGAGGAATGTATTGAGATGGTCCCCAGTGTTTACATTAGCTCTCTTGACAGACAGACGTTTCGTGACAGTCATGGAAAGCATGTACTCCTTGATTTTCATGATGTTTTCGTGTACTGTATACATGTACATGACATGTGCAGGGTATTCAGTCTTCATTTCAACACAAACCCTTGTGATTTAATGACTGAATATGGCAAACGCAAATGTAAGAAGACATTTGTCTGAAGCAAAAATGTGGCGGACTGTAGGGATGGTGGAGCAAGGGGCTACCCATCGTCAGGTTGGTGAAGGCCTTGGTGTGCACCATACGGTGACCACCAGAGCCTGGTCAAGATTTCAGCAGTATGGAACACCAGTAATACGGCATGGTGATGGCAGAGACAGGGCAACATCTGCAGCTGAAGACCGGTTTTTGATCAATACGACCCGAAGGAACCGCTTTGCCACAGCAACCCAGCTTCGCAATGACCTTCAGAATTCATCCGGGGTAAATGCTTCGACGCAGACTATCCGAGCAAGGTTGCACGAAGGTGGACTCCGATCGAGACGACCATGTATTCGCATTGCACTGTCCCATAACCACCGCCAGGCACGACATGAATGGGCCATGGACCATGTTGGATGGACCAGAGAAGATTTGTGACCTGTCCTTTTTACTGATGAGTCAAAGTTCTGCCTGGACCACACAGATAGCGTTCTACGGTATGGAGAAGACCAGGAGAGCGATTGCATGCAGCCAACATTACTGAGCATGACCGCTATGGTGGGGGGTCAATCATGGTCTGGGGCGGCATCATTATGGATGGACGTACAGAGCTCTATGTCCTTGAACGTAGTACATTGACTACACAGCGGTATATTGATAAGATCCTGGATGTCCACGTCAGATTGTCTGCAGGTGCAGTGGGTGATAGATTCATTCTGATGGACGATAATGCCCGTCCTCATATTGCCCATGCTGTCGGGAAATACCGACAGAGGGAGGGGATTGAGCGTATGGACTGGCCAGCAAGATCCCCTGACGTCAATGCAATCGAACATGTCTGGAATGAGTTACAGCTTGCAATTTCAGCCCGTCCAGTCCAGCCAAGTGGTGTCCAGGAGCTTGGTGCCATGCTTGTCCAAGAAGGGAACAACATCCCAGAAAGGACCACCAGGAACCTGATTGGGAGCATGAGAAGGCGTTGTCAAGCTGTAATTAACTGTAATGGGTCTCATACTCGAAATTGATCCCATATCAGTTCAACTTTTTGAAAAATTGAAAAATTTCCTCTTTTACCAATAATATCCATTTTCCATGGTTATCGTATTCAAAAGCTACAAAATAATTTCAAACACAAATAAATTCTTAATTTCTGTACTCAAATTATTAAAGATATAATTAAATAAAAAATATATACACTTTTCATTACAATATTTCAACTAAAACGTAAAACAGGTAGTTGGATGTACTTGGAGCTTAGCAAACTTTGAGTAGTGTACAGTTAGGGTTTCCGCTAGGGGAAAATTTGTGGGTCCGGTAGTTTAAAGTGCCGAAGGCACTTGCGTATAGAGGGCGTCTGGGAAAATTTGGATTTTTAGGTGCTCTCTGGTGGCCTCTGGGGGCATTCTGGTCGCTAAAATGCTGAATAATTGAAGTGGAAAATATGTATTTTTTCCTCTACCTTTCTCTAAATTCCCACGGACACACAATACAACATCTGGTCGGAAGTTTCATAAAAACACGAACCCAAAACAACACAAAATCCACGAATCCTGACAGTGACTGTGACCTCATTTTTTTATACAACCTGATATGTGTGCTGGGAGGTGCAGGTACTGTGGATCCCTGCTAACTGAATAATCACTGGCAGTGAAATTTATCCAGTTAACAGAGGTAGGCAATTAACGGGATTTGCTCAGTGTTTGTACAGTTAAAACTAGAAGTCCTGTCATAAAATGCGCACAAATAGACGTCTATCTGCGCGTTAATCTACGCGTTAAGGCCATAGTAAGGCTATCAAATTCTGAACATACGGCCTGTGCACACGGAGGTCCATTGGCAGAAACATTGCCTGTGTTTGCTATGAGTAAACAGGAGAACCTGGCGTGCTTTGGATGCCAATCGATATGGCAATTGTGCGCAATTCCTACGCGCAATTATGCCTAGATAAGCGCACAGTTCGTGATAGGACTTCTAGTTGTAACTGTATTCAGGAAACAAATTTACCATGTATTCTATTATATCTTGGTTGACAGAGCTCGTAGTGCTCCATTTCCTTGTATGGTATAAGCACTCTTCAATACAAGGTAAGAAAATAAGCTTCTCATCACGAGGCGTTATTTAGAGGTTGCTATAGTAAAACAGTTATAATATTGTTCTGTATCATGTACTGAAAATGCTGATTTGCTCAAAAGTATTTCATAAACATTTTTGTCAATTAAATTCATAGTATTGGTCCCTTACTTAAAAAATATGATCGAGGAGTATGTTGCGTTTCTGCAACGTATATGATTTATTTTTTCTAACTTATTTCCATTTTCATGGAGTCAAGTTAGAATAGTACAAAGAAAAAACAGTTATATATTGTACAGCACATGTCTGTGTCAAAATAGCCTAATAAATAATTATTCCATACTCTCTCTCTTTCTCTCGCCCCTCCCCATTCCCCCCTCTTCCACTATCTCTCCCTCTCTTATTTATGTCCCCTTGGTTCAGAGCAAACTTGACTGAGTTTTGGTGATGTCATGTCACTCCCCAACATGCAGCGCGGAGATATCTGGGCGGGATTGAATTATACAGCGCATACACATACATACACATTACACACACATATCTATATGCACAAGCACAAACACATGTGCATATATATACATACACACATGCACATATATATATATATATATATATATATATATCTATATACTTTTGTAAAAAAACCCTAACCCAGACATCGTCGCGGTGACGAGTTGGGGAAAGATAAGATAGATGAACTGGCCTAGAGTTGCAAGAAATATAATTATTTCCACGTTTTTTCTTTTGATATTTCATCATTACGTAACAACTTGCAATATATGCCTACAATCAACGACACGTATCATTAACCCGGTGTTAACAATGTGAATTTTTCTCTGAATAATCCCTGATCAAACTGAGAAAGTGTGATTTTTAGCAGGTATAATATAAAAATAATGACTGAGCTTGACGGTAACAATGTGGCTTGTCTCCCCTCGGGACCATTATCTCCTGTAATAGCTCCGAGGGGAGACAAGCCACATTGTTACCCTCAAGCTCTGTCATTTTTTTTTATTACACCGAATGAAGATTCCGTCTTGATATATACAGATTATCATGATAATGTGCATGTCCTGTGATTTGAATCAGATTCGAGGTGGTGTCCGGAATGGGATCTCAACGAGCCGTCTTTGCCGGCGAGTTGTGATTCCATTTTTGTACACCACCGAGAATCTGATACAAATCACAGGACATGCACATTATCATGATAATTCATTTATCTAACAATTCTGTCACATAAACAGATTAAATCTTAACCCTTCACACAACGTAACGGCCAAAACCGGCTAATGCAATTCTCAAAAAATCGCCAATTAATTTTCATTTTTTGTCTCAAAAACATAGGTTATGACCCCTCGTTGGAACGAGCTCGTCGAGCTCGTTCCAACGAGGGGTCATAACCTATGTTTTTGAGACAAAAAATGAAAAAAATTAGTTATTCAAGAATTTTTTTTGCAAGTGTCGTCTGCTTTTCATGATAGGTAAAGGGTTAAATTATTTTCAAACATTTTTGGGACATAATGTTCGGTCGATCACTGAAACGCACATAGAATGTATCCATGTGCCTGTTATGATAGCTCGTAGCGCTACTGGAAACGAGTCGTCTATATGATACGGAATCAGAATGAGTCGTCTATATGATACGGAATCGGAACACATTGTGTGATACGTACCGTTTCTCGTGGGTTGTCAGGCTAAAATCTATATGATTGTTAGATAAAATTATTTATGGATTATTGTCTTGGTCAAATATGGAGGAGGAACCAAAGTTCCTACCATTAAAAGGGGAAGAAGTGAATGTCGAAACACTTTTTTCATTTTTCAAAACAAACACAGTAAATTAGCTTTTCAATCGAATGTCAATGAGCTCTGTCAAACAAGATTGAATTGGTTAAATTTCCGGTTGCCTTATGGAAAAAATTGCACCTTGAACTTGAGATATTTCGACATCAGTGTGTAGGGGGTTAATGGGATTACACGGCGGATTAGCAAAACATTTGTAGATGAGATATAATAAACGTTATTATTGTCCATATCTGATAACAGAACGAACTACAACAACTGAGCCACCGACTACTAACGATCCAACTACTACAACGGCGAGGCAATATACAACTATTACCATAACCATTGCAACATATCCACGAGCCAATACGGAACAACAGCACAACCGTGCCAATAAGTAGTATATAACGCACAACACCAGACAAAGCCACTAACTAAACGCTTTACCCACTGCTACCACTATAGAGCTAACAGCTAAAGACATCTCACTAAAATAACTCCACTTTCTAAAAGTAGTAGTAGTAGTATCTATATATACGTGCATTCTACAATACAGGTACAGAATTAAAAGAAAATAGCACCGGGCACAGTGGGCCTGTATGTCACCTAAGACTACAAGGATTGAGAAGCATGTATACATGCTACAGGGTAGGACGAGGTAATGATATTTGTGTATGAGTTGTACAAACAGAGCAACTGTCGCTCAAACACATGCACGCAACAAACACGCAGCACACACACACATACGTACACATTTACGCCCACCCACACTCGCACATACATACATACATGCACGCATGCATGCATGCATGCATGCATGCATGCATGCATGCATACATGCATGCATGCATACATACATACATACATACATACATACATACATACATACATACATACATACATACATACATACATACATACATACATACATATCCATGCATGCATGTATGTATGTATGTGCGAGTGTGGGTGGGCGTAAATGTGGACGTATGTTGGTCAAAGTCAAAATACTTTCCGAGAACGTTCTACTAGACACAAACAGGACATAAAACAGAATGCTGATGCCCCAGTAGCACAACATTTTAACCTTCCAGGCCATTCTTTGGACGATTTTGAAATCCATCCTATTGAACAACCACCAATTAAAGACACATTAGAAGAAACGGGTGAATTTAGAAAAAAACGTGAAGCTTTTTGGATCAATAGGCTTCAAACCCTTTGGCCATTTGGTATGAAAATATAGAGGGCGAATGCGAAAGAAGGTCCATCATTCCTTTCACTTTAAAGTATAACAGAATGAATATCGAAATAGCAAAAATGTTAATAGATGAATTCAATTTTACCAATGCTAAATTAAATGAACCTTTGAATCTTCGACCTGTCATCGCCTATAAGAAAAACAAGAGCTTGCGTAACATCCTTGTAAGGACTAAATTAGAGCCCATCAATGAATAATATCAATTATTGCCAGTCAGTTTAACCAGTTCCTAAGCTCATCACTTAGTTTAAATCAATTTTATATACTTTTTTGCCATGTTTGAAACCCATCAGGGTTCAGTGAATGAAAACAATTTTTCGGCGCCATATCAAAAGAAAAAAACGTTTCAGTGGGAAATGTCTGTGCCAGTGCGATTTTTTAACCTTAAATACATACATACATACACACACTATAAAGCAGCCATACCACCTTCAAAACACGCAGTTGCACCCAAACCCCCAATCACAAGCCCGTGCATCCAGGGGTGCACAAACATATACACCAATATGGATAAAAGTATATGGGAACGCAGAGTATGTCGCGCTTCACTCCTGGATTAAAATTCACTCCTAACCAAAAACAAGCAAATAAAAAAATCCTGGTTTATTGTTGGTCATGTGAATTGACCAATATTGTTTCTCAATTTTATGTTCCTTATTTTCCAAACTGTACATGTACCTCATGCTTTTTTGCTGGTTGGTCATATAAACTACGCAGCAGTTAATGAGCATTTGGCTGCTGACAAATGCAACCACAATCTTATATCAACTGGGTTAAAAGTGGGTTCATATTCACTCAACCCAGCTGATTTGGGGTGATTATTAACTCAACTGATTACAGAGCGCAGCTCCTTGACAGAATCAGAACGCACGAATACTTTATTTCTGCATTTGAATTTATTTTACATAATTCTTTTATTAGTGTGACCATATAACATCGGTACACATATAGCACAAATGACAATCACACAATAGCATTTAATCGCACAATTGAGAATTATTTAAGTCACATGGAAATTAATATATTTTCTGTTTAATACTTCATGCTGTTGTCTGGCGTTGATTTGAGAGGAAGAAACCCGTACCTTATGACACGAACTTGCCAACATCAGGGAGGTGCAGATACAGTGGATCATTGCTAATTGGATAATCACTTGCAGTGAAAATTATACAGTTAACAGAGGTGGACAATTAATGGAATTTGCTCATTCGGGAAATAAATTTACCATTTATTCTATTATATCTTGGTTGACAGAGTTCGAGATATAATAGGTTAAATACCCGCATTGCGTCAGTCTAAAAACAAAGATAATTCAGTAAGATCTTTCATTCATTCAATTACCAGGGAGTTATGGAATAATATTTAATTAATAAGTCAAAATTGTACTGATGTTACAGTGAATGGTTTTGTGTTTGAAGGGTATATAACTTAACAGATTTCGTCCTGTCGACGCTGGGAAATGGAGTAGTGCTTGCTTACCTTGCTATATAAAGCTCTGTTTTTCCGGTAAAATATGACTCGGTGGCCTGTGGCGACGGTTCTCAAAAATCGGCAACATGGGAATAAACGACTGACTGAACTTGACTTTATATCCACTCCGCGGTCATGATTAGCAATTGTACAGAAATATGTGACTTTATACACCAGTAAATAAATAAATAAATAAATAAATAAATAAATAAATAAATAAATAAAATATAAATAAATAAATAAATAAATAAAATATATTTAATTAAGTGTAAACTACTTTTCAACATACAGTGCCTCTTTTGTTTTCTTTCTTTGTCTCAGGGCTATTGAGCAGAGACCTTCTATTCATACCATGTTGTAATTATTACTGTCACCTTCTGTTCGTGTTAGTTAACTATCTGTAAGTAATTGTACCGCGTGACATTGACGATGTTTTTGAATTCCCAATATGAAAAAGTTCCCTTGCTACAATTGTCTCTCGCGACGACTATATTTTCGAATATATCACGTGATCAGCTGCAGATTTCCTCCAAAATATTCCCAAATGTTGGTAGCACGTGAGTTCGTAATATTTTGTAATACAACGTGTAATCAAATTGTAAACTCGACATTTCTGTTTTAGAAGTTTTTGTCCCCATGCTTTTCACATAATAATGAAGCTAACATTACGTATACTGAGGCTGTTGTGAATTTTCAAACATAAACGTTAATAAAAACTGGCAACGCTGTTTTTTCGTGAAGAAAAGAAAAGAATCATCCATCTTCCTGGGAATATGGAGGCTCTCGATAATTTGAGTAGGATACTCAGACTACCCGCTGCTTTGAAATGTGATGGACCCACCCTTGGTGATGACGGTATAAATGATTAACCCTTTCAACACTGGCGCCCTGTGAAGTATCATTTCAGTCATTACTGTCAACAGCGAAATGGACGAAGCCTCCTGTTGGAATGTTCAGTAGTAATTTAACCCTTTACCTAACATGAAAAGCAGACGACACTTGAAAAAAAAATTCTTGAATAACTATTTTTTTTCATTTTTTGTCTCAAAAACATAGGTTATGACCCCTCATTGGAACGAGCTCGACGAGCTCGTTCCAATGAGGGGTCATAACCTATGTTTTTGAGACAAAAATGAAAAAAATAATTAAAATTAATAGGCGATTTTTGAGAATAGCGCTGGCCGGTTTTGGCCGTTACGTTGGGTAAAGGGTTAATCCAAATCACTGTCAAGCGGTTGGATTAAATTATAACCGAGCCTCGCTTCAGATTTTTGGCCCTTTATATCGTCTTTATATCGTTTCCTTCATGCAAGTATTTATGATTTCCGGTTTGAAAGGGTTCAAGTCGGTGATTCGACAGATGGTTTCGACCTTTGATAGCACCTCTTTTTACGCATTTTCATCCACCTTATTGCCAGAATACAAAATGCTAGAAACGACAGTGCTAGTAACATCACATAGCAGTACCTAACACAATCCATCCCCAAGCAATATATATCCCCATGTTCTGTGTTCATTTCATATAATAATCCAAAGAGATATAGGCCCAGAAAGTTAAAGAACGCCAAAGCACTTCTGCCAATGCCCATATTACGGCCGAAATGGTCTGTTCCAAAGCTATGACTGATTTCTACAAGATAGCATGCCCATATTATAGAACAAGATGCTTCGATTAAAATACTTGCAAAAAGAAAAGCTATTAAGTAGTTTCCTGCAGTAACAAAAAGTAAAGGACCAAGCATCCCTAGTATTGTAGCAAATATCATAATTTGGGTTGTCTTCACACCCACGTAATCCAATACTAGGCCTGTTATTAAGCTAACGAGCAAAGTCGCAATACCAGGGGCCGGAACCAAGTACACATCATATTGTCCCAGACCAAAGGATCTCGAAGATGTTGTTAGATTAGCGGCAGCCACTAAACAATTGGACACAACTAGCATGAATGCAATTGTATGAACGAGATAATTTGGGTTCTTTAAGATGCTAATACATGCATCATTGTTATTTGAAGAAGTTACGAGTGATGCAGGTCTTTTATCTCGGTCGGTATCCAGGTACGGGTCTCTTTTGATATAGATGCCACTGAACAAAAAACACATGAAGTCCGCAACCCCAAAGGCTGTTGCCATTAGTATCATGTATCCAGGAAAATCGTTCTCCACTCCAGCAGTCTTGGTGGTGTCCGAAAACGAAAAGATGCCATAATAAACAGTCGGAAACATTATCTTGCCGACACCCACACACATATTCTGTATACCAAAATTCTTTCCGCGACTTTTATTAAAATTTATGATACTTGTTGTCTGTGAGGATATCATGGCAAACATCGCTCCAAAACCTGAAAAATACGACATTGTCTAAACTCTTTCGTTTATCTTGGTTTTTCTTTCCTTTTTTTTTGTTTGTTGTTGGGATTTCCTCTTTTTTCAGTGTAATAGTGTAATATGTGAAAATATAGAATATGCCCATAGTAGCTTGGTGTACCAAAT
The DNA here is from genome assembly GCA_031216915.1 of Pictodentalium vernedei. Lineage (NCBI taxonomy): Eukaryota > Metazoa > Mollusca > Scaphopoda > Dentaliida > Dentaliidae > Pictodentalium > Pictodentalium vernedei. Next base: position 439,073,336 of record CM062289.1, on the reverse strand, counting down.
GTTCACCACGAGTGGTGAAGTGGTGTTAACCGCGAGCCTTTGACGCGCGGTTAACACCACTTCACCACGAGTGGTAAACATTTGTTTTCCAAGATACTAAGGGTATATTTTATTTATACCATGATCATCAGATTAATAAGAGTTTAAATGTTAAATAAATCAATATTCACACGTGTGAATCTGTTTGTGTTTACATGAGCACCGGTAGGCGGTACGTCCGCTGGCAATTTTATCGCCGAAACGAAATAGAAAACGGAACGAGCAAATTACTGGGCCTTTTTCATTTTAATAACATAATAACATACTCTTTCGTCTTATGGATGCTTTGTTAACATGACCAAACGTTTATTTGTTAACCCTTTACCCAACGCAGATGGTATGAAAATTTATTATTTTAAATATCATTTTTTCAATTTTTTTCAAAAAATTTCAACAAAATCATATTATGTGACCCCTCGATGGAACGAGCTCGTTCCAACGAGGGGTCACATGATATGCTTTTGTTGAAATTTGTTGAAAAATAATATTTTTTCAACTGCTGAATTTGCATATTACGCGGGCGGATGCGGGCGATTCGTTGGGTAAAGGGTTAATTGTTCTTATCTTATGAGGCAAACTTATTTAAAAACGTTATAAATAATTTCCGGTTTCATTTCACTCTTCACGAGGCGACGAGTGATACATTTAGACAAGTTTGCATTCAAGGCGAGGTCACCAAAGGTCAACTTAGATGTAGTTCTACTGTACGTACAAATTTTAACTACTGAAATCCTATTGCTGGCGTGTTCACCACGGTTGGTGTGTAAAGCTAAAATTATGTCATAGGCTTTTTATATATTGAAGAATAGGTAATCATGGTATAATTAAAAGTTAGACAGCCTACAAGACTGTGTGTCAAGGACGTGCATCGTTAAATGAGAGGGACAAGAGACAGCTTTTCGGCTGAAAGACATTTTGACCACAGGATTTTTTGGTCCAGAAAATTTCGCCCAGGATGTTTTGGCCTAGCGCGTTTTGATTTAATATTGTGGACTGTAAGGGCAAATCGGAAAAAAAACGTTATATCTTGTAATGCGTTCAGCAATAAAAGGTTTGCTCCATTTCGCTGGATGGTATCTATAAGCACTCTTCAATACAAGGTAAGAAAATAAGCTTCTCGTCATGAGGCGATTTTTGAAAATAGCTATAGGAAAACAATTATAATATTATTCTGTATTATGTACTGAAAATGCTGATTTTCTCAAAAGTGTTTTTAAAGACATTTTTGTCAATTAAATTCATAGAATTAGTCCCGTACTTAAAAGAAGAGGACGATAAAAAAACAACAATTCTTAAACAATTTAAAATTTTCTTTTTTCCCAATAACATAACTTATGGCACCTCATTGGAACCAGCTCGTCAAGCTCGTTCCAGATAGGTGTCTTAAGCTGTTTTCGAGCCAAACCAAAGAAATAATAGAAAAAATAAAAAAAATTGTGAATGACACTGGTCGGTTAGGGCCTTTATGTTAGGTCAATAAAACTACTAAATAAGGGTTAACCTCATTTACAAAAAAAGTGCTTATGGTGATATTTTACAAAAGTACACTAAATTAAAGAAAACAACAACAACAATTTGGCCGTCCGTCCGTTGGCCGAATCGTCAAAAGTCGAAATGTCAACTTGCCAAACCTCCCAGTCCGACATATTTTTGTTCGAGAAGTTCATGGTGTTGACAAGCCAGGAAATAAGTGGAATGCAATCTGCAGAACGAGGTCCCAAGAGGGTGAAGCTGGTGATGCTGTCCTGCACAGCAGGGAAGCATTACTAAATTTATACTCTGTGAACATCAATCTGAATCAAGGTCTCAAATCCAAACAGAAAGAGGTACCTGTAGGATAAATCTGCGCGTTGTATGTGATAGCATCAGCATATTCAACCCGTTGGACCTCATTCTGCAAATGACAGATTGATTGCTTATTTCCATGCTTGGGTGTTAATCTCCTACATTCATTGAAATTTCTGTTGCTTTCATACAAGAACATTTTCATAGACCTCTGTGGTTTACTCACGAGGACAGGTTGGAATTCTGTCACAGATATGTTTAATAATCCATTTTAACATTAGCATATGATCTGGCCATTTTTTTCGATCATTGAACTCACAGTTTAAAATTCGAGAAGCTCTATAACTCAATCACATTCCGGACGTAGCCCCATTTGTTCGCAGTTGTACTTTTACATAAAACTTGGCCACTGACTTATGTTTTTTTTTTTTACACTTCGAATACAAACACTCACAGTGAAAAACGCAATAACCCAAACACATTCCGGAAGTAGCCCCAGGTGTATTTAACGAGTTTTGAACAGTTATTTCAATATGATTCTATTATCGACAGCTCCAAAATATCTACCTCGGGTACCTACTTTTTGAGCGGACGCGCTGCTAAACAAGATATTCTAAGTTAACAAGATAATTTGAGCATTGGAGGAAGCGCTGTTTGTGTCTTGGTGCAAAAAGGCATCCTTTATAGGGTTTTAGATCACGTGATAAATGAAATCTTTATCGCGCTTCCAGTTTAAAGCTGAATTTATGAAACTCGTTTCGTAAATTCCACATATGGTATCAGGGAATTAAATATTTGAATTAAAGTTTCTCGCCTTGAAATGTTGTTCTCGAAAGTGATGCAATCTCTAAAAATAAACAGACTTGGGAAAATAAATTGTTTCAATAAACGTTTGAAGCATTCTATTGACACCTTGCGTTATTGGTGAATATTCCAGATAAAAGAGAGGGTGATTTGATTACTTTTGGACCTAAAAAATACAATTTAAATTTGGTGTATTTTTGTAGGGAATTCCCTGAAAAATATGTGCACGTGACCGGTACTTCCCTTGCTGTCAATGTTTCTCTGTTATTTGTTGCATGACCCCCTGTTTTGGGGTCAGAAAAAGTTGTCTGAAGGGCTATACTTGACACAGAAATTTGAATGCCAAAATTAAAGTGATGCGATCATATTTTTTTTTGCCTGAACGTTATAATGGTCGCCCATGGGAAAATATTTAGTTCCGTGATACCATATACAGTGGAGACTCGTTGGAAATTCTCTACAATACAGCCGCCATCGTATGGTAAATATCCACGCGTGGACGGCGCTGCGCTCGGGCGTTTTTTTTAATCAATAATCAGCAGTTTTAAGCAAATATTCAATGAAAGAAGCACCGGGTCGTACCCGATGCTTCATTCAATAAACATTTCATGGCGATGCCATTGTTTTACGTCGGTGATTCAATGTTAATGCTTGCTTGGAAATATTGCCCACGCGTGGATTTTGACCTTTCCACGACGACCGTTCTGTACATATTGTATTTCTATTGGAATCGCGATTTACGGTTAATCCTTTACCTTGCATGAAAAGCAGACAACACTTGCAAAAAAAAAAAAATTGAATAACTAATGTATTTCATTTTTGTCACAAAAACATAAGTTATGACCCCTTATTGGAACGAGCTCAACGAGCTCGTTCCAACGAGGGGTCGTAACCTATGTTTTTGCGACAAAATATTAAAAATACTTAAAATTAATTGGCGATTTTTTAGAATAGAGCTTCCGGTTTTGACCGTTAAGTTGGGTAAAGGATTAACCAGACCAATCAGAGAGCAGAGAACAGGTCTACTAACACCGATGGACGGAAATTCTGGTGCCATTACTATTTTTTTCGATCCCCCTTGGTGCGCTTGCTCGGAAATCAGAGTTGTGTGAAACTCAAAATTTACTTTATGACTGCATGGAGAAAACTATTGAAGTAAGGATTTTAAAAAACACAATGAATATTTGGGAATAGCGGGATATCAAATCACTAAGTTCACGACAAATGCTGTCCAATGATATTTGATATATTAAATCGTTACTGTGATGTTTTGGAATTTCCATTTTTATTTGAAATTTGACTTTCTGCTTCCTGAAGAAAAATGTTGAAAAACGAACTACTGCGCCTTGTTCATATAGTTGACGTTGGCATAAACGGACATCGATTCAAAACAAGCAGGGGTTGAACGTTGTACATTAAAAGAAAAACAAAAAATAAATGTTCATCATCCTACTTCCTACTTCCATTTCACGTTGAAAAGGAGTTGCTTCTGTGTTTTCTACCTTTGCTGAGATTTCAAACATCTGTGTCTCAGTGGGAGACTGTTGGACCTCTATGCTAAAGGTCCCGAGTTCGATCCCCGTCCACGACGACCCGCGTTGAGTCCTTAGACAAGGCACTTTATCCCGGTTGCCTACATGCCGTGTACTAAGGCGTACTGCACGTCAATGGTGCACATGTCTTCAACCGCTGTAACCCTGCTTGAGCGGAGCTTGAACAGAGAATGTTGAGGAGCTGACAGTTGCTTGTCGATGCTCGGTGGTTCTCTCCGGGTGCTCCAGCTTTCTCCACCAGTAAACTGCCACGGTCGCTATTCGCCATTGTGCATAAGTATGTGACCTTAAACACCAATGAATAAATAAATATACATACATCTATGTGCGTCAGGTTATGGTCCAGACAATATATTGATTTTCGCACTCCCAACGATCGCAACTAATTCAGTTTAATTAGTAGTATTACTCTCCAGTAACCAAGGAGATAAGGAGTGAAATTCTTTTATCACCTAATATGTAATTTAACGAAACAAAAAATACTTCAAGAACGGAGCGGATTAATTCACTGCTATTTTCAAAACGAATTCATTTACAACGCTACGATGACATGCTGAACTCTGAAGTCACGCGTCATTTATTTGACGTGTAAACTCGTCCCCTGAGTTCCAGTGTGTTCTATGTGCCTACTGGCATTGGAACTCAGGGGACGAACTGTGTAAGTTACAATTTCCTTACCTCGCACAGTTTTCGAACGTCACACTTGAAATCTATACACGGTTAAATCCAAGAGTAATCGCCCCTCGTAAGAACTGGACAAGTAACAATTTCACTGAACAGTACACATAAATAAAGCAGTAATGGCCAAGAAATCTTCTAGTTGTCTAATATAAAACGTGCGGTGTCGTGTTTATTACCCGCCTCCACGTCTATAAGGGCAATTATTAGAAGGACTCTCAGAAATGTATTTGAGAACTAGTCCCCCTGAGTTCCAATGTGTTCTATGTGGCAATAGGCACATAGAACACATTGGAACTCAGTGGACGAATTATCAACAAAAAGAACACATCTTATCGTCAACCAAATTTGCGAGGTTACTGTTTTTAGATATCGCTAGCGATTCAAATTGGAATTACTGTGCACGATTTGTAGAAAATTCCAGTGAAAGCCCCAAGTAACAGATAACAAACTTCCATCCCATTCTGCAATTTCAACTTGGTGTGATGCATCCAATATGAACCTCGCGTCGAATGAGAATCAATATGACGAAATTAAATTCGGTCACTATATATTCAATATCTGACACTGGACTAGGTTCAGTTGTTGATGTGTTTGTTCCATTGCAAGTACAATATTAGAGCCACAACTCCGTATCGAAATTACAAGATGAGCTGAAAGATCGTTATTTATTACGGTACTGCATCACAACAATTGGAACCTAGAGTTGGAAGTAAACGCCTTGTGTAATATTTGTATCGTATCTAATATTGATTTTTATCTGCTCTGTATCGCTATGTCATCCTTCCTACATTAGTTGATCGCCACTCCCAATGCGTCAGAAAAACAATTAGATTAAGGAATAACCAAGTACACGGATCTCAGCAAACAAACAAGCATAAACAAGTAGTGTTCTTGACGGTCGATCTAATTACGAGAAACTTCTAATGTAATTTGTACCGGCTTACTGTAAACGACTGTCTCATAAAGCGGCCAAGTCAGATCGCTTAATCTAATTCGTTTCGTTATCTTCACTGCACAAATGAAATGAATCGAAGAATGTTGGTTCGTGTTCGTTAAACTTGTCTGAATGAGCCAGCAGTATAAAATGTCAGGAGTCAAGTCAACTTATGACGTAAAGTACAGTCGCCGTGGACTGGTAACTTTCCACCGGTGGGCTATATGTCACCGGATGCAATGATATTAGATTAGAAACATTAATTGTAGGAATAATCATCAAAAATTTAATTAATGAAGCATAGGTACAACCTGGTGCTTCATTAATTAAAATTGTGCTGATGATGATTTTTATTACCTGATGAACGCATGCGTAGGTATCACACCCACGCGTGGTTTACGACCAATGAACGGCGACTATACTGTATTAATCGCCCACTGAAAAGAAAAACTCTTCATGAATAAGTAGTGCCTTTGATCTTGAAACGAAGCACCGAGAGAGGAATATTTAAGGAATAGTGCATGGCTTGGAGTTGACTACGCCCATATAGTGCCCAGTGAGGTGGTGCAGTTCCCGCCGCGAAGCGGAGGGAACTACACCACCTCACTGGGCACTATATGGGCGTAGTCAACGACAAGACATGCACTAATCCTTATATTATATCGAACACCCATCAAGAAAAACATCTGTCCAATTTGTTAATCTACTACCAAGGTAGCAGCCCTACCAACCAGCGTTATATAGAAAAAAAATACCATGTAGTTTTCAAAGAACATTTTCTTCTTCCACAACACGGCTTATTGATATGAGCAGGAGACAAATTTTGATAGGTCGGCATGGGTAAACAAAACATTTTCCCCCATAAGGAATTGTGTAGTCTAGAATCGCGCAACTCGCGAATGAAAGCTAAAACTTTCGAAATTTGACAACGCAGTTTGATAATTTCCACCCATTTGTCACACATTTACATTATCGAATGGGTCAGTACGAGATACAATACTCCGAAGATTCAAATGAATTCCACTATTTATTCGTTTATTGCCCAAAACACACAATTAATTAGCGAAATAATATGAGCAGCGAAACAAACGATTTTTCATATCCGGACGCGTTCTCATGAAAGTTGGACGCAGGTATGGATCATTCTCTTCGAAACGAGATATGGATCATCTTCTCAAGGAATAAAATGAACGCCTCGGAAAATGTGACTTCAACAATGGAAAAACGATACATTTTTCCACAAAGATTTCTTTCCGTGTCGTTTTGTGGATGTTGTGCCTCTGTGAATCGATTTTTAAATTTAGCCTGATCAGTTTTACTCGCCCAGTATGAAAAGAAAACTGATATAGTATTGTGCTAAAAATAGAAAACGTGTAGCGCCTGGGTGTAGTGCCTGGTCAGTTCTGTGGATGAAAACTACACGAAATAGGGGTGCAGCATTCGTCCAATCAGAAGCCTAGAAGGTCACGTGAGCTAACGTGAGATATAATATTACTAAATATATATTTCGGGTGAAGGTTCAGCTAAAATAAATAAAAATTAAATTCTGCAAAAGAGCAAAAACAAATTTCAGTCAATGAGTCCCTTTTGGTTGTATCTCAAAACGTTGAAAAAAAATGAAAATCTGTACCGGTTTACACACGAAAAGAATAGGCATTAAGGCTATAGTCTATATCTAATTAGGGTCGGGTATTTTGATGGAAGGGTCTATAACCGTGGGGAATAATCATGGGTGGGGAATAACCGTGGGTGTCTGTTGTGTAATTCTCACTGACGTTTGAATGATTTGTAAAGCTTAAGAAGCGTATCTTTGTTTTGCTCCCCAAGTTTTACATCTGATTATCTTCAGAAAATTGGGATGGATACCAATGGCTTGTACGTATATACAGTGCGTGGAACGAGTACTATGACTAAATCACCAGCAGATTTGGGATTCCACCCAAGCAATAATTGCAAATTTGTTGAAAAGCATAACAAGCAAAGTTCCAGCCAATGGACCTCCGGGTTATACCCGGAGGTTCATTGGCTGAAACATTGCTTGTATTTTTTGTCCACATGTACAGAATTTGAAAGTGATACTTTGGGTGATAACTCTACTCGCCGGGTGATTTAGTTACAATCCACTCTCCACGTGCTCAGTAAACTCTGTTCACCGAAAACCCACTGACTGTATCTCTCATTGATATCTGAACGCAGAAACATCTCACAGGTGACCACCAATTAGAAATAAACTATGATTATCATCAAAACAAACTTAATGAGGTGTGAATTTTAGTTTTTCGAAGTTTTGAGAACACACCTCCCTTTTTCCGAAATTTGGCTCGCACTTTGGATTGTGTTTTTTCTTATAAACGCGATAAATATAATTTTTGCGAAAAGCAAAAGTCGACAGCACGAGGGTAACAACACAAGGAACACTCATTTGTGCAGAAAAGCGTCCAAAGGCATTTCGAATTGCTGAAAATCGACTACTGGTCCTTTAAGGGTGATGTATTCTACACATACTGTCGAAAATGGAACCGTTATTTTATCTCGTCTGACTTTTATAATTCTGCCAAACAATACCACGAAAAATTCAAGTGTTAATGCGTTTGATGGGAGTTCTTGTTGGATGGCCCAATCCTCGTTCTTCGTGAGTGAGAAATTCTTGACGTTATTTTTCAATTCTCGGAGAAGGCTGTCTATCTTTACTTTATTCCTGCACACCACGCTTTATATTCTCTGAATATAAGGAGCAAGCTATACGTGCCTGAAAGTCAGTACCCCACAACATCGAATAATCGAAAACGACGGCCTGAAACAGACTAGGGTTTAATCCCGAGAATGGGAATTCCAGGATTCCCAGTTTCGAAATCCGGTTCCAATATCCGAAAAATCGATAGCACGGAACTGGGAATCAAGTTTGGCACTGGTTGTGTGTTGAACTGAAGTTTTCTGAATTGAAAAAAAAACTGCATCAACGTAACTTTGTAGGATTTCGTCGGGACTTCCACTCCTGGAATTTTTACAGTCCTCATTCCTGACGAACCTTTTTTCACCAAATCACTGTGGCTTACAGCCAGATGTGGAGGATCCCCATCTTCAACAGCAACATCTTCACCCTCAAAGTTCAAACTCGTCCTCATTTTCAGAATCACTAGCATCACTATTCAGCTCCTTCATCATCAACCCCCCTCTTCACTGCCGTCACCAGTTTTCTCTGCTTCAAGCAGAGGAGACTGGTGATGGCGATGCAGAGTGTGTTCATGTTGGATGATGTAGAGGTGGTAATACTAGTGTAATTCTTCTGAAAATGAAGACACGATTTAATCCTTTGATCTCAGTTCTTTGGTAGCAATTAGAACAGTCAATATTCATTATTTGGGGTAGACCAATCAATATCTTCAACGTGCAGCCTTGTTGCTTGGTCAAAAATCAACCCAAACCAGATAGGTTGAGTGAACCCGAATGGGTTCATAATCACTCAACCCAGTGGATTTGGGCTGAGCCTAAAGCCAACTAATTTTAGCGTGTTTATGCATTAGATATGACCTTCTTTGCCATATTTACCCATTCTCAGGCTCGACTGACATGGTCTCAAATTTCGCGGATATAGGTGCGAAGCAGGATATCTTTAACCGGGAGGGGGGCAGGGGCGCAGGAATCTTTTGTGTCATTTTTATGTCGCACGCATGTCCTGCAGATCGAAATCCGGAGTTGGGGAGCGTATGGAGCGGTATTTCTCTCACGTTGATGTGATCGGGATGTGAGGTGGAGGCGAACTTTTTTGCAAAGGTTTTTTTTTTTAAAATAACTCCCAAATTGCGCTACTACGGGACATTTCGAGGCTAAATAGAACTTACATTTTCACCATGATGATGAGTCATTCATAATTTTATTAGTTGTCGTCCCAAGCAGATAGCACACTCAGGGGGGTGGGGGGGGGGGGTGGGGGTGGGGGGCTACACCCTACCTTCATCACTTGGCTGATATGACTCAGATCTACGCCGATAGGGACGAGCTAGAATTGTCTTCCTTGAAAAGTTACTAGGCGCAATGAATTTGTTCACATCGACAACATTCACTGTTTTTTCGTTGAATGCAATCAGGAAAATTGGCGTTACCAGACACACTGCAACGGTCTGAAGCAGAGCTCTTGTATGGCTTAACCCTTTGAAGTCTGGTGGTACATGTATCTTCCATACCAGTTCAACGTCAGCAATTGGAAGTTGGGGTAGACCAATCAATATTTTCAACGTGCAGCCTCGAGGCTGCTCGTTGAAAATATTGATTGGTCTATCCCACACATTTACTGAACAGCCATCCTATATAATGACGTTATGACGGATGATGTTCCTGGCTGGAAAAGCGACCGCTAGGGTTCAAAGGGTTAAGTGGGTTTGGGTTTTCACACTTCTCTTAGGAAAAGAAGTTTTCTGTTTGGAGATGGCAGATTGCCAATGAAATGTGTTCATTCTCATTAAGATAAATGCTTCTTGTTACTCTCATAAATTTCCTTTATATTACCTGGACAACTTGCCGGTTCCAGGTTCTGAAGGTAATTCAATTCCCGTTCCCGGTCACTACTAAACCAGGGAATATATTACACCCTTATTTTTTTCAGACATTTTACAAGATATTTTTATTTTTTCAGTTTTTTTAATGCAGATAAAATACTGTACAAATACATGATTACACAAAGACAGAAGAAATACACAAATTAATAAGGGAAGACAATGGCAAATGTTAGCTTGTATGTTTTTACATGGGTAGATAGGACAATATCTATATTATATGCCGGTATGCGCACAGCATTGCTAATATGAAGCAAAAAAAATATATTAACCGCTAAAAGTTGACGAAAATGCAATTTTCTATCATTTTAATGGAATTATACAGGAAATAACAGTAGCATTTTAAATCAACAGGGGAAGAAATTGGTCGAATGAAATCGTTCGATAATATCACCAACTGAGAGCATTTGTATTGTTCTTAAAGTATTGATGCGCACAACGAATATAACTTTCATAGGTTTTATAAAATTTTGAGAAATATAAAAATTCCCCATTCAATTTCTTTAAAGTTTTGCCAGCCAATTCGTCCCCTGAGTTCCAATGTGTTCTATGTGCCAGTAGGCACATAGAACACATTGGAACTCAGGGGACGAATTCTAAGCAATCAGGGGAGATAACCTTTTCGTAAGTCGACGTGAATGACGAGAAATGTTGACCATGTTTAAGGTCTGCCTTCTCTGCAAAAGTGTTCACGACCTCTAGAGCCGAGTTTAAAGACTGAGAATCGTCAGTCCAATGTGAAGTCGAGTCGTCAGCATTTTGACTTATGAGGTGTTCGGAGTTGTTCGTTTTGATACCGTTGATATCAGGATTTTATTTAAGTGCGGCACTCAATATCTCGACGTTTAAAATAAATGAATAAGGGAGAGGGGGTCGCACGGCTTACTCCTCTCTCCAAGTTAAATTTTTTCAGAGGAGTTCCATTATTAAGGATAAAACTGAAGATATTTGAGTAGAAAGTACGAAACCAATTTATAATAGAGGGCCCGAGGTTGAAGAACTGTAACGTACTTTCTTTGAACGACCATTCAAGTGACTCAAATGCATTTTTTTTCAAAATCCTGGAAAACAAGAATTCAAGGAAAATTTAGTTCCTAACACTTTTTTATCAGGCCAAACGTTAGTCTTGTAGATTCTCTGATATATCTCCCTTTCATGAACCCGAACTGATATTCTGATGTGCGTTGCGGTAGTACCGTCTTAACACCATTTGCTATATCCGACGAGGCAGTTTTTGTATCAACATAAATTAGCGCAACAGGACATTTTGCAAGGCATCATTGCTCAACTTCAACCTAAAAAGTACCAGATTTTCATTTTAATAGTTGGTGTGTGAATGTGCAGCTCGTTTTGTATAATACTGTAATAAATATTTTATATTCGGCTCTTTTAACTCTTAGAACCCGGTAGTCGAGTTTTCTTGCCTGTGATTTTTTTAATTATTTTTTTATTAGGGTTTAACGACACATTAACAGCCAGGGGCATATCATGTCGGTGACAGTTTTACGGGTGGAGGAACCCGGAGTACCCGGAGAGAACCACCGAGCAACGACGAGCAGCTGTCAGCTCTCCAACATCGTAACTCTGAAGTCTGCACCGCGGCACAGGCAGGGTTAAATTGGTTGAAGACATGCGCACCATCGACTTGCAGTACGCCTTAGTACACAGCGTCATCGAGCCCCCATGCAGGCAATCGGGGTTAAGTGCCTTGCCCAAAGACTCAACGCGGGAGCACGAATCAGTCGCTGAAATTATCACCCATCCAACTACTAACCTCGCTCGACGTTGCTAAACTTCGGTGATCAGACAAGAACCGGTTACCGCTACGCCACCGCGCCCCCTTGCCTGTGATGTAATAAGGCAGGTAATCTGGCTGTGACGGTTCGGCTATCTTTTGGCCGGGGGAGAATTAAACACTGAGCGGGTGCTTCTAGTCAAGTGTCGTCTGCCTGAATAGGCAGACGACACTTGAGTAGAAGCACCTGCTTTACTGTAAATTTTTCGCGGTACGTCGTGTTCAATAAATTCATTCTGATTCCCCGTCTTCTGAGAGTTAAGAAAAGAAAATGCCACCATTCTATATTGCTTATAATACTCTTGATTTGTAAATGTTTTACATCCCCCATGTACAACTTCACAGAAACAGCTGATAGTTAAATATCGGAATAATCATTATGAAAGCCTTCTCTTGAAATCCGCCCGCAACTTAATCCATTTAACTCGGTACGCATAATTTCCGTAAACGAAAATGTAATGTTCCATATGCAAACAACTTGATGGACAAACAGTAGATAACGGGTGTGGGGGTGGGGGTGGGGGTACTAATTTAATCCAATAGCCCCATAGGGCTGTTGGGTTAAACTGTAACTTAACCTCCCTACCAATATAGACCCGACAAAACCCAATTTATTTATTTATTTATTTATCTATCTATCTATTTTATTTGGGGGATGCGGTGGCTCAGCAGGTAGAGGTGCAGGCGGCAAGCCGAGAGGTCCTCGGTTCGAATCCCACCTGCGGCAACCGCGTTGTGTCCTTGGGCAAGACACTTCACCCCCATTGCCCATGTGGGGGCACGGTGACGCAGTGCACTAAGGCGTACTGCACGTCGATGGTGCACCTGTCTTCAACCAATGCTAACCATGCTTGTGTGGAGTTAGTATGTTGGGGGGCTGACAGTTGCTCGTCGTTGCTCGGTGGTTCTCTACGGGTACTATGGCTTCCTCCACCCGTAAAACTGTCGTGGTCATGATTAGCAGTTGTGCAGAAATATGTGACCTTAAACACCAATAAATAAATATCTATTTTATTTATCTATAGATGTTCATCAGGTTAGTTATTCTGTCGTTCGTTTAGCGCACCTATTCTTTTGTCATCTGTGTGCTTTCCAGTCAAATTGTTTTGCACCCACTATCTTTTTCCGATTTCAATTGGCGTCGTTTCGCACTCCCGTAAATGAAACGTCATTACATTGATATCTCAGTTACTCACGTTTCCGACCAAGCGAAGCTCTACTGCCTCTGATTGGTATTCAAAACACGTTTAGTTTATTTTCCTCTCACATTCAATCACAAACAGATGAGAGATGAGATTAGGAATTAACCTTTCCAGCACTGACACTCTGAATGCCTTCGTCGTACAGTGCAGTCACTGTGGACCTGTTGTAATCAACGGGTAGGCAGTGATGTCCACACATTCGTTTACCAGGTAATAAAAATCATCATCAGTAAAACTTTAATTAATAAAGCATCTGGCTGTACCCGGTGCTTCATTAATTAAATTTTTGATAATTATTCCCATAATTAGTGTTTGATGGGCGCGGTGGCGTTGCGGTAACCGGTTCTCGTCCGATCACCGAAGTTAAGTAACGTCGAGCCCGGTTAGTTCTCGGATGGGTGATCGTCTGAGCGATCGATTCGGACTCCCGCGTTGTGTCCATAGGCAAGGCACTTAACCCCGATTGTCCACATGGGGGCACGATGACGCCATATACTAAAGCGTACTGCACGTCGATGGTGCGCATGTCTTCAACCAATTTAACCCTGCTTGTGCTGCAGTGCGGAGTTACGATGTTGGGGAGCTGGCAGCTGTTCGTCGTTGCTCGGTGGTTCTCTACGGGTACTCCGGCTTCCTCCACCCGTACAACTGTCACGGTCATGATTAGCCATTGTGCATAGGTATGTGACCTTAACCACCAATACATAAATAATAAATAAATAGTGTTTGAAATCTAATATTATTGTGTCCGTGGAAATATTGCTCACCCGTTGAGAGTGACCACTCCACGACAGCCGCACTGTATGCACTGCAATGTACTGCGAAATTGGAAAACCTGACCCTCTTTGTATTTGTTGGGAGGGTCAGTACTAATTGTATTCTCATCGACAGTTGAGCTGGACGGTTTTTGTTTTGTTTTTTTCGGTTCAGTTTGGATCCGGCTTTTGGACCACACCGAAAACCGAACCGCATGACCCAGTAAAAACGGACCGAGACCCATTTTATGACTCAAACTCGCATAAAAGTCTATAATTTTTCAAAGAGATCAACCACCATATTCTTAGTTATCCTTGTGTTTTCCAGGGTGTATGGGAATTTATATCGGTTTGGGAACTCATACACCCTGAGGCAAAATTTGTACTTTGCAAGTTTCTTAAATAAAACCAGACAGACACGGTTGTCATTGGAACTGGCTCAATGAGCCAGTTCCAATGACATCCATATCTGTAATAGTTCATTGCACATAAATATTAAATTTCCTGTATTTTTATTTTTGTTCTAACATAACCGAGCAGAAGGTATGAATTAATAATTAAAAATGGGTACTTTTTTAGCCATATAGCTTGCTCTTGTATATTATTATTTTTACGCCGTGGTTAAATACAGTGTAAAAAATGCCACTGTGGATTGCAAGTTACACCGTACCTCTCAGCCAATCAAAATGCAGTATTTTGTTTCATTTGGAAATAATAAATGTTACAGTCTTTTCTTTCTTTTAGACTAGAATTATTATTCTATTCCAGTCAGCAGGTTGATTTACGTAGTGTCCAATAACTACTTAAACCATCAATTAATCTTATATCTATGAAACCATTATGAAATTATTATAGTTTGAACATTATATTTCGAGCAGTTATTTTACGTCACGATAATCACATTTTACCCTTGACCGATTTCATCGCCATGACATAGCCTTAGATTCTGGTGGGGCGTTAAAACCAATAAATAAATAAATAGTTATCAAAATTTATTATTTAAAATATAATTTTTTTAAATTTTTCAAAAAATTTCAACAAAACCATATCATGTGACACCTCGTTGGAACGAGCTCGACGAGCTCGTTCCAACAAGGGGTCACATGATATGGTTTTGTTGAAATTTTTTGAAAAATAATATTTTTTCAACTGCTGAATTTGCATATTACGCGGGCAGATTCGGGCGATTCGTTGGGTAAAGGGTTAATCCCTCCAAAAATACCAAATGGATTCGCCTATGTCCACCACTGCATGTGGCAATCGTATTCGGAAACACATATTATTGAAAGGGTTAATTGTACAGCTTTGCATAGGGTTAACTTATTACCGGCTCTAGACTGTCATTCGTCATACAGAAAGTACTTCTTACTGGATGACAGATCGGAACTGATTAAACTCTGCGCATTATGAATTGATTTCACGTCAAACGTTCATTGTGTATATTCCTTCGTCTTCACATCACACATTTGACTGCAAGTAAACAACCGGCTATGAATGACAAGAAAAATAATAGTAGATATCCGTATCTGACACACTCAATACCAATACAGTATATCTGCCCTTCCGCTGTGTTTAAGTCATATAACACTCCATATAAATAGAGCATGAGGAAAACGAAAAGCGTCTGTGAGGCTCTAATGAACCCCATGTTTCGACCAAAGTGGTCAGTTCCGATATTCTCCGTGACGATAATAGGAACAAACACCCATACCACACTCACAGAGATGCCAAGTATGACATTTGCAACGATTAACATTGTTAGACTGCTCCCTGCTATCACATACAAGAGGGATCCGATCATTGACCCAGTGGCAGATACTAACAAAATATGTTCCCTGACTGTTTTAACGCGATCCTCAACTAAGCCAGTAAGAAAGCCACCAACAAATTGTGCCAAATACGGTAAGGGAACAAGATACACGTCATAATCGCTCAACCCTAGGGACTTCGTAACTGTAGTTAAGTTGACGACGTTTACTGTACCAACGGACGGCACGAGAATCCACAACCATAATGCAATGTTATAATTTGGATTCCTGAGAACACAAAGGAAGCTGTTATTGGGGGTCGACAAGATGGAATGAGAATTTGTCATTTCTCCGATCTCGATGTTATGATCGATTTTGTCTGTTTCGCATGTAGCATTTCTGGGTGAAATTGTGCATTTTTGTTCTTCGAAAATATAAACTTGACAAAACAAAATACACAGTGCATCGCCGACACCAAACAGTATTGCAAGAAAAAACATATATCTTGAGAAATCGTATTCCACTCTGTTTGATTCACTCTCTGTAATTTCGAATAACTGAAAATAAATCAGCGAGAATATCACTCCGCTTGAATGCACCAATGCCGTTTGCGTCCCGAATATTCTCCCACGCACTTTATTGAAATTCCTAACACTTGTTGTCTGTGAGGCACAAAAGGCAAACATAGGTCCAAAACCTGCAAAATACATAACCTGATGATTCAAGTATGTGATGTAATACGTCATACAACGAAACAAGGCAGGGATATTTCTGCCCTCATCGGAAAGGGTCAGGGGCCCATGTATATTGGAAAAAACTGCGTCATGAAGGTTCCAATTGGAAATTTGTTTGGAGGAAGAAACACACACAGAATAAGAAATGTTACCTTCATATTGAACTGAGAACATTAACCCGTTACCCAAAGTAACCGCCAAAACCGGCCAGCGCTATTCTCAAAATCGCCAATTAATTTTCACATTTTTTTTCATTTTTTGTCTCAAAAACATTGGTTATGACCACTCGTTGGAACGAGCTCGTCGAGCTCGTTCCAACGTGGGGTCACAACCAATGCTTTTGAGACAAAAACTGAAAAAAAATAGTTATTGAATAATTCTTTTTCCAAGTGTCGTCTGCTTTCCATGTTAGGTAATACAGAATCTACAACATGTTCGTACACATTTTGTAACAAACAACCTCATGAAATAATGATCAGTCTCTGTAATCCCTATTAAATAAATTGTCCATATATTATTAAATGGTGCAGATATTTATGCGATAGTCCAAATCCTGTGGCTTTGTAGTTGTGTCTGGCCAATGTTGGCTGCCTACGTAGGCAGCCAAGACATGCCTAGAAACAACTGACAAAGTTCTTGGGATGTAACTTGCAAACGTGTCTGAAACTTTACTGTTGGGGCACCAGTTTTGTTGCAGTAAAAGAGATGAAAGTCAAAATTACACCTTCAAGAAGTTAAGAAGAATTAAATATGTATTTGAATGAGGACTGAGATTGGGTAATTTTGGGGTTGAATTGGGAAAAATCATGTCCAAACGCCATTGGCAAAGGGTCCCATGTTCGGCCCCTGTAGACAACCAAACGAATCCCTGCAAGGAGAGAAAAAAATACCAAAAAAATAAATTAGGTAAGAAAAAAATACCAAAAAAATAAATTAGGTAAAGGTCGAAATATCTTCATTAACAGTCACACGTCAAAGCGATATGCAGGACGTGAATGAAAAGTCGGCATCGATAAGACAGTTTCTTGATCAGAAAATAGTAAAGGGGAACAGTAGGGTGGTGAGATTAAATTATTTCTTAAACTTCCAACAAGTACAAATAAAATTGTCCATTTCTTTTTATAATTTCCTTCAGGACGATACAATTCTCCTTCCTTTTGGGTGAAACCATTCATACACTGATATAAAAAAGTGGAGAGGAACAGTAATTTATTCTCTGTTGTGATATAATCCTACAGTATTATTTTCTCATCTACGCCCCATCAAATTATTCACTCACTCAACCGAAATTTTATTATTATTTGTTTCGCTGTTAAAATGTGTTTTTATAATGGAACAACTCAACTCTGTACCTGGTGTTAAACTTCCCACCAAAGCTATCCAAACACTCTTGCGAAAACAATAGTTGACAGACAATTAACTCTTTCAACACGACAGGCCACTTTTCCGTTCCAGGAACACGATGCGTCATAATTTCATTACGTAGGATGGCTAATATGTGAACGCCTGAAGGCTGCACGTTGACAATATTAATTGTTCCACCCTTTAAAAATGGATATGGACTCTTCCAATTTCTGCCATTTAACTGGCATGGAAGATACCACCAGTGTTGAAAGGGTTAACAGGCAACAAAATAGCACCATGTGGTAAAGTAATAATCAGTAATAATTCAATCCTGCAGGCCTACAAGGCGATACTAAAGCCCACTTTAAATACAAAGAGAACTCGCCCATTGCCCTTTCATAGTAGTGTATCAAGACAAGACCATATCGGGCTTCAATGGTGTAAGGGTTCATTCTGAGCTGCGATTCTAAACGAAATTCATAAAATGAGTTCTCTGAACGTGACTCAGACCGAGGTTTTCCGGACCTCAAACAGATTGAAGTGAACGAGATTAATCAATTTTATATTTGAACTTCAGGCTATTAGATATTCTTGTAACGAGAAAACGCGCTGTTTGAAAAATATCGCGGTTTTATTTGGCATTTTCGTGTTAAAGAAGAAGATCTTTTCATATTGGACATGCGCCAATTTCGTGGCCGAATAACATGTGTCGTTTATATTCAAAATCACCGCAAGCACCCCGGGAAGGAGATCAATGCTTGGTTTTAGCGAGTAACAATGTTAAGATTCACTTGTGATATAGGGTACGGTAATACCTGGGACGGAAGTCCTCTAAAGTGGGCAGTATTGGTTTAAATAGCCCGGCGACTTGACTTTAAATAACGTTGCGGCCATGATATAGCCATTGATGCAGCAAGTGACTTTAAATATCAATGAATAAATAGATTAAAAACATTACACCGCTTTTTGGATGGTAAATATGTTGGTTTGTGATAAGGTATATTATTTTATACCTATCAATGATATGCAGTGTTTTTCACTCATTGAATCCTGATCGCTGTATCACACTGAGTGGTTTTCCGATTCCGTAACGTCAATTGACTCTGCCCAGGTTACCAACAAACCTGAATATACGCAACCTGTCATTTGCAAAACGATGTCCCCAGAGAGTGAATTTGCTGATGCTATCCCACACAGTGGGCCAGTTTATCCTCTAAGTACATCTTTCTGTTTTGGCTTGAGACCTTGATTCAGACTGAGGTTCACAGAGGGTAAATGTCGGGATGCTACCCTGCTGTGCACCAAATTCACCCTCTGGGGACCTCATTTTGAAGATGACAGTCTGCTTATTTTCTGGCTTGGTTACCAACCGTTTCTGGGTGCGCTTCATTTGTGAAAATAAACACTATCGAAAAACGTGAATTTCTAATTTTGGTCTTAACCAATTTTATACTGATTTCTCGTGTAAAAGGTAAATTTCCATAGCGGCATATTTTAAACAGATCATTATGACAGTAATGATCTGTAGTGACGAGGTCAGATCGCCGAATCACACTCGCCACCCTCGGCGGCTCGTGTGATCCGGCGATCTGACCTCGTCAACTCGAGGAAATACGACCAAACAGATCACTTTAGTGTGATAATAATCTCTCTTTATAACAACAGTAAACAGATCTGCATATATTTCAACGGTCAATTGATCTGGGTTGTAAAGTTGACGACCAGACAGACCAAACAATACGCCGTATGTATAGAGTTGGATTGGGAGCGCCGTGGCTCAGTGGTGGGCTGTTGGATTTCTATGTTAAAGGTCCCGAGTTCGATCCCCGTCCGGGAGGGACGACCCGCGTTGACTCCTTTGGCAAGGCACTTTATCCCGGTTACCTACACGGGGACACGACGACGCCGTGTACTAAGGCGTACTGCACGTCGATGGTGCACATGTCTTCAACCACTGTAACCCTGCTTGAGCGAAGCTTGAACAGAGTTAGAATGTTGAGGAGCTGAAAGTTGCTCGTCGATGCTCGGTGGTCCTCTCCGGATACTCCGGCTTCCTCCACCCATAAAACTGTCACGGTCACGATTAGCCATTGTACATAAGTATGTGACCTTAAACACCAATAAATAAATAATTAAATAATTATAAGGTTGGATCTGACTAATGTAGACTAGGCAATGAAACGGAATATGACAACCCAGACTGATTTGATGTTGTAATAATTCCTTAATTATATGACAGTGTATATTTAAAAAAGTGATAGCAACACTTGAAATATACTACTCAAAGTTTGCTAAGCACCAAATATTTGACACATCATTGTGAAATTTCCTTGTGACATATTTGCGATATGTTTGGTGGAAGTGATTGAGGAATGCATTGAGATGGTCCCCAGTGTTTACATTAGCCCTCTTGACAGGCAGACTTTTCGTGACAGTCATGGAAAGCATATACCCCTTGATTTTCATGATGTTTTCGTGTACTGTCTACATGCACATGACATGTGTAGGGTATTCAATCTTCATTTCAACACAAACCCTTGTGATTTAATGATTGAATATGGCAAATGCAAATGTAAGAAGACATTTGTCTGAAGCAGAAATGTGGCTCGCTGTAGGGATGGTGATGCAAGGGGCTACCCGTCATCAGGTTGGTGAATCCCTTGGTGTGCACCATACGGTGATCACCAGAGCTTGGGCAAGATTTCAGCAGTATGGCACATCAGTAAGGCGGCATGGTGGTGGCAGAGACAGGGCAACATCAGCAGCTGAAGACCGGTGTTTGAGCCCATAGGAATCGCTTTGCAACAGCAACCCATCTTCGCAGTGACCTTCAGAATGCATCCGGGGTAAATGTTTCGACGCAGACTATCCGGGCAAGGTTGCACGAAGGTGGTCTCCAATCGAGAAGACCATGTTTTCGCATTACACTGTCCCAGAACCACCGCCAGGCACGATATGAATGGGCCATGGACCACGTTGGATGGACCAGAGACGATTGGCGACCTGTCCCTTTTACAGATGAGTCAAGGTACTGCCTAGACCACACAGATAGGCGTTCTAGGGTATGGAGAAGACCGGGAGAGCAATTCCATCTGACCAACATTGCTGAGCATGGTCGCTGTGGTGGAGAGTCAATCATGGTCTGGGCGGCATCAGCTGAGTTGGACGTACAGAGCTCTGTGTCCTTGAACGCGGTACATTGGCTGGACAACGGAATGTTGATGAGATCCTGGATGACCGCGTCAGATTGCATGCAGGTGCAGTGGGTTATAGATTCATTCTGATGGACGATAATGCCCGTCCTCATGTTTCCCATGCTGTCGGGGAGTACCGACAGAGGGAGGAGATTGAGCGTAAGGACTGGCCAGCAAAATCCCCTGACCCCAATCCAATCGAACATGTCTGGAATGAGTTGCATCCTGCAATTTCAGCCCTTCCAGTTCAGCCAAGAAGTGTCCAGGAGCTTTATGCCATGCTGATCCAAGAATGAAACAACATCCCACAAAGGACCACCAGGAACCTGACTGGGAGCAAAAAGAACACATTTTGTCGCCAAACAAACTTGCGAGGGGAACCTGTGTTACTTTTTCGTCCTCTGAGTTCCAATGTGTTGTATGTGTCTACTGTCACATAGAACACATTGGATCTCAGGGGACGACTTTTAGCTATCGCTAGGGATTGAAATTGTAATTGCGGTACACGATTTGTAGAAAATTCCGGTTAAACTTCGCTTCTTTATAAAATAGTCCGTTAACGATTTCCGTTCCACAAATGTGCGGAACAGATTTTCATTTTCCGCTCGGTTTAGTGTTGCTGTAGATAGGGATTTCATAGAACGGGCGTGTAATAAATGAAATAACCACGCCTGCTGTGAAAGTAGCTTCAAGTATCAAAAAAATATAAACTGCAAACAAGACACGGCATTTGGGGCAGTATTTATTCTATAGTATTGTTATGTGATGCAGTGTTAGGAAGAACTCGTAGACATTTTTCCAGCAGTTCACAACACATCCCGATATCATGACAACAGTCAGTTGATATGGGTCGTCAACAGCTAGATCAAAGAAGACGCCTACAATATTACCCAATTGAACAGAACGATTGGGCTGTTTCGGCACATGGAATATGTGACATGGCCTTTCGATTTATGATACATATGCATTATCAGAAGTATGTCTCTTTACAAAATGTTATATCAGAGTCGAGCTTTTATTTCTTATGTCATATCTCGACGCGTCAAGATTTAACTTTAGAAACAAGGGCGACACTACAAGTTATCTCCGCCAACATGTATGGTATATGGAGCTTTTAATACAAATACGGACTCACAGTATACTTATTGTAAGATAAAGTGTTATATAAGGCCCGGTGAATATAAGTTATAGCACGTTTAGTTGCCATGTATGGCGTCTCGAGAGAAGAAGTGAGATTAATATTAGGCGATCGCGCTGAGCCTCACAGACGCCATACCTGGCAAGTAAACGTCCTGTAGCGTATTTATCATGCCACCAATCTAATTAAATAATACATTAAAAGATCCGAATCGCTTCATTTTGAATATTTATGGGGAAACTGTCTTTTATTTGCACGAAAATAGGTGAAAACTTGAGATAGGAAAATTAATTCGGAAACAAAATGGCGCCCAGCAGAGGGGCTACATGGGCTCATACACGGTCACCGGCAGTGTATGCACTCAATCCGATAGCCGGTTCCCCATTGAATAACCTAATGTAGCATAGTCCACCGATCTATTAGAGCACGTTTATTGGTCCTGTAACTTATAATGCACAGCGACAGTAACGTCACTGCCACCAGTAGACTAGCTGAAAAGAAGCTTTATAATTCGATTCGATTCGAAATCTACCCAATAGTTTGATTCTATTCGAATAGCGCTCATTCGGAAATATTCTTGTACTCTCCTTCATTAACTAGGTCTCCTGTACAGGAGACTTGAAGACAGTAAAAGAGTTCAAGAAGCTTCCACTTCCGATTCCGTTCTTGCCCAAACGGACTAGTCGCTATGGAATACTTGAGCAGAGATTGACAATATGTATGGTTGTATGGTAGTACAATACCTACAACTTGAAGAACACTGAGATTCAATTTGAGATTCGATTCGATTCGAAATTGGTTGGCCCGATTTGCGATTCTATGGATACGATTCTACCTAACATTTGAGATGTATCACAATTGTATGTTATCGGGAGCCACGAGTAAATAATATATTTTCTAGGGCTGCACGGTATTTCGATAAACCGATATATACCGGTATTCAAACCAATATCGATTGAATACCGGTGTAATTACAAAAATATCGGTTTATCGTCATTATTTATTTACCCACAATTTAATTTTCAAGATGTCTTGAATTTTTTAACTGTAGCTCAGAATGAATAATATTATCGATTTACCCAAGGAATCGTCCGCATGTGCCCACGTAATATACAAACTCAGCAGTTGAAAAATAATTTTCAAAAATTTCAACAAAACTATATCATGTCACCCCTCATTGGAACGAGCTCGTTGAGCTCGTTCCAATGAGGGGGCACATGATATTGTTTTGTTGAAATTTTTGGAAAAATTTGATTTAAATAATCAATTTTGATATCGTCTGCGTTGTGTAAAGGTTTTTCGAACCGCATCATCAAGGCAAGCTCATTCGTTCCGTTGTGATGTCTCAAGTCTCGATTGTGGTGCTTATGTTAAGATATCTGAACAGTTTTCGATATACCGGTATACCGCGGTATTTTTTTAATACCGATACCGGTATTCTGTTTTGAATATCGTGCAGCCCTAATATTTTCTGAATCTCGGCAGCCTTTGTTGAATTCTTATTTCTTTTCCTGCAAGAATTATTAATTTTTCACTAACTCTCCACACGGGATCGAATTCCTTAACTGGTAGAGTGCTCGACGCCCATATTTGGGCTTTACTCTGAAGTGTAGGTACTATAACCTAAAGGCTACACATTCAGTGCATATGCTTCATATTACCTATTAAGTTCAATTATTTTATCTGTATGGCCCCTCTGAATATAATTACGGATGTTTTTTCTGAACCATTTACTTTAAGTTGTAAAGATACAGTCTTGCTTAACTGGAAGAGTGCTGGAAGCCCATATATGGGCTTTACTCTGAAGTGAAGGCACTACAACTTGAAGGCTTCATACTCAGTGGATGTAGTTTGTATTATCTTTGAAGTGATATTATTTAGTCTGTAAGGACTTGTCTTATTATAATTTATGGGAGAGTGCCTATAGGCACTCTCCCATAAATTGTAACAAGGCAAAGACATGTGAAAAAATTTTTGTGATCAAAAATAACTTAGCACTCTACCAGTTAACTAACATTATATTAAAATCGACTTATTTTTGTAGATTTCATTGCCTGTGTTAAGACTGAATGGCACAGCCATGCAGCTCTCAACAGATAATATGACAATAAACCAAAAAAGTGAAAAGTCAGGAAGCTAGAGCCATCGTCGTCTTTTGCATCACTATTGGAACTTTATTCAGTGTTTCTGATTGTGTGTATCACCAATCACCAAATTATCCATGCTAACATCAGCTTCGGTATTCATACAAGAATCAACTTTCTACCCCCCCCCCCCCCTCCCCGAACTTCCTATACAAGATATGCGGGTCCCATGTGAGAAGCCCATGTGAGATATATATATATCTCACATGACACACGTGGCCGGCTTATTAGCATATTTAAGGAGCGTACGGACTATTTAATCATTGCACGTTCTTCCGTAAACAAACAACATGGCGTCACATTTCGGAAATATTAGCAGACGAACTTTGTCGAAGAAAATGGAAATAAAAACACAGACCTCAAAACCAAAGAACACTTGACTCTTTTATATGAATTTTGGGATGAACGCCATTATGAGTGTAGAGAGTTACACGAAATTCCCTTCGAAAACTTATACATTGCAGAACTAATAATAAATGTCCGCACAGAAGACGGCCGGGAGTATGAGCCAAGTTACCTTCGAGGATGATAGGAATTTTCGATAGACATTTGACGGAACATAAATATGGAAAGTAAATAATGTCAAATGATTGTGCAGAATGTTCATCGACCAATTCATGCACGCGTCCGACTGACGTCATCGGAATGTGTCAATGTTCATTTCGCTACAAACATTTAACCCCTGTCTTGCAGACTTTGGGATTTAACTTCGTGGTATATACATCTGGTATATACAAAACAGTTGTGTGCTCTTTCCGATAAGCACATCAGTTCTTTTTTCAGAAATGTAAAAAAATCATAAAACAGTTTTCGAAAAAATTGTACGCGCCTCTGGATTACTTTTGTTGACGTCAGAGTGATTTTGGTTGGGGGAGAAAAATGTTCCCTGATGGGGGTGGGTGTGAGATGAGGACATCTGAGCCTCGGACAAGATATTTGGATTTCCCAATCTCACCCCCAACACCATCAGGGATTTAATAATATTCCCATTAGATAGTTCTTGTAATTTTCGCATACATTGCCACAGCTACAATTCACTAGGTCAAGGACGGCAGTTGGTGGTAGTGGAGCGTCAGTTACAATTGGCAAAAATATTGTTCCATCTTCTTTTTACTAACCTAATAGTTCCGGAGACGAAGTGCTTGGCTTGACACTATCAGTGTGCTACTTCGCGTTGTAATAATGGATCTGATATATATCGAGTTTTGGGGACAACGTTGGAGGTAGCTTATCCGTTTCGGCTTGGTGTGTTTTAAATATTTTTCATCTGAAAAGTTTTCCCTTCTCATCTTTAGTGGCTGGTAACAGACAAATCCCTCCATAGATGACATCACATGTTCTGGAGGAAACTCTGTTGTGCTCAAGCCGCGCTTTTTCACTTTGAGTAGAGCTTTCCAGCATGTAGTTTCCCTTATCCATCAAGCTTCCCTGTAGTATCGCAACACTAGAGACATCGGAGGCCGGGAAGAGTATCAGCTATCCTGTGAACAACCGATTTGTGAATTGGTTTAAAACAATCATTTTTCAGGCTGTGACTGAACAAATGTCGGAAGAGTTTTAAGAAGACGCGCAAGAACATCTGTGATTTGTGAGAGAAATCGGATGATGTCACCTGATTTGGCACCATAGGGTGAATCGAGTGCTATCACTGTATCTGCCGGCTCGTGATTATCAGACAGATGTTCATCTTGTTCATGATTTTATCGGATGCTATCACCAATGGGCACTGTTTAGGACTGGTCTGTAAATGATTAATCTGTTTGTTTCCCAAGTATCTTGCTAGACTGTCACCCTCTAGGGGTCTTGGAATGAATTTATGGTTCTGTTTCTGTTCTGATTGGTATTGAATCTCAGCAAATGTAAAGCTATATCATCTTCCCAGACGTAATGCTGTCACGTCTGCCTTGTGTCTGTTTAACTCCTTGCATGGTACCGGTAGATATTCTGCCCAGGACAGAAAATCTCTTGACACAATAATGAGTAAAATTTTAGCACATTTATCCCATTACCCAACGCAAAATTTATTATTTTAAATACCATTTTTTAATTTTTTTTCAAACAATTTCAACAAAATCATATCATGTGACCCCTCTTTGGAACGAGCTCGACGAGCTCGTTCCAAAGAGGGGTCACATGATATGGTTTTGTTGAAATTTTTGGAAAAATAATATTTTTTCAGCTGCTGAATTTGCATATTACGCCGGCGGATGCGGCCGATTCGTTAGGTAAAGGGGTAACAAAACATTTCCCTTGCAAATTGTATCGGCCTTTTGACGAGAGTTTTTTTTCAGTCAAATCTTCATGAATTTTTCATCCGAACTTGTTTTGGCTACTGTGAAAAGATTTAATGAAAAATATTTTTTAAATATTCAGCGGGATAAGAATTAAAGGGATGATTCAACGTCAAAGAACATACAAGCGTTGTCATAATCAACAACCTTGTTGACCCACGTTGCAATGTATTCTTAAAAGAAGTTAGCGCATGTCATGGTCGGAATTTCTTTTTGGGGTACTATCTATTACACAACTGTCATTTCATCTATAATTATAACTTTTGATTTGTCATCTGCATAAATTATTCAGAGCCATCTGTTGGGTTTGTTGGAGTTAGGATCGTCTCCAGCTGATGCAACCTTCGATAGATATGCAAGTTTAAATTTATCGCGGCATGGAAGAAGTCTTCTATCCGCTGCAAGCACGTCACATTACGGAAAACATTCACTACAGCATCAGGCTACATTTATGGTCAAAACACGTCTTGTAAACTAGAATTATTTATCGACATTGCAATTCTGCTATAATCATGATAATATGAACAGAATATGTATGATTTAGAAGCTATATTGTGACGCTATTTTTACGATTTTCAAGTTTAAGAGTAAAATTATCCCACTTGTTTATCGAAATATGAGATCACTGGTCATCAAAACATAATAATTGACATGTTAATCACCTTTCTGTTTTAATTAGATTCATATGTTTAGTATAACTGGTTTGTCGAACAAAGAACACTTTGGCAGACGTTTTTGTAGCCATCTTGAAATCTAGCATCATTATTTAAATTCTAGAATTTCTAGTAACAAATATGAATTTGTTTTGCCATTTTGTCATCGATCTGATAATTGGCATCATTTTTCAACAACATGCACTATAAAACATAAAAAATGACAGTTAGCCGCCACGGGTACCATCTTGGGTTTTTTTTATCTCAGAAATGAGAAGAAAACAGATGGAACCTATGATTTTTGCTTGTTTTTTCTTTAAATCAGAGGAGTTAACCTACAAGAAAATAATAGGTTACAGAAATTCACGAACCACCAGAAGTACAGTACGTGGAGATTGTATTATCACTAAATCACCCGCAGGGTGGAGATTCCACCCAAGCAATAATTGCAAATTTGTTGCAAAGCATAACCAGTACAAGCAAAGTTTCAGCCAATGGACCTCCGGGTTAAACCCGGAGGTCCATTGGCTGAAACATTGCTTGTGTTTTTTGTCGATATGAACACAAAATGAAAGTTATAGCTTGGGTGACAACTCCACTCCGCGGGTGATTTAGTTATAATCCACTCTCCACGTACTGTATGGGAGCCAAAATTATGATTTAAGCCCCAACACTATAGATGGGCGCTTTTGCCATTCTGAAATATTAACCTTTTGAGTCTCAGATTTCAAGTTCAGAATGTAACATAGCATTATTTTCTGCAAAATGTCTTTTGTTCCAATAAGAGTAAAATCCTCGCTCTCTGATGACAGCTGACGTAGTTTATTTTATATTTACAGCTCCAGCAGCAAATGTTACCATCTGACGTCACCACGCGAAATATTTGAAATGACGTCGCCCGTTTCGTAATTGCTTCGTCAACTGAGTGACAAGCAAGCCGCTTCATTTATCTGGATTTTTCACACGTGCACGGTGTTCCGGGTGAAGTGTTGTTTAAAGTACAAACCATTTTACGATTTGAGTTGAGATGGAATGAGTTTATCTGGTTTATTGATTATTTATCCAGTGTCGTCTTGGGGTACACAAGTGGATTATTTACTAAACCCGAGATCGTTAAAAGTTGCCTTGAACAAGGCAAGTTTTAACGATCACAAGTTTAGAAAATAAGCCTCTCGTGTTTCACGATGTAGGTTTTGAGCTTTGGGTGTCTCATCTTGTGATGAGTTGACGGTAACATGGTCTGATGTTTGTGGCTCGGAGCGTGTGTTCAACCTCGACGCTTATCACAAACCTCAAACCATGCTACCGTCAGTTCATCTCAATAACTTATAATATTTGTTATGAGGAATGGTAAGAATTTGACCCTCCAATCGGGTACGTATATATATTTCATAAAAATAGGCGATCGTATAGCAAGTACTATAATGAGAAACAAGGAGTTCGGAAGGTTTAGAACTAATTTAATCTAACAGCTGCCTTTACTGTTGGATTAAATTATTACCGAACCTCCCATTGAATACGTGTAGGTTATTACCATCATGTGGATTTCAGATATACTGTATTGAAGTAGGGACCTACAGTTAAAACTAGAAGTCCTGTCACGAATAGTGCGCTTATCTAGGCTTAACTGCGCGTTGGAATTGCGCGCAATTGCCATATCGAATGGCATCCAAAGCATGGCAGGTCCTCCTGGTTACTCATAGCAAACACATGGAATGTTTCTGCCAATGGACCTCCGGGTTACCCGGAGGTCCATTGGCTGAAACATTGCGTGTGCACAGGCCATATGTAAAGAATTTGATAGCTTTACTTGGGTCATAACGCGTACATTAACGCGCATATCAGCTTGCTATTTGTGCGCATTTCATGACAGGACTTCTAGTTTTAACTGTAGTCTCTTGGCATGTATTGATGTGTACGTTAGGGCGAGTCGATATATGATTCAGAGACGACGTCGAGACTTCATTACACCGTCCCGCTTACCCACATGGTGGTAATAACAAATTTATCCTTCAATATTCCTCAATGTCTCGACATTTTCGCATAATGAAACGATTGGGTACATTTTGTAACGGAGTCTGTTCTGACGATCTTTTAGCGTCTGTGAATTGACTTGTCATGAAGGAAGATCATGACGTCATTGTATTGAGCTCTTCTGTTTTTAATGACGTAATACCCTCCCATTGCTCTACTTGTGTTATGGTTGCTTACGTATTTAATAGTGTTTCAGCTGTGTTTTTCTTTGTTTTACTTTTCATGTTTAACACATGGTAGGACTACATAAAAATAGCATGTCAATAAATGATATACTCTAATTTACATTGGCATGGCGGGGTTCGAACCCACGCCGAGAGAGTTTCCTTCGGCACCAACCGCCTAGCGAAACTATACTGAACCACGCACACCACTCGGCCACCGACAGACCCCAGACCATGCCAATGTAAACAAAACCAGCGTCCTTTCTTAATTCTATGGCATCCGAGAAATTTGAAAAAGACAATTACTGTCGCTGATTTCTTCTGAGGTGCAGTTCGTAGAATTAAGTGCTTAGATGCAACTATCTGATGAATACTCTAATTTAGTTCGTTGAGCCGTTGATATGTAAGTTGAGTGCAATTTAAAAAATGTTATCTTTCTGAATCGAATTGTTACCCTTGATACAGACTTGTATTTTGTCTAGAAGTTTTTACGTGTATTGGGGGAAATACATTCTTGTTGAAAAATAAAACATAGATTCATACTCCTATCGCTACATTCAACATTGTGTTCGGGAATTCGGTGTTTTCGGGATAATGCAACAGCCCACGGGTTATCTTATCGATTCTTAACTCACAGCTTTTTCTTAACCCCTTGCACACTGATGTCGAAATATCCAAATTTCAAGTAGCCATTTTTCCGATAATGCAACTGGGAATTTAACCAATTCAATCTTGTGTGACAGAGCTCATTGAGCTCTGTCAAACAAGATTGAATTGGTTAAATTTCTAGTGGCACTATGGGAAATATTTGCACCCTGAACTTGAGATATTTCGACATCAGTGTGCAGGGGGTTAATGCAAAAATTACTGAATACCAGAGTGACAAATTGGGAGGAATTAAATATGGGATTTATCAATCGATTTCACGTCCGGGTTTTATTTGTAGACATTCTTTTGATTTTGCATCACACACCTGACAGAAAGTATACAACCGGTAGTAAATGACAGGAACATTAATAGAACATATCCATATCTGATACAGTCAATACCGAGACAGTATATCTTTCCTTCTTCTGGTTGCGTCTCATACAATTCTCCATATAAATAGAGCACAAGGACACCAAAAAAAAAAACGTCTGTGAGGCCCTAGTAAACCCGATATTCCAACCGAAGTTGTCAATTCCGATATTCTCACAGACCATAATTGGGACAAACACCCATAACGGTCTAACAGAGATGCCAATTAAGACATTCGCAACCATTAGCACGGTCAGAACATTTCCAGCTACAATATACAACAGA
The DNA here is from genome assembly GCA_031216915.1 of Pictodentalium vernedei. Taxonomy (NCBI): domain Eukaryota; kingdom Metazoa; phylum Mollusca; class Scaphopoda; order Dentaliida; family Dentaliidae; genus Pictodentalium; species Pictodentalium vernedei. The sequence continues at coordinate 439,042,489 of CM062289.1, read as the reverse complement.
GATCCCAACATTCTTCCAGCGACAGATAATGGCAAAATACACTCTCTGGTTGTTTTAACGAGATCTGCAACAACGCCACTCGTACAGCAGCCAACAACTTGAGCTAAATAAATTAGGGGAACAAGGTGCACGTCATAATCGCTCAAATCAAATGATTTCGTGGCTGTTGTTACATTAGAGTTGTGTACTGCTCTAACAGACGTCATGATGATCCACACCCACAGCGCTATGTTGTAATTTGGTTTCCTGAGAACGTGTGGGAATTTGTTTTGTAAGGTCGACAAGAGGGAGTGAGAACTGGACATTTCCTCGGGTTCTGCGATGTGGTCGTTTATGTCCGTTTGGCGAGTGGCATTTCCAGGCGAAGTTATACATCTCTGTTCTTCGATGGGATAAACACCACAAAACAAAATACACATTGCATTGCTGACACTAAACAGGATCGACTCGTCGTGATCTGCCCTTAGAACCCTGAGCAAGACTCGGATACATATTTTGTACATCCACATAGTGGTAATAATCTCTATGTATTCTTGCGTCCTCAGATATTTGTTGACATTAACTGGGGAGAAGTGGAAAGGAACGAAATAATTTCCAGTAACAAATTTAATGATATTTGAACATCTGTCAAGTGAATCTTCGCTGAATGCAACATTTTGACAATTTATCAACTACCTTTGAATAAGATTTTGGAGCGGATACAAAATTTGGGACATTATTGAAAACGATGTTTTGTTTATCGATCAATAGAGATTATTACCATTATGTGGATGTACAAAATATGTATCCGAGTCGAGCTCCGGGTTCTAAGGGCAGATCACGACGAGTCGATCCTGTTTAGTGTCCGCAATGCAATGTGTATTTTGTTTTGTGGTGTTTATCCCATCGAAGAACAGAAATGTATAACTTCTCCTGGACATCCCGCTCGCCAAACGGACATAAACGATAGAACACTTCTTGATGACGAGTCGTGATCTACCTTTAGAACCCGAAGCGAGACTCGGATACATATTTTGTACATCCACATAATGGTAATAATCATTTTATCTTACAATATATTGGGGGTAAGTCAAGAATGTAGACGAATATATAACGAACTATTTATTCGTACGGATGAACAAAAAGAAAAAAATGGAACTCACGCGAACGGAACGTGCTTGTGTCCGACCCACTGATGCAAACATCTGTATCATGGGGTCGGATACACGACAGTTGCGGAGTTAATACAGACAAAATACATGTTGATTGTAAGATAAATTGTACTATCTGAATAGTGCATTGGATCAAGTGATAAATGAAATCTTCAAATCGATGTCAGTTTATAGAGAAATGTATAATTGTCATTATTTGTTATTTATTCGGGCTTTATCGACACTTTCGACAGCCACGACCACCTCTTGTTGGACAGTTTTACGAGCCACAGTACCAGGATAAAGCCACCGGGCAGCGGCGAGCAACGTCCAAACGCACCAAGGTACTAACTCTCCAGAAGCATAGCTACCATTAGTTGAAGGCAAGTGCAACATCGACGTGCAGAACCCCATAGCACACAGCACAACAGTGCTCCCATGTGGGCATTCGGGATTAAGTGCCTTGTCCACGGACACAACGCAGTTAGCCGAGATCTTGATCAAACCGTGGACTTTTCGGTTTGAGATTTAATGCTTTAACCACTGAGCCACGGCGCACCCAGGTAAATGTACAAAAGTCGTCGAGTAAATTGGACCTGGACCTCGCAAAAATGCGATGTTCAGGCCTAATTTACTGGACTTGTTTTGTAAATTTCCCCTAAAACTGAGGACTCGTTGAAGAATCTCAAAAACTCGATTTCACAGCCTGTGACTGGCATTTAGCAATACAGAACTGACGTTTTTTGCCCTTTCACTCTTGTGACTATGAACAGACATTTTCACAACTTAGACGCGTATTTGTACGCCCAAAATTCCTTTGAATGCTTTTTGGTAAAATCTAATTCGTCTTAGCACCAATATCCGTTTTATTCGGAGCTCGTTTTATTCAGAGCTCTCGATCGATGGGAAGCGAGCGATAGCTCACATGAAGGTCCTGCTCTCGTAAGGCCCGTAAAGGGAAGGTGACCAATCCCCCGTCTGAATTATCTATGCTTGATATCTAGTAAAGAGCTAAAATCACCAGATGATATGTTTCTGAACATCGCCGCTCGTTTCATAAAACTATGTCAGTGCAAACAATTCACACGGAAACTAAATATACTATTAAAGATTTGCTAAGGACCAACCCTACTCTACATATTTGTACATAAATAGGTAAACGTGTAGTTTTATGTTTGTTTGTATATTAGGGTTTACCTAAACATTCGGCAACCTGCTTCAAATATATATCATCACTCAGCACTTCAGAAACAAGATTAGCATTAGTTGAAGAAAAACGTTGGTCGATGACGAACAACACGTCGATGCTACAGTTACCAGGTTCCCAACTCATGATGTGACACCAAACCTGGGTGTTAGGAACATACTCAATGTGCAGGTCACATGTTTGGGTGATATTTGGATAAACAAATGAGAAATAAATCACGGCTTTGTAGCCAGATGAACTATGAGTCATTCGTTTCATATTTACTCATCTAGCACCTTGAAGCTCATATTTCGAATAAAATTCTAGTTTCCCATCTCAAGTTCTAAGTTGGACGCTAAAGTAAAATGTTCAATGTTTCATTCATTATTCGTGCATGTTTTTAAGCGTTTTTCAACAAAATCGAATGTTTTTTTTATTTGAACTGATTTCTAACTCAAATGATATACATATATCGTCCCCTGAGTTCCAATGTGTTCTATGTGCCTAATGGCACATAGAACACATTGGAACTCAGGAGACGATATGGTTGTGGTAAAAAAAAATCATAGGTCGGTTAGCGATCAACAAAAAACAAAAAGTAGTTTAAATCTTAAAGGTTTGGAGATTTTATACATTTTTGCTGATCTTCGATTTTCCATCTCACGTGACTCTCCAATTGTTGCTAGGCAAGTCTTGGCTGTCTACACTGACAGCCAAGATATGCCTAGAAACAACTGCCAGTGAATTTAGAGCACAGGTTTTGAGTTTTCCAAAATACTATGTGTTGGGGCACCTGTTGCAGTAAAAAGTGATAAAACTCATATTGGTCCTTTAAAGGTTGGGAGGATCATTAAAAGATATTACCGAACCTCCTTCCCCACAAATGCAAATAAAGAACGGCACCACGGGCGTAATAATATTCGATTCCAAACAGTAATTACAGTAGAAATCATCAAACATTCAATTAATGAAGCACCGGGTACAACCCGTTGCTTCATTAATTAAACTTTTCCTGATGATGATTTTTATTACCTGGTAAACGCATACGTGGATATCACTTCCAGGACAAGTCTACGACGACTGTACTGTAGATTCATTTAATTTCTAAAGCTAGCATTACGTATGATGATTTAATATCAGGAGTAACGAGACATGAGACTGAGTTAAATTTTTAACTTAATTTGTTTTTCAAACTATCCGACTAGAATGAAACTCGGGGCTTAACTAACACTTAACACTTTCGAAATATGGGGACTAGGAGACAAGGGAAAGGTGGCGATTAGGCATAGTTGAAAGAAATCCTATTCGTATTTATTAAAGTACGTGTTTTCGTTTCTGGACCTTCTCCCAGATTACAATTGAAAAGCATGCAATAACACTCATACATAATAACATTAGCACTCCATATCTGATGCAGTTCATTCCCATACAATATATAACTTCATGTTCCATGTGTATTTCGTAGAGTAACCCATACAGATATTGAATCAAGAGGACGAAAAACGCAGATACGGCTCTGTTAAAACCAATATTTCGTCCAAAGTGGTCGACACCAAATCGTTCAATGATAATCGTTGGAACGAATACCCACAGCACACTACACGCAAGTTCAATCAAAATATTTGCTGTGACAAATATCACAAGTGTGTTTCCAAAGGTCATGTACAAAATGAGTCCTATTGCTGCTAGAACTGCAGAAAACACGAAAACACGTCCTCTGATATTTCTGGTACGATTTTCGAGTAACCCAGTAAGAGTACACCCAACAAATGTGGCTACCTCGGGTGTTGGTACAAGATAAACATCATAGTTACTTAAATCGAACGATCTTGATGCAATTGTTATGTGAGAGGAATTTACACGTTCAACAGTTGATAGTAACACATACATCCACAATGTTATGATGTAATGCGAATCTTTAAGCATGTATATAAACTTGTCCCTTTTTAAGGTGGGCTTCACGCTGGAGTTATTTTCAGGGTTCATTTCCAGACCCGTTTTTAACGTTGAATCCTCAGCTGAGAATGTAGCTGCTGTTTCGTCAGTAGTGTAAAAACCACAAAATAAAATGCAAAAGATATTTGCAATACCCATGGCAAGAGAAAGAAAAATTTAGTAACTTGGAAGGTCGGTTTGTATCCCGAATGGTTCTTTGTCTATAGTTATTGTGAATAGCTGGTAATATATCGTTGAGAAAAGTACAGCACTCAAGCTCAGCATTGCATTTAAAATACCAAATATCATCCCACGTTGTTTGCCGAAGTTCGCTACACTTGTTGTTTGCGAGGCAATGAATGCAAACATGGGTCCAAAACCTACAAAAATATGATGAACAAAATTCAGCAAATGGCTTGTAATTAATATTTGGGAACACAACAAGGCCGTAAGAAACATTTTGAACTTGGGGAACGAACACACCGTACCGTGGACTGGTCTAACCCACGTGTGGGAAGTGTTGTCAACGCACAGCAGGGTAGCATCACTAAATTTAGCCTCTGTGAACCTCAACCTGAATCAAGATCTCGAACATAAACAGAAAGAGGTACCAGAGGACAAACTGGCCCACTGTATGGGAAAGCATCAGCAAATTCACCCTCTGGGGACCTCATTCTGCAAATGACAGACTGCTTATTTTCAGGCTTGAATATCAATAACATTAAATACATTTAAAAGTAGAACATATCAGTTGGTGTTTTGGGAATTGGTCTTATCCGAATTGAACTCGTGGGAATTGGTCTAAAGGGAATTGGTCTAATGGGAATGAACCATGTTTATATTTGGCTGTCAGATTCTAGTGGTTATAATTGATCCAATCAATCAATCAATCCTTTATTTAACCATGTACCTGACTTTAAACAATTATGTACACAAAAAAACCCACAATCTTAATCAGTTACATACTGTACAGTCGTTTGGGCTGGTCGTAATCCACAGGTGGGCAATGATGTCCACGCATGCATATGCCAGGTAATAAAAATCATCATCAGCAAAACTTTAATTAATGAAGCACCGGGTTGTACCAGGTGCTTCATTAATTAAATTTTATTTGATTATTACTGTAATTAGTGTTTGGAATCCAATATTATTTCGTCTGTAGAAAACCCACCTGCGGAAAGTGACCAGTCTACGACGGCCGTAATGTACGAGGGCACACACACACTTATACTAACAGTGGTGGTCAATGTGCATTAGTTGAATGGTACGAGGGCACACACACACTTATACTAACAGTGGTGGTCAATGTGCATTAGTTGAATGGTACGAGGGCACACACACACTTATACTAACAGTGGTGGTCAATGTGCATTAGTTGAATGGTACGAGGGCACACACACACTTATACTAACAGTGGTGGTCAATGTGCATTAGTTGAATGGTACGAGGGCACACACACACTTATACTAACAGTGGTGGTCAATGTGCATTAGTTGAAAGGTAGGAATATATGACACAAATCTATCGCACATTTAAGCCCTTTTTGGAGGAACCGGTGGTGGATCCCGGCGGTGACGTTAGATTCATGTGATGTTGTCATGGTAGCCTGCGTGAGACGCCATGTGACGTCATTACCATAGAGATACGTGGCGTCAATTTGCAGGTCGTGTTGTAAGGGTGGTATGTGTTTCCTTTTCGTCGTTCATTTTGTATGATGGAGGCCACACGCTTGGTTTCTATGGTGACGCGTGTTTGCTATGTGGCTCAATCTTTCTAATAGGATGGGATATGCTGGGGTGTTCTTTTCGATGGTATGGGGGGATGTCTATTTGCAATAGGTTTTAGATGATAATCAATTAGTTCCGAGATCGCGTAATATTCAGAGTTACAATCTCATACAATTGGCCTCCTGGGTGTTGTTAAGTCAATCGTCCATGAAGAACGGTCCTCGGGAATCTTTGGTGGGATGTACAGTTGTCTTGTTTGAGCATTGAGCTTAGTTGTTAAATATCTCAATTGTTTTTTGGTAATGTGACCTTCGTCGAGGAGAGATTTTAAGATTTTATTAAATTTTTCGACATTGCTGGACCAAATAAGTGAATCTATTTTCTTATAATGTTTGATATTGGGTATTTTTTTTGTTTTCAAAACTTCTACTTTGTGAACAAGGAAATGTTTTTTTATTTACTTGTTGGGGATTTAGCTACACTCTCAACGGGCAGGGAAATATGGGTGTCAGACAGATTTGGGTCAGGGAAGCAGGAATACCCAGAGAAAACTACAGAACAGTGACGAGTAACTATAGGGCTTTCCAGTTCACTAATTCCGCAGTTGAGACATGTGTACGCCTCAGAAGACTGCTTCAATGTCCTTCAACTTGGACATTTGGGATTAAGTGGCTCAAGGACACCCAGTAGATGTCGTGGATTAGGATTGAACTTATGACCATTCAATCTCAAAACCAGTGCTCTGACTTTTGAGCCAACACCTTCGTATGAGAGCCTATTTACTATGTGATTTTCCGAAATTAACACTGATGCTGGCGAATGTGACTTTTGTCACCTATTTTATGATGAATATCTGTACGTTCTGGTATGCGCAGATCAAACCTACCATCTGATTATATGTTGCAAAGGGCCCAGTGAGCCCTTTCCAACAATTAATCAGGTGACAGAGTTTCACGTTTGTCATAAATTTTATTGGCATACATATAGATCTCCCATAGATGGCTAAGGTGGGCGTGGAAGTAAAAGGGGTAATGAAATTTTTTTTATTGGGAACATTTTTGAAAAGTATGTGTAAATGGCAAACTTTTGTTTTCTTTAACTCCACATGATAGTGATCTGCAAACGATTTTCATGCACTCTTTAGAGAAGTAACGATTTTTACGTTCTCGTCAGGTATTGCTGGAGATTATCGCAACTGCTTCACCTCTTTGTCCCGGCATCAAGAACTGTAATTCCACCAACCAACTTAACGGTTTGAACAACATAAAAGCCACAAAGCTTTCATCATCCATTGCTGTTTTGTAGGATTTATTTATTTATTTATTTATTTATTTATTTATTTATTTATTTATTTATTGGAGTTTAACGGGGGTCACTTCGTGTCGGACAGTTTCACCGGTGGAGGAAGCCGGAGTACCCTGAGGAAACCACTGAGCAACGGTGAGCAACTGTCAGGCTCCCCAACATACTAACTCCACACAAGCAGGATTAGCATTGGTTGAAGACAAGTGCACTATCGACGTGCAGTACGTCTTAGTACACAACGCCACTGTATCCCCACGTGGACAATCGGGACTAAGTGTCTTGCCCAAGGATACAAAACGGTTGCCGCAGGTGTGATTTAAACCGAGGACCTCTTGGCTTGCAGCTTGCATCTCCACCTACTGAGCCACCCCGCTTCCTTCATAAGGATAATTCATTTCCTGATACTTGGAGATAAGAAAGAATGGCTGCTGTGGTGTGCTCCACGTGTTGCCTTCTTTATAGTCCTTTAAGAATTTGCTATGTTTTAAGCGTGTTATTTTTATTAAGTCTATTAAATATTGTGCTGTATTGTTTATATCCTTGACTTTTTGCACAATAGGAAGTTACAACGTTTTTGGATCAAATTATTTTTTATTATATTAGATGCCATTAGGAGACCTTTTGTCATTCCAACTTAGCGCTTTCTACATTTACTGCTTTGGACGTGTCTTTTTATCACTGTAAATGGTTCATCTTAACCTTTTACCTAATACACAAAATTGGTAATTTTTATTTTTGTTTCTACAGTTTTCAAAAACGTTCATCAAAACCATATTATGTGAACACCTATCGGAACGAGCTCGACGAGTTCGTTCCAATGGCGAGTTTGAAAAATAATTTCTTATCAACTGCTCACTTGTAAATTACGCCCATGGACGATGCCGATTCTTCGAGGAAAGGGTTAAGCATTTCACAAGATTTTGATAAAAATACCGTAGGTCACAGGTTTGGACAGTTAAGATCTGAAGCACTTGAAGTATTCAAGCTGGAACAACACGCAGTTATAGATTTTAAAAAAAAAACTGTGCGCTTAACACACACAGTTAAGTGCACAGTTTTTTTTTTAAAATTTATCCGAGGATCGTACAAGATCAAGGCAGCTGCGTACAGTTTCAACCGAAACGACAAGCATTTTTATGAGTCCGAAAATGAAATCGGAAAGTAAAATGCCAGTTAACCGTTTAGTCAACGCACACGATATCACGGTTTAGTATTTTAATTAATTTTTGTAAACAATTTTCAAAATATTTCAGCAAAACCATGTCGTGCAGCCCCCTCATTGGATCAAACTCGTTCCACTGACGGGTGTCACATGATAGGGTTTTGAAAAAATAATGCTTTTTTTTCAACTGCTCAATTTGTAAATTGAGTGGGAGCGTGCGGTGTATTAGTTACGTAATGTGTTAACCACGTTATTACATTTGAGAATTATAAGTTAAATCTATCATCACCATTATGTTTATGTACAAAATATTGTATCAAAGTCTCGCTCTTGTTTCTTAGGTTACACCTCAACTCGCCCCCGACTCGGCGAGATATGGTATTAGAAACAAGATTTCGACTCTGATACCATATTTTGTACATGAACATAATGGTGATAGATAGACAGAATGCGATGTGTGTTTGAATCGATGCGTGCACCGATTCAAACACACATCGCGTTCTGTGTTTATTACACAACCCATGCATTAAAATTCATTTAAATAAACAAATTTGAATTCCGATATTTAAACCCAAAGGTGAAGAGTCTGTTTGTTTTGACTGAAGCTGTACTGATCAAATGGATCGATAAACAATCAAAACAACATTTTCGGAACCAGTGTTTGTTGAAATTCGTATCGCTGTTTCTCTTCGGCTGGTCCTCATTCACGCCTAACCATTTGGTGGCTATTACTGTTAGTAAAAATATAAGTACACATTTGTGCAGATTTGCAAAACAGTTGGGAGAAACAGTTTTAAAAGAAGTTCGAAGCATGTCAAGATGTACGAAGATTTACCGAAATAAAGTTGACCAATTTAGATATAACAGATCCACAAAACGAGACGGCCGCGGGACTGGGTTAATGTTCTGTTTGGAAATGATTGGGGTTTTTTTTTTTAAATATTATCTCATCTTTGGTTAACTAACATTTTGTGAACCGACTTTATTTTGCTTTGGACATTTTAATTTTTACACTATGCGACAGGCGGTCGATGATTGTATAACGAAATTTTAAAACTTTTCGAAGCGTAACTAATGACTCGATGGGAAAGGAACTAGTATGAACGGTGCTGGGAAAAAAGTTCCGGCTTGTACTTCACCCATTGAACACAGAATCATTTATGTCATAGCGGCTATTCTGATAAATGCAAGGGTTTAAAGTTGAATGGATGTGTAATAAAAATCAGTTTGTGAGATGAGAACTTTAGAGTGTTAAATGTTTTGCGTGTATATTCTTCATCTCGTTTTGTAAAATGAGACTGCACTTTCTTGATCACTAGTTACCTTGCACTTTATCTCAAAATGATCAGATACATGGGTTAACCCTTTACCTAACATGGAAAGCGGACGACACTTGCAAACAAAGTTTTTGAATAACTATTTTTTTTTATTTTTTTGTCTCAAAAACATAGGTTATGACCCCTCGTTGGAATGAGCTCGGCGATAAAAATAAAAAAATAATGAAAATTAATTGGCGATTTTTGAGAAAGACGCTGGCCGGTTTTGGCCGTTACGTTGGGTAAAGGGTTAAGATTATACCTGAAGACAAGGTGGGTGTTTTAGTATTTGAGAACGTGTAATGAGTGAGAGTAGCTGAGTGGGTTGTGACTTCCTAGGCTTGGTAATAAGTGGTCAAAATCCTTGGATGAACATCAAATCAATACAAAGGTCAGTTTATGTCGATAGTGAAGGCGCGATGTTGAAATCTCCCAAGATATATGACAGTTTGTTTTCATTGTTTAGTTCATCCATTATTTCAGTCATCTTGAATTTAAAAAAAAATCAAACTCTGCTTTTGGGTGGGGCATTTATTTTGCATGTAATTGCATTTACTAGAGATTCAGTAACATGGAGTATAGAAATAGACCAATCGTGCCGAATTTTGAAATCAAACTTTTCCTTGATGACAAGTCCAACGTTGCCTCGGTGATCATTATTATTGGGTAGGTATTTGATACTGACTGGGTGGCAATCTGTTGGGAATTCGATATATTTCTGCCAGTCATATTATGTCAAACGATTTGTCTGTCTCTTGTAAGTTAAATAGGTCATTTAGAGGGTCCCAATGTCCATTGAGACTTTGAAGGTTCATATGAACAAGATTAAATGCTATTATTTTTATTTACAAAATTTGATGAAGTCGTATTCTGACTTTGTCTCGGTCTTGACTTAACAGGCGTTCACCAGAAATTCCAAGTGTATAAAACATGATTTATTCAATCTTTTCCCAAGTATGTAGTAGGTTGCGTGCCAGTTTGTTGCTTGGCCTGTCCAATTAAAAATTCATTTTGTTTCGGACAGATGAAGACAATATGGAGCAGTATGTGCGAAATACTGGTCTCTTGATCTCCATTCAGCTGGATTGCTGTAAAGGCGGGGGCGCGGTGGCATTGCGGTAACCGGTTCTCGTCAGATGACCGAAGCTAAGCAACGTCGATCCCGGTTATTCCTTGGATGGGTGATCATCCGAGCGATCGATTCAGACTTTCGCGTTGTGTCCTTGGGCACGGCACTTAACTCCGATTGTCCTCATGGAGGCACGATGATGCCGTGCACTAAGGCGCACTGCACGTCGATGCTGCACAGATATTCAAACAATCTAACCCTGCCTGTGCTGCAGTGCGGACTTAAGATGTTGATGAGCTGGCGGCTGCTCGTCGTTGCTCGGTGGTTCTCTCTGGGTACGACGGCTTCCTCCACCCGTCACGATATGACCGTGGTTGTTAAAGTGCCGTTAAACCCTATTAAATAAATAACAATAAATATTGTTGTAAAGGTAATGAGGAAAAGCTCGCAAATCAATCTGCCTTCGATCACCCTCAAGATGACGTCAGAACAATTAACATGCTAACTCCTTTTATGTTTAATAAGGTGAAAGTGTTACGCTGTGACTGTAGTCACTCTGTGGTAATTTGCCATCACCAAACACCAACGTCCAAACGAAAGTCTAGCACATCAACTGATAATACGATGTGAACTCCCCAATATCAGCACTTGTCTTTTGTCTATATGTTGTAGATAATGAATTTGTATTTCTGCGAAAAATCTGCATATCATTAATATTTTCTCAGACATTATAAATTATTGTGATGAACTGACGGTAACGTGGTCTGAGGTTTGCGGTTCGGAGTTTATGTTCAAACGTCTCGGTTAAATATACGCTCCGGGCCGCAAATTGCAGACCATGTTACCGTCAACTCATCACAATAACGTATATGTTCCAATAAGGCACTACCCATAGCCCAAAACCTACATCGTGAAACACGAGATGCTTATTTACTAAACTTGGGATCGTTAATAGTTGCCTTGTTCAAGGCAACTTTTAACGATGACAGGTTTAGTAAATAAACCTCTCGTATACCCACGACGTCACTGGATAAATAATCAATAGAGCAGATGGCCTCATTCCATCTCAGTTCAAATCGTAAATCGGTTTGGAGTTTAAACAACACGTTTTCAGGAACACCATCTGCTGCACGTGTGGAAAATCCAGCAAAATGAAGCGGCTTGCCAGTCACGCCGTTGATGAAGCAATTACGAAACGGCGACATCATTTCAAATTTTTAGCGTTGTGACGTCAGACGGTAACATTTGCTAGTGGAGCCCTAAAAATAAAAGAAACTACGCCAGCTCTCATCCAATCAGAGGATGAGGATTTTACTCTTGTTGGAACTTCAAAGTATATTCTTTTCAAAAGCTATCCGCGATGGCAGGTCGACGGGAAATTGGAACAGTTTGCTGAATAATAATAATAATAATAATAATAATAATAATAATAATAATAATAATAATTCGGCCTTCCGCTGATTTGTCGCGGCCCTCTAACGAGAAAGACAACATTGACCCAGTACCCCGCCAGGCTATTACTCCTCCACTCTCCGTCCTAATCTCCCAGCATTCAGTCAAAAATTGTTTCATAATTCCTCCCATCAATATCTCCCTAAATATAAAATTGACCCTTTCCCTGATGTCATTCCCCATCCACTTATCGTTCAAGTTTTCATCCCGGTATTCCATTAGTATTCTAAGGAGTCTTGTTCTACAAGCCAAATATTAGGGACATTCTAGGCAAATATTAGGGATATTCTAGGCAAATATTAGGGACATTCTAGGCAAATATTTGGGGCATTCTAGGCAAATATTAGGGACATTCTAGGCAAATATTAGGGACATTCTAGGCAAATATTTGGGGCATTCTAAAATGAAATGAAATGTTCCAGGGTCTCCATTACTAAGAGGTTAGAAAACTAAATTACACATTTGGCACACTCTTTCCTCGCCTTTCCCGATTTTGCTCCTGACTTCGGTCTCACTTTGAACAACAAAGACCCCCAATACATTCCATCTACATTGCAGGTACTCCTCAAAAGCTGGGGTATCTTTTTGTACAACCCGTCTAAAGAAAGAACTCCTGGTCCTAATTCCAGCTCATCGGTTTCTATTGCAATCTCCGAGCATTCTTCTCCTGATAAGGCTACTACTATAATAATAATAATAATAATAATAATAATAATAATAATAGTAATAATAATAATAATAATAATAATAATAATAATAATAATAATGACAAAAATAATAAAAATAATAACTTTTATATAGCGTGAAACTATCAAGGATGCTCTAAAAGGCTTTACAGATTGTCGAAAACAAGCTATGAAATAAATGATTTAAGTAGATGATTTCTTGAAAGCAAGTAAACTTGGTTGTGGCTGAGGATGAGGGGTCAAATCATTCCAGAGTCTCGGACCAGCAACAGAGAAAGCGTGCTTGCTCTCCTGCAGATCGCGCAAAAGGAACGGCCGGTGACAACTGGTCTGATGAACGAAGACTGCGCATAGTTATGCGACGAGAGAGAAGCCCAAACAGGTATGCAGGCGCAATATTATGAACGCATTTAAATACTAGTATGAGTTTTAAAATGCACTCTACTTTGGACTGAAAACCAATGTTGATTCTTCAAGGCGGGAGTGATATGGTCGAAGAGTTTAGCACCACTGATAATTCGAGCAGCAATATTCTGAATTCTCTGCAGTTGCTGCAGCAATGATGAACGTGACAAAGGAAAGGGGAACTGTAATAATCCAAATGAGATGTTTTGAAGGAGTGAACCAGTGGCCCCAAAGCGCTACCACCGAGGAATTGATTGAGTTTGCGTAGCTTTCCGAGTTTCCAGTAGCAAATTTTTACTATTTTTTTAATATGAGGCTCAAGGGTGAGATTAGCATAAAAAGCACCCCAATATTCCTCGCACTGTTATTGACCAGAGCAGTAAAATCACCAACATCAATTGACTGAATTGTTGAGCCTTGTTTATTTGTAAGAGCAGCCCACCCCCCGGGCTCTCAAGATGACGGCCGCTGAGACACCCTTCTACAATACAATCGCCGTGGATTGGTCGTAATTCACGGGTGGGCAGTAATGTCCACGCATGCGTTCACCAGGTAATACTAATCATCATCAGATAATTTTTAATTAATGAGCACCGGGTTGTATCATTAATTAATTTTTTGTTGATTATTCCTATAATTAATGTTTCTAATCTACAATTATTGCGTCTGTGGTAGTATAGCCGAATCGTGAAAAGTGACCACTCCATGGCGACTGTATTGTATATCCGCCCAATGAGCATTCCAGCTCAGTTGTACAGAGGTTGGTGATGCAAAAGTACACGAATGGCGACAAACGTAAATTTTATTCAAAGATTGTATTTACTCGTTGCAGAAAAGAAAAGCAGAAAAAGTAACAATGCAAAATAAGAGATATATATAACAAAAGACAAAATTAATTACTATGTAATTAGGGCTTCGACAGAAAGCTTGCCGATCAATATATGTAAGTCGTCTCCATAGGTCGTACATAGCTTTATTCTGTAATGTGGTACAAATCCGAAGATGGACTAATATATCACAGTCTGAATGTCAGGGCAAACATACTTGATGTTGCCATAATTATAGCTAAGACCATAAATAACGTACGAAATTGGAAACACAGATGGACCATTATCATTTGGTTGACAATTGATGCTCCGCAAAAGAAATATGGTAACCTAGTTCGATTGTGGGTTACATTTACTGGACGTTTAAAATGTAACAGGTAACAGAATCAGAAAAATATTGCTTTGTGGTTAATGCCATGTCGTTTCTGTTTTGTGGATGTTTAATAAAGAGAAACTATATAGTTAAAGATGAAGAGTGATTAATTAACTACTTCAAACAATATATTTCTGCATAGGGAAAAAGTTGGTCAACCATGCGCGGATATAAAACAAACCTACAACTTGGAAGGAGGGTTATTAAGACTATAATTCTATGATCCTATCGGGCTGAAGCATTGAATTATTGCCGAACCTCTCTACAAATACAAAAAGGCTGGCGAACTTCCCTCTTGATAGTTATATATATATAACTTATTTACAGAGCAGTCACAATATTTGTAGATATTGAATTTGTATTGCTGCGAAAAATCTGCACATCAATAACATATCCATTTTCTCAGACATCAAAGTATATTATTTTAACCTGTTTACCAACGAAACGGCAAGAGCAGGCCAGTGCTATTAACAAAAATCACAACTGAATTTTCTTTATTCGTCTCAAAACACATAGCTTATGACCACACTTTGGAACGATCTCGTTTTGCTCGTTCCAATGTCGGGTCATAAGCTATGTTATTGACGCAGAAAATGAAAAAAAAAATAGTTATTCAAGAATGTTCTTTGCATGTGTTGCCTGCCTTTCGTGTGGTCGTTTAAAGGGTTAAGAAGCTTTGTGCTACTGCGAGAAATCTGCTCATCATTAACATATCCATTTTCGCAGACTTCAACGTACATTATTTTAACCATTTAACCAACGAAACGGTAAAAACCGAAAACACGCTGTTAACAAAAATCACAATTAAATTTTCATAATTTTTCATTTTTTTGTCTCAAAAACATAGTTTATGATCCCTTTTTGGAACGAGCTCGTTCCAATGAGGGGTTATAAGTTATTCAAGAATTTTGTTTGCAAGTGCCATCTGCCTTTCGTAACAGGTAAAAGGGTTAAGAAGCTTAAAAATCTACTCATCATTAGCATATTAATTTTCTCAGACATAAATGTATGTTATTTTCAAACGCGAATATATATATTTAAAACAAGTCATTTTGTAGGAAGTTAAAAGACAAAATCAAAGTTCGAAACAAATACAACGAAAGTATGTATCTTTATTCCTGCTAGCGCTTTGACCGCTCTTTGTGCGGTTCTTCAGAAGATTCTAAAAATTATGAATGAAGTGATGTCATTCATGTTGAAGAAATTTCCGCACGAGCCGTCAGGCTGAGAGAATTTTAAACGGGGTCCCATTGTTTTGATCAGTTCAGCGTGGCATTCTGTCAACGGACATTTTCCAGAAGTAATTATTTTGGGATTTGCTGACTAAATGGAAGAAAAAACTCTAATATGCTCATTGTGCTTGTGCACAATGTTTTATACCATGATTACCTACTCTACTATATATATAAAGCCTATGACATAAATTTTAGCTTTACACGCCAGCCGTGGTGAACACGCCAGCAATGGGATTTCAGTAGTTAAAATTTACAATTACAGTGAAACTAAATCCAAGTTGACCTTTGGTGATCTCGACCTGCATGAAAACTTGTCTAAATTTATCGTGCGTCGCTTCGCGAAGAGTGAAATGGAAGCGGCAATTATTTATTACGTTTTTGAATGAGTTTACCTCATAAGATACCAAAGATTAACAAACATGCGTTGTCTCATGTTACTGAAGTTTCCATAACTGGAAATAGTATGTTATTAAAATGAAAAAGGTCCCGTGATTTGCGTGTTTCTTTTTTCATTTCGTTTCGGCGATAAAATTGATAGCGGAAGTACCGTCCACCGATGTTCATGTAAACAAAAACAGATTCGCTCGTATGTGCGTCTGCTGCGCAGTACAATCGAGAAAAAATAATAGCGACTCTTTATAATCTGACGTTCATTGTATAAATAAAATATACCCAATGTTGCTCGGTTTACCAAATGTTCACCACTCGTGGTGAAGTGGTGTTAACCGCTCGCGGTTAACACCACTTCACCACTTGTGGTGAACATTTGGTACACAAGCTACTACGGGTACATTTTATATTTATCCCGACTCCACTTGTTTTTGTGGAGACATATTATCACCATTAAGTTTAGGTGGAAAATGTTTTATCAGAGTCGAGCTCTTCGTTGAAAAGCTAAATCTCGACGAGTCGAGATGTAGCCACAAAAGCAAGATCAAGACTCTGATATAACACTTGTACATAAACATGATGGTAATAACAGATTTATCTTACAGTTCCCAACTGTGATGCCGATAACTAGCCTGTTTGTTCCATATTTCATTTTCTCACTTACAAAATGAATGCTGTTTCACTGGAAACTATATACGGCGGCCTTTAACTTTCTCATTCAACGGATAAACTTAATCTGCGCATTTCTTCAGCATTAGGTTTAATATATTACCGGTGTTCTATAGGTACGGGAACGAGAATCGCGAAATGGCCCGGATAATATCAAGTAAATTTACGACAGTAACAAGGCGCGTTTATTGTCGTGAAAATAAACATATTTTATTGGTAATCTGCCATCTTCATATGGAAAAATTCTTTTCTAAGATAAGTGTGAAAACCCAAACTCGCTTCCAACTAGTCTTCATTTTAAGACGGCTAGTTTTATACCACTGGCTGGCTTCAACTCCCTTTTCACTGCCTGAGCTAGATGAGTCTGGTGACGGCAGTGACGAGGGAGTTGGTGTTGAAAGAGGTATTGAATAGTGAGTGATACTTGTGATTCTGAAAATGAAAACGAGTTTGAACTTTGAAGCGAGTGGAGATCTTTCTTTTGAGGATAGGAGTCCTCCAGAACTGATCAAAAGTTACAGTGATTTGATGAAACGATTCGTCTGGAAGCAGGATTGTGAAAACGTTCAGACATGGAAGGGCTAAGAGAATCTTTCAAAGTGACATTGGGGCAGTTTTTGAAGTTAAAAAACTTCAGTTCAACACGCTAACAGAGTGATGTGTGATTCCCGGTTCCGTGCTATGGTATCGTGATCGGCTTTCGGAATTGGGAAGCCGAGTATTCCCGTTCCCGGGATTAAACCCTATTTGACATTCCAAACAGATTGTGTGCTGTAAAAGTCGCGATGCATCAACTTGAATGCTTCCAATGATTCAGAATGCAGAACCATAACAGTAATGTGATTTAATAATTTAATAATTGTACTTTTGAGAATGGTACTTTTTCTTCATACATATAGAAACGAATACAGTCTCTAGCAAATGCCTTTTGAAAGCATGCAATGTTCTATAAAACGTATTGTGCACTGCCTTTGCAATACATATTTTGTATGCGATGCCCCTGATGCACAACATATTCGGGTAATTGCGGTCTCAATACATATTTATCGTGAAGTAAATACATATTACCATGACAGTAACCAGTCTGGTTTTCTGGATTCTGTCGAGTTGATGAGACCATCAGAGGCAGGGACCGACCTGGGCATGCGCCAGTGCGTATTTGGTTCTGAAACATCAGGACCTGGTTCTTAAATCTCAGAAATAGGCTTCTCAGTTGGCGCGTAACTTCTCAGATCATATTTTGATATTCTTTCGATGGATAATCGAGAGAGACACTCTTACATGTATTATATATATGATTATCATTTATCATTGTTGTAGAGTGCTTAAGTTAATACTTCAAGGCTTAATTACCAAGCATTAATCTTCACTGTGGTTTCTGATCAAGTCTTGGCTGCCTAAATAGGCAGCCAAGACTTGATCAGAAACCACAGTGAAGATTAATGTTTGCTATGGTGTACTAAATGAAAATGCTGAGAGCTATTACATACTTGCAGTGTGTGTTACAAACAGCAGTGTGACTCCGTAAATTGAAATCTGGCGCATGAATTGAAAAAATAGGCTTCGAGGCTAGAGCGTATTTTAAATAGTCCTGATCGGTCCCTGAGAGGCCAATACTATAAAAGTTTTACAATTGTATTTTTTTAGAATTGTATTTTCTAGTTATGACTTCAAATGGGTTAAAATGAACCATTAGCATTTTCAAAGATCTGGCAAATTGCCAGTTGGCAAATTGCCATATCTTTTGAAATTCCAATTATTCATTTTAGTCAGTTATATTAATAGTAGAAAATACAATTCCGTAAAATACAATTGTAAAAGCTTTATAGTATTGGTTCCACCGCAGATCAGTCGTATCCCACGCGTCCACGAGTCACCAAAGGTGATGACTGAGATGCAGTTGATCTACTGTTACCCACACAAGATCAGTTATTGTGGTAATAAATAGAGGATATGGAATGAGTGTTTTTCTCATATAATATTTATGAAACGAGTCTAAGAATTTTCCGTTTTGGCGAGCCTCTGGCGAGCCGAAACGGAAAATTCGGACGAGTTTCATAAATATTATATGAGAAAAAACACTCATTTCATATTCTATTTATCATATGACACACACATGCACAAACTAGCCACTTAGTATGACTTTTTAACCCATCATCTAACTTGAGTTGCAGACGGCACTTGGAAAAAAACATCCTCGTATAACTAAACATTTTCATTTTTTGCTTCCAAAACATAGGTTATGACCCCTCATTGGAACGAGCGCGACACGCTCCTTCCAATGAGGGGGTCATAACCTATGTTTCGGAAGCAAAAAGTGAAAATATAAAAAAAAATGAATGTCGTTTTTCTTGTAGGTAAAAGATTAATACAATATAACCCACCCTAAATAGGACAGATAACGTAAATTCTTCCTATTGAAATTATGCAAATGTGACCCAGTTGTATTTTGTTTAGCCAATCAAATTGAACGATGAAAGCTCCCAACTCTAATTATGCAAATTATGAAAATGGGGCCCAGTTGTATTTTGTTCAGCCAATCCAATTGTCTAGTTTTGAAATTGACCAGTGAAATTAACGGAAGGCTTTATTTATCACTGATTAATATGAAAACAAAATATCAAACGTTTTAAAGTGAACACAAAGGACGAGTAATATGATAATGCTGTTTATTATATGCCTTTACAGCCAGGTAAATCCTCTGAAGAATAATCGAAATGGGCCTACACACGTAAACGAATTTCTGAACATGTTGCATGAATAGTATTCTATTACGTCATTGTCTGCATTCCATTCTTTAACCCTTTACCCAACGCAGACGATATCAAAATTTATTATTTTAAATATCCTTTTTTTTTAATTTTTCAACAAATTTCAACAAAATCATATCATGTGACCTCTCGTTGGAACGCGCTCGACGAGCTCGTTACAACAAGGGGTCACATGATATGGTTTTGTTGACATTTTTTGAAAAATAGTATTTTTTCAACTGCTAAATTTGCATATTACGCAGGCGGATGCGGCCGATTCGTTGGGTAAAGGGTTAATCAAGTACATAAGTAGTAAATACAAAAAGACATAACAATACGCCATTAACTGAGAAAGGTACCCTTATATTCAAGTTGTTCCTCGCCGTTAAATCTGTCACAGATAACACAGTCAAGCTGTTCGTATTTTATGTGATTTTTAATTAATGGCGTTGAATTTACTCCCGATTTCCAAATGTAAATGGTAGTTTTTCGGTTGTTAGAACATCTGCCGATTAGCTATTTCTGAAACATAACTCTTATGAAACATAACTCTTGTCTTCAGAACCCAGCTGGAAAAGAGAATAATCACAACATAGACGTACAGCAATTCCTGGACAGGACATTTTCTACGGGTGAGGTGATGTTTCAGTTTTAAGAAACAATAAGCCGCGAATTTGTGAAAGAAAGTTGACCATTTGACTGAACCACAATTTTCGTTATGCAAAAGTACAGTACGATCGCCGTGGACTGGTCACTTTCCACGGGTGGGCAATATTTCCACGGACGCAATAATATTATATTCCAAATACTAATAATAGTAATAATAATTAAAAGTTTAATTAATGAAGCACAAGGTACAACCCGGTGCTTCATTAATGAAAATGTTTCTGATGATGAGTTATATTATGTGGTAAACACATGCGTGGACATAGCTGTCTACGCGTGGGTTACGACCATTCCACGGCAGATGTACTGTAATAGTTCGATAGCATTTAGGGTGCAATGTTTGAAGCAGGCCTTTAAATTTTCCCCTAAATAACGACGGTAAACGCTGTGTTCAGATAATAGTCCAGGCACATTAGACATAAAAATGAGAAAGTAAGGAAAAAAATCGGAGAAAGCTGATTTTTTTATATGTTTCCGGGACACACATTGCGGATAAAGTGTGAAAAGTCCCCGCGAATCCGAGTTGAGCATTTTTAGTTATAGCGTTTTTTTGATGAAAAAAAAATTTAAAAAAAAAATTCGACCCAGATCCATATTTCTCATTCTTATTCGCCTTAGTAGGGTGAGAATCATAAATATCGTGCTGAATTATATTGAGAATACATATCCCCAACAGAAAATGCCAACTTTGTACCAATCCTCACAGTCAATGGTGAAGTATTCACGAAAATGTACAAAATTACGAAAAAAAATTTATTGTTTTCATACACACAACGGTACACCATTAAATCAAATCTACGACTACTTTGGGAGTTAAATTATATATCAAAAATTGCAGAAAAGTAGTGGCTTTATAATGATATATAACAATAGTCATTTATTCCATAATGAACTGGTGAAACGTGTGAAATATTAACCATACCCCCTAAACTCAAATTCAAACGGCATCGACTTTTCTCATTCAAATACCGTATTATAGCATCATTGTTTCAATTTCCATGTTCGATTAAATCACATAATGTGGTGTTCGCCTACACTCAAGATGCATTGGCATGTAATGTGTGACTGAACGTTTGTCCAGTGACGTTTGACCAACCACTTTATATCAAAGCAGTGGAGATTGTGTCTTCGTCAGATAAGTTGACAAAAGTTTTCGTTAGACTCGGCGGCTTCCATATGATTATGTCATATTTAGGGGCAATTGGTTCGATCATGGCTGGTAGCGGCTTGGATGAACTTTGGGGGACTGTTTATACTGGTGGGTCAATCCATCATTTGATCAGTGGTCATGCATATTCAAGAGCAGTTCGTGCCCATTTGCTAACACAAATTGCCATTACAAAACTTTGTGTTTGAAGAAAGCCGAACACTAGATAACATAGACTGCACAGAAGTCATGAAATATTCTGTGGACTTGCCAGAGGCGACTGTACAACAGCTGACGCTGTCAATCAAGAAAGTGTCAACCATCTACTGTCAAAATTACACGAACTGTTCCAGAATGCGTCCGTAGGACGCACAGGAAAGCTTTGGGTACAATACTATGAGCAAATAGGTCTTCTCCAGTTGTTCTGGAGAGCAGAGCGCACAGGCGACTGGGAACTCCACACATATTGTGTTCGCAATATGATTCCAGTATTTCACGCAGGTGGTCATTTTGCATACGCAAAAAGTTCTCATCTCTATTTGCAGCAGATGAATGTGCTAACAGAAATAATGCAACAGGATGATTTGAAGTTGTTCACTGAGAAAGGTTACTTTACCATAAGGCGCTCAGATAAATTCTGGGACGGGATATATTCTGATCAGACCATAGAGCAGTGTTTAATGAGAATGTTCAAGCTCCCTGGAGGTCTCACACATGGCAGGGGAATAACCGATAGCACTGTTGCGAAATGGGTACATGGACTACCTCTTTGCCTTCCGATATGTAATGCTCTCGAAAATTTTGTTCATGTTCACACTGGTCATGGCGAACAACATCGGGATCTCCGTCAAAGTTCACAATTGACTGATGCCAATGATATCACCAAATTATTGAACTGGCTCAGAGTGCATTCCCCCTTTCAGAATAGAGATCCACTACAATTAGTCTCTATAGCGACCGGGCTTGTGGCCGACGAAACTGTGAACTGTGACCAAGTTCGCAAAATTGGTGAATGTTGCGTATCGAATGTTGTAAGCAAAACGTTCAACAGCATCAAACTACGACGTGTTGACACTGTGAAGTCTTTCGCATCGATGGCAAATAGCATCAAAGTCCGTGGAAGTAAGGTAGTGATTGACCCCACAATTCTATTCAACCGCATCACATGTGTTATTCAGTCACAAGCAGAGATGGAAGAGTATCTCAAATATGAACTCGCCCCGAAACCACCAGCATTGTTTGATTCTGCTGGAATGAGGAAGACACAGAAAAGCACGCTCGGTAAGATCCTCAAAACATACGGTTCCGAGCAAACTAAAATCCCAGAACATTCTCTGTTTGTTGTAGATGGTGGATTTTTATTGAGGGCAGTTGTATGGCCTAAACAGTCGTCATATAAGGACATATGTACATCATATTCCAATTATCTAGTGAGACATTTTGGGGCGAACGTCGTGGTTGTTTTTAATGGTTATGCTTGTACAATGTCGACAAAGGGCATGGAACAAGCCCGTAGATCTAAAGACAGGTATTCCATTGATATCAATATCTCACCCGAGTTACCAGCCACCACACCCCAATCCGATTTCCTTGCAAATGCCAAGAACAAAACCCAACTGATCGATCTTCTAATGCAGGAGCTATCTGCTATCAATATTCAGTCCAAGCAGGCCGAGGCTGATGCTGATGTACTGATAGCCGAAACTGCACTTGACATCGCTCAAGATGACAACAATGTTGTCGTTGTGGGAACAGACACAGACTTGTTAGTCATTCTTACCTCTCGAGTTCAACCGGGATGTAATATTCACATGATGTATTCCATTACCCCAAACTTACTAGTTTCAGTTAGTGAAATAGCAACCAAAATGGGTGACCATGGAAGCAACCTCCTTGTAGCACATTCTATAAGTGGTTGTGACACTACTTCTGCACTCTTTCGAGTTGGTAAGAAGAAAGTATTCAGTACAATTGTCTCCGATGTTACTAGCGACTCACAACAGTATGTCAACACAATTTTGGCGGATGACAGTACACCAAGTGCAGTAGCCGCTGCCGGGGAACAACTTCTCCTGATCTTATACGGGAGTAAAACTGTTTCCTCTCTCGACCAATATAGATATGTCACTTACAAGCGTTATGTAGCAAAATCTAAACTGAATAAACCCATCGACCTAGCCTCACTCCCACCAAGCAGCGATGCTGCACAACAACATGTCTGCAGATGTTATCTCTAGGTCCAACAGTGGCTGGGCACTTCGCTTCCTCCGACGGATTGGGGGTGGTCGCTAGACAATGGACTTCTTGTACCGACTGCAGCCACAAAGCCATGTGCCCCCGATAACCTACTGAATCTGATCAGTTGTGGTTGCAAGAGTGCTTGTACAAAAATGTGTGGGTGTAAGAAGGCAGGACTCTCTTGCTCAGGTTTGTGTAATTGCAGTTCGGATTCTTGTAACAACCACAGAAACACTGTCCTGTCGGAAATTTCCGAGTTCGATGAATAATATGTATATAGGTCATGTCATTTCTGTATATAGCGTTGATAATAGTCAATGTAACTTAATCCATGTTGATTGATTTGTACATTCTGTAGATATTATTTATTGATTTTTGTACATTCTGTAAATATTATTTATTGATCTAATGCAGCCAGACACAGACGTGTCTGTTTGGTCCCAAGCCCGAAAATAGTTGAGTTCTCATGCTGACGAATTTTATGCCAAAAGGGGAACTCGGCCAAAAGCAGAGGGGGTCTTCCATAATGTCTATTTTGTAAGCAATGATAAAAGTCTTCAAATGGTGGTGGATTTTTTATCGTCTGTCCAACTAACATCCCGTTCTGTACTACGACCCTTTGGGCAAATCCGTTAGGAAAATCGTCATTTTTTGCGTAAATCCGATACTTTTTTGTGAATTTTCAATAATTTTTCGCAGAAATTGTCACAGAATGCACATTTTCCTCTAGGTAAATGTATATTAGACATTATGTAGCTCGAAATACGCGTAAACAAAAAATACAGTTGGATCAATTCGAGGTTACAAAGTTCGTGCGATTTTTTTTGATTTTTTTCAAACGCGTTTTCGAAAAAAGGCTGTAGAAAAAAAAGCTCAACTGGGATTTTAGGGGACTTTTGTCTAATCGTTCAGTGACATGTACTCGACATTCCCTGAAAAAATCAGCTTTCTCCGATTTTTTTCCCTAGTGAAACCTAATGTTCTTGGGCTATAAGATAATTGCGCCCAAATTATGCGGAATTTGAAACTTTTTCCAAAATTTTGCAGTGTTTCGGCAGTATATTGTTTGGCCAGGTTTCCCTGATGCTTGCAATATAGCTTACAGCTTACCTTCGAATCAAACAATGCAACAGATAAATAATTTAAAAAAAAACAAAAACATAGAGTTCGCCAAAGAAAAGTAATCGGCGTCGACAGTGTCGTATACGACACTGTCGACTCCGATTGCTTTTCTTTGGCAAATTCTATATGGTCATCTTGAAGCTGGTGATATATTATATTCATGTCTGCGGCATTTCCTATTAAAAGTCACGCGTAATTTACATTCAAATAAGACGTTAGCCCGACACTGGGAAACTAAGAAGCCTTCTCGAATAAACTTACGTCAAGGGGTGGTTGGAACCAGTAATAGTGGGGAAGACCTATAACAAGGGGTTGTAAATTATCATTTTAAGAGGGGGACTTGAAACCAAAAACAGACGCCAAGAAGGAGAAAATACCTGCGCATTTTCTCCAACCATGCAGGCTGATCCATATTTGCCGTTGTGCCCAAATTAGACTGATCTAAAGGTCTGGTTTGAAGGGTATGGCATATCATGAGTGAATCATTCTCGCATTTATTCACAGGCATTGCTTCGTCTCTTGGTCACAATCCTGATTACAATTATACAGAAAGCTATAATATTCATGCACACTAACATCAGCAAACCATATCGTACGCAGTTTATACCGGTACAATATATGCTTTCATCTTCAATGTGTAATTCATAGAATACACCATACAGATATTGAACCAAGAAAACTGAAAGGGACTGCGTGGCTCTTACAAACCCCATATTCCGTCCAAAGTGGCCAATACCCAAATTCTCAATGAGAATCGTTGGGACACACACATATTGCACACTAACACTCGCTCCTATCAAAATATTAGCAATGACAAAAACCGGAAGTATGTTTCCTGCGGTTATGTAAAGCAGAAGTCCAACGGTAACCACAACAGCAGACAACAAAAGAACATGCTCTCTCATGTTACTGGCGCGTTTGTCGATTAACCCAATGAAAATACACCCAACAAATGTCGCAAGAGGAGGAATGGGTACGAGGTATACGTCATAATTACTAAAATTTAAAGCTTTTGATGCAACTGCTATGTTAATGGTGTTTACGGGTCCAACGGATGACACTAGCGCATACACCCACAAAGCAATGAGGTAATTTGGATTTTTCAACACGTTCAGGATCTTGTCACTGTGGTTTGACTCAAGTCTTTCTGATGTTACTTTTACGTTTCCGTTGCCTTTTGTTATTTTCTTGATCGTTTCGGGTGTTGAATTATCAGGTGAACGTGTGTGTTCGCCAGTGGAGTGAACTCCACAAAACAAAGCGCAAAGGAAATTTGAAACGCCATAGGCAACTACAAGATAGAGTAAATACCCTGGAAAATTGTTTTCCATTCCCACAGATTCGCTGTCTCTCGGGATTGTGAATAACTGGTAGTATATTTCCAAAAAGATCACACCGCTCAAATTCACTAATGCGGCTTGAATACCAAATATCATCCCGCGCTGTTTACCAAAGTTGGCCACACTTGTTGTTTGCGAAGCGACAAATGCAAACATAGGTCCAAAACCTACAAGAATAGGGTACACAAAATTAAGAATTGTATTGGATCTCTATAGAAAAACTTCATGGATGGATGAAGGGTATTTCGTATTGAAAAACGCGTTGTTACCAAAAATAAAATAAACATCTCTTCTCCCAGATGATTTATTTTCTTTTTTTTTCAAAATGCAACCAATTAGTTGACAAATGCATTCGATAAACTGAATTATGTGTAATGGTGAGGTTGCTTTGAAGTTAAATTAGATGAAACGTAATTGATTTTTTTTTAAAATTTGGTGCCCGTCGTTTGAATAAAAGTACGTTTATCTGAAATGAATGGACGTAAACGTAAACTCTTTATCTAACACGAAGAAAAGACGACAGTTGCAAAATAATCTATTAAATAACGGAATATTTTTATTTTCTGTCACAACACATGCCTATGGTGCCTCATTGGGACACGCTTGATCAAAAGGGTAAGTAACTGATCATGTTTTTGAAGACGAAAACTGAAACCACTCAACACTGAATGAAGCTTTTTGTGAACAGCAGTGGTCTGATATGGCCGTAATATTATACAAGGGGTTAATCTAACTAATAATTGACAGGCATGTAATCCTCATCATTCTGATGTCAAAAGATCAAAATTTCAAGCAACAATTTTTTGCTTAATGCAACTAGGAAAGTAACCAATTCAATTTTGTTTGTCAGAGCTCAATGAGCTCTGTCAAACAAAATTGAATTGGTTAAATTACTCACTAATGCTGTTTGAAATTATGAAATTATGTTTGAAATTTTGACGTCAGTGTCCAGAGGAATAATTTCTATAAATCCACGCGAGAATGGTCTTCATGACCGTTTTCATATTAATTCTATTGAAAATAAAATTTCAGCATTTTATTCCGGAATAACAAGAAGTCGGTTAATGTACTGCCAAAAGACTTTTCACGAACAGAAAAAAAAACAAAAAAAAACGCGTCTATCAGTTGGCCTAGTTTTGCAAAAACGACATATTTCAGATTTTATTTCGACACCTCTGGTCTAAATGAATTACTCCAACCCGTGAGGTGATCTTTTCATCTTGGTAAATTGAGGGAGTAGTATTTCTTATTGTTTAAACAATATTTTTTAATACTTTTTCAGAACTCGATTTGTGGGAGTCGTACAGATTTAGTAGAGGATGGCGGCCCAAAGAATCGTGTTTCCTTTTACGTTTTATACTAAGATAAACATGGGAAAACTGCATATTGTAAATGCTAGCTGCCGATATCTGAAGTAAATTTATTGAAAAAAATGAAATAAAACTAAATTAAAACATGAAAAGGGAACAGAGAACTCACAAAAAAAATAAAAAAAACAGAAAATTCTGCTTTGTACATCGCATTCACTTCCTTTCTATGGAATACCAGGGGTTCATCTGAAGATAATTACGGAAGACATAGTATATCTCTTAACCCGCTGGGTATTTTGAAGATATTTTTCATACCAGTCATGACCAGATTTGATGAAAAATCCTTCTAAATTTTACTCGACTTATCATTGGTGAAAGAATCCATTAAATTTACGATTGAGGAGGGGAGGGGGGGGGGGGGGGGTGGTGATTAAATGTGCATACATTTTACTTAATGAGAAATCCTGGCTTGGCCAGTAATATCCACCAGCAGCATGCAAGGAGATATATCCAGATCAGATTATACAACCGGCTATTGTTTTGATTAATGAAGGAGAAATGTTTTTAAACACATACTTAGAAACATCCCGATTTCGGGTCAGGACTAGTTAAGGGGACCACTTGAGACGAATCGACGTTAAAGCTGGGGGGGGGGCACTTCAGAGGAATAAGCATTCCACTCGAGGTACAAAGGACATTTTACATGAGACGCCATGGCATAATAATAGACTTTCTACATGGGTCACTGATCGTAACGGGCTTTGAGGCTCAGAATTATTCTCAAAGTAGCTACCATGAGCGTTGCCGAATCTCCATATAAACGTTGGGGGGGGGGGGGGGGGGACTTGACTGAAATTTGGAGTTTGTCGGTTAGGAAACGGTCGCCAGAGTGCGTGCATTCATATCAGATTTCAGTTCTATAATTCTGAGAATCCCTTGTACAACACTCATTCCTGATGGCCGACTACGAAAGATCAAGCTCAAAACGAAAATAAATTATTTGTTAAAATGCGCGTCGTTAAAAGTTGAGTTTTCGTATCACTTTGAAGCAAAGATCAGCGTATTCAGGTCACTTTCGGGCATTTATCTCTTTTCATAAGAATTGTGATTTTAAATATGTTCAAAATGTATTTGATATACATTTTGCTATCATACGATACTGTTTCCGTTTAAATAGCTTCAACTATCGTTGAGATATTTGATAAAATGTTTGTCAGAAATCTCTGGATTTTATTGAATAGATTCACACACCGTGATGTTTTCGGTACGTATTCCGCCATGCAAAATATCTACACCATTTCGTGTTGCATATTAAAAAGAACCAGGGACGCCGGAAGCACGGGGATAGAAGGGCAGCTGCCATCCCTGCCGTGGAACCACATTGGCAGACAATGACCTTCTCAGGTGCGTCACTCAGTTTCTTTTCAATGCTTTATTCTCGAAGTAAAACTAAAGTATACCCCAAATCCGCTCTGAGAGCTTTCAATGGGGGAGGGGGGAGTTTATAAGAAGGTGCCTCCCTCCCGAAGGGGGGGGGGGCACCTCTTATCAAACTCCCCCATCTCGGACCTTTGGCCTTCGAGACATGCATGCTTCGGTATGTCATGGCGGGGCTTCTAGTGCGAGTAAATGCCCTTTCCTCAGGGTTCTGACCCACTTGCCCTGAAGTGCTTTCGGCGTCTATGAGAAGTACTTGAACTTATTACACCAAGAAAGGATGCTTTTTTCATTTTGCTTTCTCTATCTGGAAGAGCAAAGATTTTTCAGTCAGGGTTTACTGTTATAGACTGATTTTCCAGACCACTTCTGAATAACAAATATTCCACGACGTATTTTAAAATTATGGAATAAAAAGGCAAGGCTATAATTATTAAGGTGATTGGGCAATGATTAGTGTTGTTTGTGCTGTTCCAAGTATGGTAGAGTTTATGGTATGCATAAGCTGATGATCACTGATTAGTTTTCTATACAACAGTTACACGCTTCATGATACATCTTGTACTTCAAAAAGGTTTAATTCAGGGGTGGCACAGGGGGCACATGCCCACCCACCCCCCTACCCCTCACAATTTTGTCACAACTTATAGGTACCTGAACGGCATTTTCCGACATAACATACACAGCCCCAATAGTCACTACACACCGCCTTTTCATGTATGACTACATTGATTTTCAAGATTTTATTGAATAAAAATAGACAGCTCAAAATGGAGCGTAATATTTCAAAGGACGGTTTCAAAGGACGGTTTCAAAGGTATGATTAGCCCTTTGATCCCGAGAGTCCGCTTTTTCGGCTCATCAACATGATACGTTATAAATTCATTAAGTATGATAGCTGATAATTGAGTGTGTGGGGAATGTGTGGGGAAGACCAATCAATATTTTCAACGTGCAGCCTCAACTGGTCTGCCCACAAATAATGCACGTGGCCTCATCCAGTTGTTGCCATTGATTTGATATGGCATTTTCCGACATAACATACACTACAATGTGGTCATATATGGTCACTCCACATCACCTGTACAGATATGACCACATTGATTTTCAAAATTTTATTGAATTAAAATAGAAAGCTCCAAATGGAGCGTAATATTTCAAAGGACGGTTTCAATGTTATGATTAGCCCTTTGACCCACAGAGTCCGCTTTTCCGGCCCATGAACATGGTACTTTATAAATTCATTAAGTATGATAGCTGGTAAGTGAATGTGTAGGGAAGACCAATCAATATTTCCAATGTGCAGCCCTGAGGCTGCACGTTAAAAATATTAATTGGTCTGCCCACAAATAATGAATATGGCCTCTTCCAATTGCTGCCATTGAATTGATATGGAAGATACCACCAGGATTATAAGGGTTAAGTAAAAACAAAAAATAAATACGCTGAAGTTAGTATCTTAAATAGAGAGCGTTCAAGGGTGAGGGTAGCATCTATCGTTGCTATTAGTTACAGTTTTGTATATAATGTTGGTAATTTCCTGAAACCAGCAGCCCGGCTACCGACAAAAGAGCAGACTCAAGATTGGTTATCACCATTGCTTGTAAATAAATGTTTAAAATCGACAAGCGCCTTTATTGAGTGAATTCACTCACAGTTAGGCAGTGCGAAGTACTCTCTAGGAGATTTACCGATGAGTCGATTTCAACATGACGTACTCTTTTCGCGTCAGGTGTAACAATCCAGTTTGCCCCGACTGTAGGTCCTAGCTCTGTAATCTCATCCTTATCTGTTAACTACCCCTAAATTGTTTCATTTGAATCAAACAATGCAACAGATAAATATTTTTTTTACAAAAAACATGGAGTTCGCCAAAGAAAAGTAATCGGCGTCGACAGTGTCGTATACAACACTGTCGACGCCGATTGCTTTTCTTTGGCAAATTCTATATGATCATCTTGAAGCTGGTGATATATTATATTCATGTCTGTGGCATTTCCTATTAAAAGTCACGCGTAATTTACATTCAAATAAGACGTTAGCCCGACCTAGGAAACTAAGAAGCCTTCACGAATAAACGTACGTCAAGGGGTGGTTGGAACCAGTAATAGTGAGGAAGACCTATAACAAGGGGTTGTAAATTATCAGTTTAAGAGTGGGACTTGAAACAAAAAACAGACGCCAAGAAGGAGAAAATACCTGCGCATTTTCTCCAACCATGCAGGCTGATCCATATTTGCTGTGGTGCCCAAATTAGACTGATCTAAAGGTCTGGTTTGAAGGGTATGGCATATCATGAGTGAATCATTCTCGCATTTATTCACAGGCATTGCTTCGTCTCTTGGTCACAATCCTGATTACAATTATACAGAAAGCTATAATAGTCATGCACACTAACATCAGAAAACCATATCGTACGCAGTTTATACCGGTACAATATATGCTTTCATCTTCAATGTGTAATTCATAGAATACACCATACAGATATTGAACCAAGAAAACTAAAAGCGACTGTGTGGCTCTTACAAACCCCATATTCCGTCCAAAGTGGCCAATACCAAAATTCTCAATGAGAATCGTTGGGACACACACATATTGCACACTAACACTCGCTCCTATCAAAATATTAGCAATGACAAAAACCGGAAGTATGTTTCCTGCGGTTATGTAAAGCAGAAGTCCAACGGTAACCACAACAGCAGACAACAAAAGAACATGCTCTCTCATGTTACTGGCGCGTTTGTCGATTAACCCAATGAAAATACACCCAACAAATGTCGCAAGAGGAGGAATGGGTACGAGGTATACGTCATAATTACTAAAATTTAAAGCTTTTGATGCAACTGCTATGTTAATGGTGTTTACTGTTCCAACGGATGACACTAGCGCATACATCCACAAAGCAATGAGGTAATTTGGATTTTTCAACACGTTCAGGATCTTGTCATTGTGGTTTGACTCAAGCCTTTCTGATGTTGCTTTTACGTTTCCGTTGCCTTTTGTTATTTTCTTGGTCGTTTCGGGTGGTGAATCATCAGGTGAACATGTTTGTTCGTTAGTGGAGTAAACTCCACAAAACAAAGCGCAAAGGAAATTTGAAACGCCACAGGCAACTACAAGATAGAGTAAATACCCTGGAAAATTGTTTTCCATTCCCACAGATTCGCTGTCTCTCGGGATTGTGAATAGCTGGTAGTATATTGGCAGAAAGATCACACCGCTCAAACTCACTAATGCGGCTTGAATACCAAATATCATCCCGCGCTGTTTACCAAAGTTGGCTACACTTGTTGTTTGCGAGGCGACTAATGCAAACATAGGTCCAAAACCTACAAGAATAGGGTACACAAAATTAAGAATTGTATTGGATCTCCATAGAAAAACTTCATGGACGGATGTAGGGTATTTCGTATTGAAAAACGCGTTGTTACCAAAAATAAAATAAACATCTCTTCTCCCAGATGATCTAGTTTCTTTTTTTAAAAAAATGCAACCAATTAGTTGTAAAATGCATTCGATAAACTGGATTATGTGTAATGGTGAGGTTGCTTTGAAGTTAAATTAGATGAAATGTAATTATTTTTTTTTAAATTTGGTGCCCGTCGTTTAAATAAAAATACGTTTATCTGCAATGAATGGACGTAAACGTAAACTCTTTATCTAACACGAATAAAAGACGACAGTTGCTAAATAATTTATTAAATAACGGAATATTTTTATTTTCTGTCACAAAACATGCCTGTGGTGCCTCATTGGGACACGCTTGATCAAAAGGGGAAGTAACTGATCATGTTTTGAAGACGAAAACTGAAACCACTCAACTTTGAATGAAGCTTTTGGTGAACAGCAGTGGTCTGATATGGCCGTAATATTATACAAGAGGTTAACCTAACTAATAATTGAGAGGCATGTAATCTTCATCACTCTGATGACAAAAGATCAAAATTTCAAGCAACACTTTTTTCCTTAATGCAACTAGGAATGTAACCATTTCAATTTTGTTTGCCAGAGCTCAATGAGCTCTGTCAAACAAAATTGAATTGGTTAAATTACTCACTAATGCTGTTTGAAATTATGTTTGAAATTTCGACGTCAGTGTCCAGAGGAATAACTTCTATAATTCCCCACGAGAATGGTCTGCATGACCGTTTTCATATTAATTCTATTGGAAAATAAAATTTCAGCATTTTATTCCGGAATAACATGAAGTCGGTTAATGCACTGCCAAAAGACTTTTCACGAACAAAAAAAAAAAAAAAAAACACCGCGTCAATCAGGTGGCCTAGTTTTCCAAAAACGACAAATTTCAGATTTTATTTCGACACCTCTGGTCTAAATGAATTACTCTAACCCGTGAGGAGATCTTTTCATCTTGGTAAATTAAGGGAGTAGTATTTCTTATTGTTTAAACAATATTTTTTAATACTTTTTCAGAACTCGATTTGTGGGAGTCGTACAGATTTAGTAGAGGACGGCGGCCCAAAGAATCGTGTTTCCTTTTACGTTTTATACTAAGATAAACATGGGAAAACTGCATATTGTAAATACAAGCTGCCGATATCTGAAATAAATTTATTGAAAAAAATGAAATAAAACTAAGTTAAAACATGAAAAGGGAACAGAGAACTCACAAAAAAATTAAAAAAAAATAGAAAATTCTGCTTTGTACATCGCATTCACTTCCTTTCTATGGAATACCAGGGATTCATCTGAAGATAATTACGGAAGACTTAGTATATCTCTTAACCCGCTGGGTATTTTGAAGATATTTTTCATACCAGTCATGACCAGATTTGATGAAAAATCCTTCTAAATTTTACTCGAGTTATCATTGGTGAAAGAATCCATTAAATTTACGATTGAGGAGGGGGGGGGGGGGGGTGATTAAATGTGCATACATTTTACTTAATGAGAAATCCTGGTTTGGCCAGTAATATCCACCAGCAGCATGCAAGGAGATATATCCAGATCAGATTATACAACCGGCTATTGTTTTGATTAATGAAGGAGCAATGTTTTTAAACACATACTTAGAAACATCCCGATTTCGGGTCAGGACTAGTTAAGGGGACCACTTGAGACGAATCGACATTAAAGCTGGGGGGGGGGGGGGGGTCAATTC
Source organism: Pictodentalium vernedei (assembly GCA_031216915.1). Lineage (NCBI taxonomy): Eukaryota > Metazoa > Mollusca > Scaphopoda > Dentaliida > Dentaliidae > Pictodentalium > Pictodentalium vernedei. Next base: position 439,008,490 of record CM062289.1, on the reverse strand, counting down.
AGAGGAATAAGCATTCCACTCGAAGTACAAAGGACATTTTACATGAGACGCCATGGCATAATACTAGACTTTCTACATGGGTCACTGATCGTAACGGGCTTTGAGGCTCATAATTATTCTCGAAGTAGCTACCATGAGCGTTGCCGGATTTCCATATAAACGTTGGGGGGGGGGGGGGGGGGACTTGACTGAAATTTAGAGTTTGTCGGTTAGGAAACGGTCGCCAGAGTGCGTGCATTCGTATCAGATTTCAGTTCTATAATTCTGAGAATCCCTTGTACAACACTCATTCCTGAAGGCCGACAACGAAAGATCAAGCTCAAAACGAAAATAAATTATTTGTTAAAATGCGCGTCGTTAAAAGTTAAGTTTTCGTATCACTTTGAAGCAAAGATCAGCGTATTCAGGTCACCTTCGGGCATTTATCTCTTTTCATAAGAATTGTGATTTTAAATATGTTCAAAATGTATTTGATATACATTTTGCTATCATACGATACTGTTTCCATTTAAATAGCTTCAACTATCGTTGAGATATTTGATAAAATGTTTGTCAGAAATCTCTGGATTTTATTGAATAGATTCACACACCGTGATGTTTTCGGTACGTATTCCGCCATGCAAAATATCTACACCATTTCGAGTTGCATATTGAAAAGAACCAGGGACGCCGGAAGCACGGGGATAGAGGGGCAGCTGCCATCCCTGCCGTGGAACCACATTGGCAGACAATGACCTTCTCAGGTGCATCACTCAGTTTCTTTTCAATGCTTTATTCTCGAAGTAAAACTAAAGTATACCCCAAATCCGCTCTGAGAGCTTTCAAAATTCAATGGGGGAGGGGGGAGTTTATAAGAAGGTGCCTCCCTCCCGAAGGGGGGGGGGGGGCACCTCTTATGAAACTCCCCCATCTCGGACCTTTGGCCTTCGAGACATGCATGCTTCGGTATGTCATGGCGGGGCTTCTAGTGCGAGTAAATACCCTTTTCTCGGGTTCTAACACACTTGCCCTGAAGTGCTTTCGGCGTCTATGAGAAGTACTTGAACTTATTACACCAAGAAAGGATGCTTTTTTCATTTTGCTTTCTCTTTCTGGAAGAGCAAAGATTTTTCAGTCAGGGTTTACTGTTACAGACTGATTTTCCAGACCACTTCTGAAGAACAAATATTCCACGACGTATTTTAAAATTATGGAATAAAAAGGCAAGGCTATAATTATTAAGGTGATTGGACACTGATTAGTGTTGTTTGTGCTGTTCCAAGTATGGTAGAGAGTTTATGGTATGCATAAGCTGATGATCACTGATTAGTTTTCTATACAAGAGTTACACGCTTCATGATACATCTTGTACTTCAAAAAGGTTTAATTCAGGGGTGGCACAGGGGGCACGTGCTTACCCCCACCCCTCACACTTTTGTCACAACTTATAGGTAACTGAACGGCATTTTCTGACATAACATACACAGTCCCAATAGTCACTACACACCACCTTTTCATGTATGACTACATTGATTTTCAAGATTTTATTCCATAAAAATAGAAAGCTCAAAATGGAGCGTAATATTTCAAAGGACGGTTTCAAAGTTATGATTAGCCCTTTGAACCCGAGAGTCCGCTTTTTAGGCTCATGAACATGATACGTTATAAATTCATTAAGTATGATAGCTGATAATTGAGTGTGTGGGGAATGTGTGGGGAAGACCAATCAATATTTTCAACGTGCAGCCTCAATTCGTCTGTCCACAAATAAATAATGCATATGGCCTCTTCCAATTGTTGCCATTGATTTGATATGAAAGATACCTTTAAGGTCTTTATATTTGATCTGATGCAAGTGGTTGACAGTAGAAGCATCAAGTTCAATTCTTTGGAAGAATTAAACCTTTTCCTAACACGAATAGATGACACTTTTAAAAACACTAAATATTTTCACTTTTTCTTCCCAAATAGCTTATGACTCCGTCATATGCAAATGTTCTTAGGCAAAAAAACGAGAAGAAAATAATTGAAAAGCGGTGTTTGCTAATAGCGCTTGTCGCTTACGTCCGTTACGCTTGGTAAATGGTTAAACAGGGGCGGCGAAGCCGGGAGGGCACAGGGGGGCACCCCTCCCCACATACTTTTTTTCACCAATTATAGGTACCCGAACGGCATTTTTCGACATAACATACACAACCCCTACGGATACTACACATCACCTATACATATATGACAACATTGATTTTCAAGATTTTATTGATTGAAAATAGAGAGCGCCAAATGGAGCGTACTATTTCAAAGAACGGTTTCAAAGTTATGATTAGCCCTTTGAACCCGAGAGGCCGCATTTCCTCCCCTGAACATGGTACTTTATAAATTCAGTAAGTATGATAGCTGGTAAGTGAATGTGTGTGGAAGACCAATCAATATTTTCAACGTGCAGCCCTGAGGCTGCACGTTAAAAATATTAATTGGTCTGCCCACAAATAATGAATATGGCTTCTTCCAATTGCTACCATTGAATCGATATGGAAGATACCACCAGGGTTTAAGGGTTAAGTAAAAACAAATCAAAATAAATACGCTGAAGTTAGTGTCTTAAATAGAGTGCGTTCAAGGGTGAGGGTAGCATCTATCGTTGCTATTAGTTACAGTTTTGTGTATAATGTTGTGAATTTCCTGAAACCAGCAGCCCGGCTACCGACAAAAGAGCAGACTCAAGATTGGTTATCACCATTGCTTGTAAATAAATGTTTAAAATCGACAAGCGCCTTTATTGAGTGAATTCACTCACAGTTAGGCAGTGCGAAGTACTCTCTTGGAGATTTACCGATGAGTCGATTTCAACATGACGTACTCTTTTCGCGTCAGGTGAAACAATCCAGTTTGCCCCGACTGTAGGTCCTAGCTCTGTAATCTCATCCTTATCTATTAACTACCCCTAAATTGTTTCATTTTCTGAAAACGATGGAAAATTATTTTCATTTATATGGAAAGAACCATTTTCAAAATTAATCCATTCATTTTTCTCTTCATAAACAAAGTCGTTGTCAGGATTGTCTCTCATTTTACTTGTTTGTTTTTATTGGGAATGGCGGGAAGACAGCCCTAGTGGCTATGCCATCTCCCTGTAGTGCAACCTTGTATTTGAAATAATTGTATGTTGCTGTATTTAGTTTGTATTTTCATTCATTCATTCATTCATTCATTCATTCATTCATTCATTCATTCATTCATTCATTCATTCATTCATTCATTCATTCATTCATCCTTCCATCCATCCATCCATCCATCCATCCATTCATTCATTCATTCATTCATTCATTCATTCATTCATTCATTCATTCATTCATTCATTCATTCATTACGACTGCAGTAATAACAACACCCCTGCCGGCGTATACTAAAGCGACGGTTTCAAAAAAATTCACATCATAGTATACCACTACAAGTTTGTCCGAGGTGGGATAACATGAATTTAAGCCTTTGAACCCAAAAGACCAAAGAGACCGTTTTTTTCCGGTCCATGAACATCATACGTCGTAATTTAAATAATGCTAAGTGAATGTTTGGGGTAGACTAATAAATATTTTCACCCCACTCAATAATGAATATAGACTCTTCCACCTGTCATGGAAGATGCCACCAATTTTCAAAGGGTAAGGTTGTTACAGTCTTGTGATTTGTACGTGATGGTGTTCACATTATGTGCATCAGAGTCTGTTGCAGTTTACATTTGGGTTATAAAAATCCCTGGATCATTTGGAGTCATTCCCATTTTTCCCAGACTCGACCGCGAGAAAATTTGTTGAGTACATATAACAATTTTCTTCCTTTGTAGGGTAAGTTGGATATGTCCAGTTTTGACTACAAATTAAGCATCATCGGTGTACAAGCTGATCTGAATGACCTATATCACCCACCTCTTTGTTTCTTTTTATCTTAGGACGTGCCAAAGATCAAGGGCACAGTGACCTTCAACATAAAATTGTATCGGTTCCGATCGAAACCAAACTTGACGTGTCGGTTTTTGATGAGAGGAATAACCCTATATATTTCTTAGGTCATTGTGCCAAAAGATCACACAGTGACCTTTGGGGTGGGGTGGCCACCACTGGTGGCTACCTCTAGTTTAGAGTGGAGCTGGGTGACACGCATTTGCGAAGGACTCATCTAGTTATCTCTAAATGTTTCGCAATGGCACATATACATGCATGTTGTTTCCACTCTAAAATGGGATCAATTTAGACAAATACGACGGAGAGGCTATTCAATGGATAAATATCGAATATTTCTCCCACTCTACCAACGTACTCGTAGAATTTGGCCAAAGGCAGATTTGGCAGGTACGCACGAATTACAGAAGGGAACCATTCACTCTTGTACCCGATCCTGTTATATTGAGGTACGTCATAGTGGTGAAGGGTTTAGATTGAACACTGTTTGTGTATCACAAATACAGATACGCAATGTTAAGTAGGGAGTTTCAAATCACATTGAGGGACATAAATATTTGGACAATTTAAGGATAATCCTTACTTCCAAGAACTTTCAGCCATTTTGTACAAACGGAAATGCCAAAAATATGTCTGGAAATGAAGAGGCATAAAGATAGTAGGATGTGTGTACTTTCAAACTTTATATTCTCAGTATTTCGCGATATGATATTTGACCCTCAAATCAACTGATCAGAAGATTTCTGAAAGTTAAGAGGCTCATCAGTAGAGTCTGGCGTGGTGTGTTTCGATAGAAGAATGGGGAAAAATATCCGAAGTATCGAAATTCTTCTACACTGTGGGCAGTACAAATAAGTAGTAATTATGTCGACCTGTTAAAAACAATTATTTTAACTTTTCCAGGTAACCAGTTTGTCAAATGGTATTAGACTGACGTGAGCAACTTGAGTACTTCAGCCTATTCAGTGGGGTTTATTTTACTAACCACGGCGGTTGCAGGGAGACTTTAAATGTGGGGGTAGAGGGTCTGAAATGTTTTCCTCCAGAAGAAAATTGTGACCTGAGAAGCCGTCTGGGCTATTTTAGCGCATTAGTGGACTACCGATATCGTCTCGGTGCCGGAAGTCTACTAAGGTCCTAAAATCGCACAGTTCACACAATAGTCCTACATCGTGTGATATGACGAACTTCAACGGAGGTCACTACTCCGACGCTGACACCGTCTCTGATAATCGCTGACTCGAAAAGTACGTTCTTTGGTACTGAGGGCAGGGCTGGAAACAGTTAGCGTTTCAAACGTTAACGTGTTAAATTATTTTAACAGCGTTAAAAAAATTTAACCAAGTTAATAACGTTTAACTTTGAAGATTATAATTGTATAATAGGTAGCATTGCGTCGTTATGTGTTTACCCAAACCGGATCGCGCGTTTCGATGACGTCGAATTTTGCGCCATTTGACGAAATTGAAGAACACGAATAATTTAGATGTCCGTCAATTATAGACGACCCATTGATTTGGTGGGGAGGCCATGAAGCCCTCCTACCAACGTAGGCCCGCCGATACTTGGCGATATATCAATATCAGCTTCATCCAAACGCCTGTTTTCCATGTAAGGACTGGTATTCGAACAACGGCGGATGTCTTTTATCTAATGCTGCAGCCGCAGCGATTGTATTCTTAAATGAAAACATCGCTAAATGTTAGAAAGTACGATAACCTGAGAGAACTATATTAACTACTCGTCCCCTGAGTTCCAATGTGTTCTACGTGTCAGTAGGCTGCCAGCAGGCACATACAATACATTGGACTCAAGAAACGAACTGTGCGTAAGTTCAATTATATTCAAATTCAAATCAATAAAAATGGCCGAAGTTATTAATTTTTTTTTCATTTTAACATTCAACGCCATTTAACTAGTTAACGTAGAATTATTTAATACGTTAACGTGTTAAGGAAAATTTTAACACCTCTCAGCCCTGACTGAGGGTGATTGGGAAAATAACATGCAATTAAGTGAATAGACACATCAGCTGCGATATTTATGTGCGTGTTACTACTTCACGATATACTTTACTTTATTTACAGCACATGCATATATTTATGTACAAATACACTGAATGCATCATAATTTCACGTCGTAGAACATTAAGGAAAGCTTCAAGGAGATTTGGAGACTCAGAAAGGATGTTAACTGGGCGAAGTTTGAAGAAAAAATGAAACCAAAGTTTGTGAATGTACACAAGAAGGCCAATGTCCAGGAATAAGACGAATGAAAATGCTGCAGCACTGAATGTCAGATGCTATTCTGCCACTAGATTCGGCCTCGAGTTCATAATGTTGTATTTGTGGATTCTCGGCCACTGTTGTAAGTAATTCGCAACCAAATCACGTTCTGGTGAAGAAAAGTAGAGCGCTTGCGATCCAGGTACTGTTTTAGCGAATACTAATAAGAACAAGAACGTATGGTCTCTTTTTTTTCTCGTATAATTCAGTTTGGGTAACAAAAACAAACTTGACTCGATTTTACCCACCGAATTCTTATTCTCTGGTTACACAAGGGAAATTTACGAGTACATTTTGCAGTTTCGACCTCGTTAAGCCTTATATCAATGCCTCTTTCGTGTACAATTTATAATTTATCCACAGAGACAAACTATAGGAGACATTAAAAGCAGACGACAGCACCAGCAACTAATTCAGAATAGTTTGGTGTATTCATTGCAGCAGATTTAATTATTAGCCGCCGAGTATTTTCAAAATATCATTCATCAAATCTTACAGGAGAGAAACTTGGTTAAATGGATCCGCCTTATACTTATTGCAGTGGCAAGAGATTTTCTGTCCGGTTCCTGAATATCCGCCAACAGCATGCAAGAAATTAAAAGTAACTCTTTAGGGGAGGCTTTTCAGAGTTTTTTATATAGAATAAACGTATAGTGTTTTCAAGTAAAAAATTTATTCTACGAGTAGGATTAAGAATGAAGCCAACGAGCCTCTGGCGAGTCGGTTTCGTTCTTAATTCTACGAGTAGAATAACTTTTTTACTTGAAAACACTATACATTTATTTTGTTTATCCCATAAATCTTTTACATGGCAGTCTCGGTGAAATCGTGCTGTTACTCTCTACAAAACACAGCGAGAAGTGCGGAGCACATTGGTCCAATTCGATCGACAAGCAAGATAGGCCAAAATAAACAAGGCGCAGTAATACATTTCTGTCTAAAATTCCTCGGTAAACTTGCAAAAATACTTTATTAAATGAACAGTGTGTGTTTTTTCTACTGGCATTATGTAATACTTTCAAAAAGATTTAACGAAAACAACAATTGAACTATTAATTATGCTACACGAATGCGGTAGAGGGTAGAGGTCAACAAGTCCGTCTCTAATACAGGAATAAATTCTTTCAGTGTTAAACCTACGGGGAACATTTATCACCCTACTAGGTGAATAAAGCAAACATTTATCCAAGGTTTTTTGTTCAAATAAACGGCCATTTATGGGATAATAACAGTTTATCAAATCAAGTCTTGGCTGTTATATTTGATAACAATAAAACATTTATATGGAAGGTCATTGGAACGGAGGGGATCGAATCACAACCGCAAGAGATTTCTGTGCACCCAACGCTTAATTAAACAGTGACATAAGATGGTCCACTTGTAGACGTGAAGTCATGGTAATAGAGTTCCTGTCGGTAGTCATGAAATATACTTGTTGCAACGGTTCTTCAAGAAGATGGTCGAGCAGAAAACTGCCGCATATGTTTGGATCCAATAATTCCAGCGATTTAAATGCATCTTTACTTGATTTTATACAAATTGCTACTCACAAACTTGAAAAGAGGTAATTTTCAGGCTAATCTCCACTGATTTTCAGTGTAAAGTGGCCTTAAAAATGATGATTATGGAAATATTGATTCTTCTGAAACCCCTTAGATAGGGACTTTCCACTAAGTCGGATTTCCAAGCATGTCATTAGCTCAGTAATGGGGATGATCACGATATAATGCTGTACAGATCTCGCTATGAATTCGAAGGACCACGTGTCAATTGATCTTTCATCATATCGTGTTTATAAACAACATTTCAGTTTAGTTTGAACAGTATTTATGCGAACTGCTTGAGAAGTTCAAAATTCAAGAAATTCAGCATTGTGGATTCAGCAGTGATCTTAAAGCTTGTACAGTACGTGGAGAGTGGATTGTAACTAAATCACCCGCGGAGTGGACCTATCACCCAAGCTGTAACTTTCAAATTTTGTACATATCGACAAAAATCACGAGCAATGTTTCAGCCAATGGACCTCCGGGTTTATCCCGGAGGTCCATTGGCTGAAACTTTGCTGGTGCTGGTTATGCTTTGCAACAAATTTGCAATTATTCCTCGGGTGGAATCTCCACTCTGCGGGTGATTTAGTTATAATACACTCTCCACGTACTGTATTTCTATTTCCACAAAATAAACATAGGACAGGTACAAGATGGATCAAGGCAAACGACTATCAAAAGCTCCTAAGCTTATTGTCGACGCCCATCCCTACAATATGTGTCTTTGTCGTTTCTGCTTGTTACTTTGTACACAATTAACATAAATCATTTTTAGTTTTCCACGTGTTTGTTCCATATGATGTGTCCATGTAACATATTTGTTTTAAAATAAAATATTGTTTAAACTGAGATGGATAGTACAGTACAGCCACCGTGGATTGGTTACTTTCCACGGGTGGGCAATATTTCCACGGACGCAGTAATATTAGACTCCAACTCTAAATATAGGAATAATCATCAAAAAATTAATTAATGGTGCACCGGGTACAACCCGGTGCTTCATTAATTAAAATTTTGAATATGACGATTTTTATTACCCGGAAAACGCATGCGTGAACATCACTGCCGAAGCCTGGATTACGACCATTCCACGGCGAGTGTACTGTAGTTGTTAGACATTGAGAATAGAAATCGTGTGCTCAATAATATTATTATATCGTTTTTTTGGAAATATTAGTTCTATTCATGTAAAACATTCAGTGCATAAATAAAGATTATTATACAAGAAAGAACCGAAAAAGTATAGACAACCAAGTACGAAACCGTTACGCTGAGACTGCAGTCATAGTGTAACTGGGGCGCGGTGGCGTTGCGATAACCGGTTCTCGACAGTTCACCGAAGTTAAGCAACGTCGAGCCCGGTTAGTCCTTAGATGGGCGACCGTCTGAGCCATCGATTCGGACTGTCGTGTTGTGTCCTTAGGCAAGGCACTTAACCCCAATTGGCCACATGGGGGGCGGTGACGCCGTGTACTAAGGCGTACTGCACGTCGATGGTGCGCATGTCTTCAACCAATCTAACCCTGTCTGTGCTGCAATGCGGTGTTACGATGCTGGGGAGCTGGCAGCTTTTCTTCGTTGCTCGGTGGTTCTCTCTGGGTACTCCGGCTTCCTCCACCCGTAAAACTGTCACCGACACGATATGACCTTGACTGTTAAAGTGTCATTAAATAAATAAATAAATAAATAAATAAATAAATAAATAAATAAATAATAAAAATAAATAAATAAATAAATAACAAATAAATAAATAAATAAATAAATAAATAAATAAATAAATAAATAGTGTCATTGCTTTCACTGTCAAACATCGTGGTGTTTATCGATTGCGAAATCTAGCTCTGCGGTATCATCTTTCTTATATCGGCGTTTATTTTATTTTTATTTTGTCAACAGCAACTAAAATAACTTGTAAATATTTAAGTTGTTTTTTGTCGCGAAAATGAGGACATCAACATATTTGTTTTCCCTTGACACCAAAGAGAATTCTTTAACCCTTTACCCAACGCGGCCGATATCAAAATTTATTATTTTAAATATAATTTTTCAAAAATTTTCCACAAAACCATATCATGTGGCCCCCTCATTGGAACGAGCTCAGTGAGCTCGTTCCAATGAGGGGTCACATGATATGGTTTTGTTGGCAATATTTTGAAAAATTTAATTTTTTCAACTGCTCAATTTGCTTATTACGTGGACGGATGCGGACGATTCGTTAGGTAAAGGGTTAAAAAGCTGTCGACGATTTCGAAGTGTCGGAAAATTTGACAAAATCTGAAAATTTCTTTTTGGTTGGGCATTGTTTATTTATAGTAACAATCCTCCGTAAGATGGTGGTAGGTGAGAAACTATTCTATATGTAATCAATGTGCGTTCCAGCAATCCAGTTGAACAGCCCAATGACAAAATTAATAGCACATTGTTTTTTTCTCGAAATTAATGACACATTGTATTTTGATTACAAATGAAAAACAAACGTCTGAAAATAATCCCGTTCCACATTTTGTTTTCAAAAGTGACGCATAAAAAACATATTTAAAACACTATTCTCTCGAATGTTTCTTCAACCTTCTTTATTCGTGGGTGGGGATATCGATTGTCTCCCGGGAACATGTTAGAAAGTGTTCTTTCATCTCGCTCCAAAGGTTATTGGCTTCTATCTTTTCCTTCTCGAATCACAACATTTTCTGTGCTTCTGTACCTCTACTAATTTTTCCTAACAATGTATCTAGAAATATTGTGTACAATGCAGTGCTCAAAATAACTTTTTTTTCTTTGCGTAGATTTCCCAAAAATGAATAGCATTTTGTAAAAATTACACAGCTGTTTTTGTATACCAGAGTTATGTTATGCTGTTTTGTATTGAATTTTTCTAAGTTGATAGAATAGTTTCCGTCCATTTCTGGGCATTTCCAAATGATCTGCAACACATGAAACATTTACTATGTTTTTTTTTAACTGAACTGCCTTTAAGGGTTGCATGGACTTGGATATTTTCAATTGGCGTCTTGGTTGTTTAATAGAGTTCTCAAAATGGAAGTTGGGATTTTTAATTTGATGGGCTTGAAGTTATTTTTAATGGACATTTTATGCAAAATGTTGTAAAAAGAGGAAGAATGTAAACCAGTAGAATTCATCTTACATATGAAGTTGCTAATGATGCCTGATGGAGAGTTAATCTGAGTTATGTCTGGAATGTTCCCCAATCAGAAGTAAAGCATCAGTGAACTAGTTTTCAAATTTGTTTGCAAATTTTCATTTACATTTCGCAATACAAGATAATCAACTACAGCCTAGTAGGCTGCAGTTGATTATCTTGTATCGCAAAATGCTATACATAATTGAACATTGTGTAGCTTTTTGCAAGTTTTGCATAGCAAAAAGCGATGCGACACCGCTTATTTTGAGCCCTGATACAATGTATCTAGAAATATTGTGTAGCACTTTTATTTACTGTGCGATGCATATTTGTAAACTGATGATATATATATTTGTCTTCATGGTCAGTTTAAAGTATATAAATACATGAATAACACCTTTAAGACCTGTTTCTTTTTATTACACCAGCTTTCGACTAATCATAGTCTTTATTAAGTGACAGACACAGTACAATTTGACTGTATATAGACTACACCCATTGTAGCTTGGTGTACCAAATGTTCACCCCAAGTGGTGAACATTTGGTACACCAAGCTACTTTGGGTATATTTTATTTATACCATGATTGTCAGATTATGAAGAGTCGCTATTATTTTTTCTCAATTTTACTGAACAGCAGACGTACATACGTGCGAATCTGTTTTTGTTTGCACGAGCACCGGTGGGCGGTACTTCCGCTGTCAATTTTATCGCCGAAACGAAATGGAAAAAGAAACGCGTAAATCACGGGGTCTTTTTCACTCTGATAACATAATAACATACTATTTCGAGTTATGGATGCTTTATTAACACGTGACAACGTATGTTTGTTACTTTTTCGTATCTTCTGATGTAAACTCATTTAAAACGTAATAAATAATTGCTTTTTCTCATTTCACTCTCGCGAGGCGACCAGCGATAAATTTAATTTTGCATTTAGGCGGAGGTCACCAAAGGTCAACTTGGATGTAGTTCCACTGTAGGTGTAAATTTTTACTATTGAAATCCAATTGCTGACGTGTTCACCACGGTTGGTGTGTAAAGCTAAATGTTTTGTCATAGGCCTTTTTATATATAGTAGAATAGGGAATCGTGGTATAAAAAATATATAGCACAGTTGAAGACGTGGGGTAACGTAACGTGACGTTTCACGTTGGATATAAGCAAAAAAGTGTCTGTAATTGACACGCGAAATGTGGGCATCAGAAAAGAGGTCTCATGGGGAATAAAATGATAGCCAGGAAGACATGAATCCTGCATCTCTATTAAGTTCTGTATTACGGCTATCAAAATACGAAACGTGCTTTCGTTCAATAGACCATTTTTACATTCCGCCATCTTACATCCGGGTCTTCATTTGCCCCCACAAACTGGCTTTATTTATCAACAATGATCACACGTGTACTGAACTGCAGATCGGCATTGAAAGCTTCATTTTTCGCCTTCGTTTTATCAATTAAAATCCGACAATTTACCTAATCTGCGTTTGTTCTCATCCAAAGAGAAATTAGAAATAAATTTGTGTATTTTGCGATGTTATTTTCCATACTTATCTGTTATCATATTCATGTTGTAATACAATCCTTCATGTTCGTTCCGACGTTCGTCACTCTCAACTTCAATGTACCGTCGGCTTATTTAAAGCTAAAAATGTTTTTGTTCGTAGAACGGCAGGCAGGCACACAGTCGAATTTTGTCTCAAAAGAAAGACAGCAATGACAACAAATATTTATAATGTGGAAACGAACTATCAGTGTGGCGTGCAGTACTGTACAGCAGACGTGGGTGCCATTTTTAGTAACAAATCTGAATGGCTCGTTTCTACGGGCATATCGAGTCCCAAATGTACGATGACGCTGTGTACAAACGCTCAGATGAAAATAACAAGTACATGTCAGGAATATAACATTGCAAAATACACAAATTTCTAACATCCAACCTTTATTCTCTTTGGAGATGAGAACAAACGCAGATTAGGTAAACTGTCGAATTTTAACTGATAAAACGGGGACGAAAAACGTAGCTTTCATTGACGAGCAGCAGTTCAGTACACGTGTGATCAATGTTGATAAATAAAGCCGGCTTGTGGGGCAAATGAAGTCCCGGATGTAAGGTGGCGGTATGTAAAAATGGTCTATTACTCTCCTCCAGTAAGTGTCTTGTAGATAGCCTTTTAATACTTGGATCCTACTGTCTTTGACCGAATGGTAGTTCGACGCGAGATGATTTGCAACTGGTAAATCATCATGATTGTTAATATTTTTCCGATGTCCCGTGATTCGCCTGCATGGCACCTGTGAAGTTTCGCCGAAAATAATGTACATCAGGCCACCACGCACATGTTATAACATATGCAATATTGCTACTGCTGCAGATAAATTGTCCTCTATTATTATCATATTTATATTAAATTGTCTGCTATTATTACCATATATATACATAATGCAGCAACTGTTTTGGCTTGTCTAAAAATCCTTTAAATCCTCTAGTGAAAGAAGGAACAGTTGTACTTTAACATGAAGCTATGAATGTTTTTTTTTTTCAACTGATTTCCAGCACATGCTTCTGTGTTTATGTTTCATCAAAGTTTCAAACATCTGTAGTATTTAACCCTTTAACCCAACGTAACTGCCAAAACTGGCCATCGCTATTCACAAAAAATCACCATCCAATTTTCATTATGTTTTCACTTTCTGTCACAAAAACATAGTTTATGACCCCTCAATGGAACGAGCTCTTTGAGCTCGTTCCCATGAGGGGTCATAAGCTATGTTTGTGACCAAAACAAATTAGTTATTCAAGAATTTTATTTGCAAGTATCGTCTCCCTTTCATGTTAGTTAAAGGTTTAAAAAATACATTTTTCTCTGACTGAGTGAATATGAAATTCTCATTCGTATTCATCAGCAGAAATTCTCAAACTGGTGTGTAATTGTAGTGTTTTGTTGATTTTTTTATTCGTCTAACACCCATTGTACACGTTCGTCTAATACATGCGACTGTTTGTGAAAAAAAACATTGTGTCATATATTTCTGCAAAAAGACAATATGCATTTAATTTTGACCTGGATCTAAAATTAGATCAGTGGGTTAGCTATTCAAAACAACATATTTCTTTATTTTATGAATTATCCAATCAGCGCATATCCTTAAATCACAACTCAGCAAATGACTGAGGTCAGTACAAAAAGATGGTTTGCCATTTCCAGAAATGTGTATTCAACTGGCTGAATAAATTGATGAAATTGAAATTTTGAAAAGCGAACACAGAAAGTCAAGTAGATACGAAAATATATAACCAGAAGCAAAGAAAACACAGGGATAAATGAACTAAACGGGGGCGCGGTGGCTCAGTTGGTAGAGGTGCAGGCTGCAAGCCGAGAGGTCCTCGGTTCGAATCCCACCTGCGGCAACCGCGTTGTGTCCTTGGGCACTTCACCCCCATTGCCCACGTGGGGGCACGGTGACGCTGTGTACTAAGGCGTACTGCACGTCGATGGTGCACCTGCCTTCAACCAATGCTAACCCTGCTTGTGTGGAGTTAGTATGTTGGGCAGCTGACAGTTGTTCGCCGTTGCTCGGTGGTTCTCTCCGGGTACTCCGGCTTCCTCCACCCGTAAAACTGTCGTGGTCATGATTCGCCATTGTGCAGAAATATGTGACCTTAAACACCAATAAATAAATAAATAAATACAAGTAATGAACTAAACTGAGCATTTATATTGTAGATATTTTTATTGCAATGAAATAGTTACTTAGTGTGAGTATTTTTAAATTGCAATGTTACACAGCACTAAAGATTGCAATGGCGAAAGGGGTCAGCTTAAAAGTCATTAGAATGTATTCCAGTATCGATCCTCCACTTTCTTGTGACTATCATAAAACATCCATACAGGACAGTGACATGGACTGGTCGTAATCTACGCATGGGCAATGGTGTCCACGTATGCGTTTAACAGGAAAAATCATCATCAGCAAAATTTTAATTACATTTTTATGATTATTCCTATAATTAGTGTTTGGAACCTGGTATTATTACATCCGTGGAAATATTGCCCACCCGTGGTACGTGACCTGTCCACAGCGTCCGTGCTGTAGCACTGTTGACTTCTGCAGTAGGAGTGAGGTTTCACGAGGAGAACAAACAAAAATTTGCTTTTCATTGATGCAAACGTAATATTGATCTTGCCCAAGTTCCTTGAACACTGTAATGTGTTTTAGTCATGCGATTGATTAATCATTGTACTTGTTAAATAACCGAAATGAAATGAATAGCTTTGTTCTTGGTAAAACTGATTTGCTTCCAGAGACTAAATCGTTAGAACAGCTATAACGTCTTGTTCAAGATACATTAACTCTTGGAGTGCCACCGTCTCACAAAATCCACCTCTAACAAAAGAAGAAAACGCTATTCCAGGAATAATTGTGAATGAACTCCGCTTGTTGCATTTTTAATTTCTTTCGGATTTACCGACTCGATTATATCACGCATATTAATTTTCTAGGCGGACATTAGAAGCGCAGTGTTATTTTCAAGACATTCTGCGCTTCTAACGCCCGCACAGACAAAAAATTAACTCACACATAAATAAAGCATAATTGTCAAAGTCTTAAGCACTGTCTTTGGAGAAGTCGTAACTGAACTGCATGACGTCATGTCATAATTATAAACACAGAATTTGCTCGACCAAGTAACTTGTTTGTTGTAAAGGCACAAATAGGCAGTTCACCATCGGACATTTGGGCTTCCCACATTACAGAGTTTGTCACATGTAGATTAGTTCTAAAAAGGACACCCCCCTACCGCCACCCCAGTCGCAATACCTCTCAGGGGATAGCGACTGTAGGATTTTTAGGACTAAAGGAACAACAAATATAAGAAACGTCACGATGCGTGAATGTGCACGTCAATAAAGCGCGTGTACCAGTCAGCGCGGAAGAATAGAACGAGTGACGCAGCCTCGAGTTTTAGCCTTCCGCGATGGCACTAGTGCGGTGATTAACAATTTACCCAACGTAACGTCCAAAACCAGCAAGCGCTATTCTCAAAAATCGCCGATTAATTTTCATTATTTTTTTATTTTTTTTGTCTCAAAAACATAGGTTATGACACCTCATTGGAACGAACTCGTTCCAATGAGGGGTCATAACCTATGTTTTTGAGACCAAAATCGAAAAAGATTAGTTATTCAAGAATTAATTTTGCAAGTGTCGTCTGCTTTTCATGTTCGGTAAAGGGTTAATCAATCGCATAATTATATCGACCGCATTCACACATCGAGGCATTTTGTGTGTATTTGACGCATCTCTGACTTGGACGCCATTTATTAAATAATTCAAACATAAGACATTTCTGATGTCTGCTTGAAATAAAAAACAAAGAAATCGGATGTGATTCGCAAACACGTGTGACAGGTCGATACGTAAGCAGAAAAATATAATTAAATAGTGTGTTCAAATAGGTCATATTTTCGTATTTTTAGAAATTAGCTGCCTTTATCGAGAGATATTCGCTTCAAAGTTAAAACTTGAGTATTATACAATAACTGCCCATTTATAGAATAAGTTCAATTTCGTTAATTTTGGTGGAATTGAACCAAAACATATTCCAGTTGACATTCGATTTACTGGATGTCACCACAGCTTCCGAATTGATCTGGACCAGAAAGCGACTTCTCGATTGGTCGATTACGAACATGGGCGGAGTTTAGTTCTTTTGACGGATCCATGACGTCACATATCAAAATAGTCCGTCAACGGAAAATCAGCATGGAATACGGCTTCCGTACAAAATAGTAAATATGGAACTCGTGGAAAAGTAATAGGCGTGTAATAATAAAAAAATATGTTTGTATAGCCTCTTTTCGATGTATAAGATGGGTTCAAAGTACTTTAGAAAAAAGAACACAGCAACCTGTAAAAGAACGGTTAATAATGGATCACCAGTGAATGACTTTTGAATAGGAATGTTTTCAAACTTGTTTTAAAATCTCGAATGTCTTTACAGTGCCGGATATTCCAAATTTTACGATTCTGGAAGCAGAAGTAACTAGGGCTGAAACGGTTGGCTCATTTTCGTAACCGACTAACCGAGACCTATAACCGGATAATATCCGGTTATCCGTGGCCATTATTTCACCGAATATGGGATTAAAACTATAGAAATTGAAAAGCAGTATTCTCAAACTATTCAGTAGTGTGTATACAAACGAAGGTTGTCGAGTACTCGACAACGTTCGTTTGTATACATACTACGGAATAGTTTCTGCGATTACTCATTACTCACGGAAACTGCCGATCATTAACGAAGTCTTGAACACCAAAGTCGATTGTTTCTCAATATACTCAACGCGTCTTCGATGTGTAATATTTCACAAAGGAGAAGCGGCAGATTTACGTTTAAAACGTGGAATGACGATCACTATCGATATTTCGCATAAACGGTTGACAGTTTTTCTAATCGGTTAGGTAGCAAACTGGTTTCAAACCGATTATCCGGTTAACTATTTCAGTACTAGAAGTAACGTTTGTAACGTTCTCCGAACCTTTAAAAATCTGTTTTGGGGTATTTGAAGAATTCTATTATAAACACTTGGGCACAGTGTTCGCCTCGGTGTGCACATGTTGAGACATGACCAGAGATAAGGTGAGGTGTTTCCATGTAAGTGTTTGATCACCAGAAGAGGGATATTGTTTCAACTCCAGTTCTGTCTGTAAGCCAATGGACTGTTTTTAACAAAGGTGTTGCATGGTCTCTTTTTGGATTTACAAAAACCAGATTAACTGCATGGTTTTGTATCTTTTGAAGTCATTGCATTTGTTTCTGAGACATTAGTTCAGTTTTGATGAGATAAAATAGCAGATTAGTAGTGTGGTTGCCTTTACCGTTAAAACGCGACGGGCTGAACCTGTTCGTCTTATATTAAGGTGACACGTACGGCAACATGCCCATTCATTGAAACAGTTGAGTCAATGTATCGCTTGAAAGGGATGACAGAATTCCATATTGTAAATTTTTTGTCACACAAGGTGGCCAACTTTAGCGGGTTAGTCAGTTAAAGTATCCTTAGTCTTCTCATCATTTAGTTCCAATCAATTTCTCGTCATCAGCTGTTTAACACCCTTCACTCTGATGTCAAAATACCAAAATTTCAGGAAGCTGTTTTTTTCCCATAATGCATCTAGAAATTTACCCAATTCAATCTCGTTTGACAGAGCTCAATGAGCTCTGTCAAACGAGATTGAATGGGTTAAATTTCTAGTTGCATTATGAGAATTTTTTTCTGTCTAAAATTTAGATATTTTGACATCAGTGTGCAGGGGGTTAACAAAATCTGTTTGAGTTTCCATAGTCTGCAATACGTCATCAAAATTACCTGCGTAGGGGGTTTGAAAAGTTAGGTATCATAAGCATTATTTATGATCATCAGACCTTTCTTGAATAATTATACATGAGAGGGATTGAGTGTTTTAGGTGAACCAGTCTGGGTCCATACGGAGGCTTGCGCCAAATTTGAGATTCGACGGAAGGGAAATAAACCACTCTTGATAACAGCTTGAATCTATCAGTCTGATATGAAAAGGATTTGAGGGCTTTGCCTATATGACCAAATGCCACTTGAAGTCTCTCTGACAGTATCTGATCATCTATCGTACCAAGATCGGAACGACAGATGAGCAGATATTGGCAAAGCGACGCCAAGTGGCATTTGGTCTGATAGACAATGTCCTCAAATGATTATCGTATCTGGCAGCAGATGGATCTAACAGAGATAGCCAAGTAACATGGTCTTCATCATCAATCATCATGATTAATAATGTGTAAATGTTAGTGATTAACCGATAAGGATTTGAGACCGTCATCTGCATGCCGATTAGTTGAGCACACAATCTGTCGATTGTGAGTGCCGATATCAGATAGTAACAACCAAAAGGAGTAGTAAATTTAAGAATGCAGAGAACATGGTTGATTTTAGAGTACAGTCAGGTTGATTGGTTAGTTGACCTCGAGAGTATGTCAGTGTGTGTATTAAAATAAAAATACGACATCAGTGGAAACAAGTTAACAGCGCAGCTGCGCTGCGCTGTCAACTTGTTTCTGCTGATGTCGCATTTCATTGAGTCATCGCGCAACACGTGGCATGTGTGTCATGTGCAGCAATCAAGGGGAAGATGAGACCAATCAATAAAATTAGGCTAACCTTGATTCATGCCAATCAGTGTGGCAACTTATGTTTGTTACTACTTGTACGAGATTGGTAATCACACCTAAATACAAACAATGTTGATCCAGTGGTGTTCCATGTAACCATCGGCATAGACCGATGTTCAAACACCTCTACCGATGGTCAACCGATGGCTTGAAATCGGCCGATGTCAGAATCAATTGCCGAACATCGGTTGATCAGTAGTAGATATGCCGTTAAATTAGAGTCCGGGTAGCGTTGAGGCGCCAGTTGAGTATTATTTCTATCTTGCACGTGCAGGTTAGCTATCTTGCATCTGCAAGTTACTATCTTGCACGTGCAGGTTAGGTATCTTGCACGTTCAGGATAGCTATCTTAGAGAGTAACTTGCAGGTGCAAGATAGCTAACCTGCACGTGCAAGATAGCTAACTTGCAGGTGCAAGATAGCTATCCTGCACGTGCAAGATAGCTAACCTGCACGTGCAAGATAGTAACTTGCTGGTGCGAGATAGCTAACCTGCACGTGCAAGATAGCTAACATGCAGGTGCAAGATAGCTATCCTGCACGTGCAAGATAGCTAACCTGCACGAGCAAGATTGTAACTTGCACGTGCAAGATAGCTAACCTGCATGTGCAAGATAGCTAAGCTGCACGTGCAAGATAGTAACTTGCAGGTGCAACATAGCTAATCTGCACGTGCAAGATAGTAACTTGCAGGTACAAGATAGCTAACCTGCACGTGCAAGATAGTAACTTGCAGGTGCAAGATGGCTAACTTGCACGTGCAAGATAGAAATAATACTCAGCTGGCGCCTCAACGCCTCCGTACATGTCTGTAGGATGAATAAATTAGTATTTTGTGTGGGAACTGAATGTTGAATCCAGTTCCAGATACCAGCATTACTGTATCTATTTTACAAGCTCTCCTTTACACAGCCCCAAGCTCAGACCAAACTTGCGCTTGTAAACGGTGAACATTAGGATATATGTAAAATTACTTCGCCACACTTTATCCCTGCTGTTGACATTTAACCATTTCGCTGCTGTGCAATTACGTAATATCTTGTGCTGAGCCATATATTGGAGGGAATGGGGTTAAAGTGAAAAAAATGAAAGCGCCAATAACGTTCACGTATTTGTAAATTTAAAACTGTTATTATACAATACGTGGATAGTGTGTTATCAGTAAATCACCCCTGGAGTGGCGATTCCGCCCAAGCAATAATTGCAGATTTGTTGCAAACCATAACAAGCACAAGTAAAGTTCCAGCCAATGGACCTCCGGGTTAAACCCGGAGGTCCATTGGCTGAAACATTGTTTGTGATTTTTGTCCATATGTGCAGAATTTTGAAAGTGATACTTTGGGTGATACCTCCACTCTATGGGTGATTTTGTTACAATCCATTCTCCACGTACTGTATATTGGAACAACGTTGACGGAGTTCAACAATGTTTCCAAAAGAACTCCCAGCCACACTCCATAAATCTCAAAAGAAAAGACGTCTAGTCGAGTTGAATTTAGTTCCTATTTAATGGACTGACCATGTAGTCCAAACTTTGCTCCACAGGCCGTAATATAATTTTTGTTTTGTTTTGTCGCTGCGTGGCACAGGACAACAAAAAACAATTATTTATGTTGGGACAAGTTTGGACTATTGAGTTCGTTGTTGCCTCGGGTATTTCGGAATTTACATAGACGCGAAAAATGGTTGAGATCAAATGGATAATGCCATATCGTCTGTCGCTTGCATTTCCTATAACATGCGTTCTATTGAGAATAACAACGAGCTATGATATCCATTCCCTGTACATGTATGTGGTATCTCCGTACTGAGTATGGACTTGTCGCACAGGCCGTCAACAGTTGGTTCCGTACTCAATATGGACATGTAGCAGCGAAAGGGTTAAGTAGCGCGAGATGTATCCTGCTGCTGACATTTTAAAATGACAGCTTACTTGAAAGTGAGATGCACCAAAGCGTGATAGTGATAGTGCACTCTCAGAAATAAGGTTGCGACTATAATAACGAGACAGAAGAAAACGTGTTTTGTTAACGCATGGCGCACTGATTGTGAACATCAAAATTTCAACCTGCATTTTTTTCCATAATGTGACTGGAAATTTAAGAAATTATCCAGTCCTGTTTAAGAGAACTCCTCCAGCTCTCGCAAATAAGACTGAATTAGGTAAATTTCCTTGGTCTTAAGAATCATCCATTTTCCATTCGAATCGAATCTCGAATCGAATCGGGAATATTATTCTAATTCGAATCGAATCAGGGGCGTCTTGAAGATAACCGATTGGGGAAAGGAGTGTGATGTAAACCTAAGGGTTGTTCTGACAGTGATGGCTCAAGTCTCGACTGACAAAATATTCCAACTGCATCACCAAAGCAATCCTTGTTCGAAGGTGCCTCGGTGATGTAGTTGGAATATAACCTTGTAAGGATTATCGTTCAAAACAGACACGGGTGCGAGAATCATCGGTACTAGGCACTGCATTGGGCTAGCCTCTAGCGACAGCTCATCGGTGATATTACCTGGAAACCTTAAATTGTCTTTCAACCGTGGTAGTGTCTAGCGACTAGAATTAGCATGGCTGCTGGCCTGGGTACAGATGTTGTTTCTGTTTAGAGAGCCGAAGCTACACTCAGTCTTTATTTTCAATATTATTTATGTACAATTTCCACCAGAACTACATGTATTGTGAGACGACGGAGATAACTGATGCCAAGCTATATTCCAGTGAAAAGATTCGAATGGAACCGAATAACAACTTAAGGTTCGAAATCGAATCGAATCTGGAAGCTTCACAGGACCCTACAATTTCCATTTGCAATGATGGGAAACATTTGCTTCTGAGACGTTCGCTATTTTAACATCAGTGTGCAGTATGTTATTTTATTCTGGCATTGCTACTGTGAAGAACGTTCCTTTTTTAAACCTGCATCCACCTACGTAAACCAGTTGGAAATGCTGTACAAGTTCAAACGTATCGACAAAGTCATGTCCACGGGCGCCTGCGCATAAGCGCAATCCAGGAGCATCAGTCACAGACTTCAAAAATATTCGCTTTACTTCTTCGGAATTAGAAATCTTATCTCTCTGAGGTGTGTCCTCCTCATCTTGTGTTGTTGGGGAATCAGCTTCGGCAATTTGTTGTTTGGGGAGATGTGATGTTAAGTTTAAAGAGACAATAAGCCACTATTTTTCGTTTTGCTAAAGTACAATACGGCCGCCGTGGACCGATCACTTTCCACGGGTGGGTAATATTTCCACGGACGCAATAATATTAGATTCCAAACACTAATTATAGGAATAATCATCCAAAATTTAATTAATGAAGCACCGGGTAGAACCCGGTGCTTCATTAATTAAAATTTTCCTGATGCTGATGTTTGTACTTGGTAAACGCATGCGTGGACATCACTGCCCGCTCGTAGATTTCGCCTAGTCCACAGTGACTGTAATATATCCTTATGTTTCATATAGCATCCACATGGAAGCGTTCGAATCGACTAAATAATTAATTTGAGGGCGATAATTTGACTTTGTAAAAAAGGAAGGCAGATTTTTTCATCCCGATCTGATTTCTCGACCACCTACGAACATTTCCGGGACAGCACAAATTGCTATGTAATTTTCCATATTTGTCGAAATTAGCTTTCGCAGAAGGACAAAGGTGAGGTTTTGAATACACGTATTCTATTTATAGCGTATGCGTTCCTGTAATTCTGGTTGCCTGTATTAATACGCGCACTGTTGGTTTTTTTTGGAAGCGTCACCGGACTTTATTTAAAATAATACAAAGTTGTTGATCCAGTAATATCCAATTATTGATAAAATAATGCACATTTATCATTCGTGGTGATCAATCATTCGGACAGCAGCGAAGGCAAACATATTTTTCACGTGTATTTAGAAATTATATCATGCTGTTATGTTTATTCCCGATCACTTTCAGGCATTTTTATTTTTCTCTTCGTACTCTCGTGTCTTCTAAAAATTTGTCTGCATTCAAGTTTCATAATTAGAGATTTAAGTATTTTAGCGTTGCTTCATCCTCTTTTAATACAAGCAAAATCAGAGATTCATTTTTTTTAAATCAGCGGCTTATTGTCCCTTAAAAAGACAAAAATAACCAAAAAATAACAAAATGTAATTTGACTCACCTGCCATCCAGAAGTACAGCGTCAAAAGATAGAATTTCGTCTTGTAGAATTCAACAGCCTGAGTGGAGCTCCATATTAATAAATAAGATCCTGACGTCATTATCATTCCAACAGTGCTTGCTATTCGAGGTCCAAATTTGTCAAAGAACATTCCTGGAAAAACAGCTAGTCCTCTTCCGACATTCATACCAGATACAATAATCTCAACTGAAATAAAAATAGAGAAGGTGTGGTAGGGGATTCGCGAAGATGAGCGATTTTTGTTTCTTTTCTGGTGAGGGGATGGTATAAACCTGATTTGTACTGAATGCAATGGCTCAACTGATAAAATATTCTTACTACGTTATCAAGGCAGACCTTTGTTGAAGGCATGCATATAATATGGCCACCCAGGATTTTCACTTTCCACGGGTTGGCAATATTTTCACGAACTCAGTAATATTAGATTCCAAACACTAACTGTAGGAAAAATTAGCAAAAATTCAATTAAACCTTTACCCAACGCAGACGATATCAAAATTTATTGTTTTAAATTTTTCAAAAAATTTCAACAAAACCATATCATGTGATCCCTCATTGGAACGAGCTCGACGAGCTCGTTCCAAAGAGGGGTCACATGATATGGTTTTGTGGATTTTTTTAAAAAAATAGTACTTTTTCAATTGCTGAATTTGCATATTACGCTGACGGATGTGGCTCCTTCGATGGGTAAAGGGTTAATGAATCACTGGGTATTTGATCATAACGATATATATCATTAAACGCATGTGTGGACATCAATGCGCACGCATGGATTACGACCAATCCACAGCAATTGTACATAATGTAGTTGGAGTATTGGTCAGTAGGGATTGTAATTAAAACACTCAAGACATCTTTAAAATTTATTTACAGATAAATAACATATACATGTAATCATGATGCAACCTCTTATTTGATTAACAGGCAACGTACTGGTAGTCGAAATTGCTAGTGTCCACCGCACACCCCTCCCCAACAGCCCGAATCGGGTACTGCAGATCTCCATTTGTGTGCCCAACTCTGTATGTGACATAACAAAATATATCAAATCAAGTATTGTAAGAAAGTATACAATTACAAGCAAATCACATCGATATCTAAGGCACAAATCAAAGTCGCTATTGAAAAAAAACCTTAGTGACGTCCCCTGGTGAAATTGTCTCCTAGTATTTCAGCACTTACTGATATACTATCACAGTAGAACTCAATACTTTTTATGAACAAACAGTTACCACACATCCAACATACACTTGGCATGTAAAGTGTGTGTTGTTCAAAGAAGAAAGTTTAAATATTGTTTTGTATTGCTATTGCTGACTTTGATGTTTCCTATATTGTAAGACATAGTCCGTCTTCTCATCACAGTAGTCCTTTCCCGGCTGGACATCCGAGAAGTGAAGCAGTTTTTGTGTAGTGTAATATAAATATAATGTTGTACTGGTTTTATAGGACCCGTCAACATGTGGTTACAAGGAGGTCAAAGGAAGGGCCATATATCTCCCTTGATTGGAACAAGATGCCATCTCGTGTCCTGAGTTCCAATGTGTTCTATGTGCCTATTGGCACATAGAACACATTGGAACTCAGGAGACGATCTGTTACGTTCCAGCAATTCAGATGACGCCTTCTTCCGCTCAACGGCGAAAAACTGTGCCTTCTTCCACTGAAGGGGCGATATTCTGTACCCTCAAGCCTGCGATTCAGGGTACATAAGATTCTGACAGAGTACACGGAGCTATGTACCCCACCGCACACCTGTATAACTATATTATGTAAGTGTAGGGGCCTCGATACAGGCCTAAGCGTTGAAAATGTCTTAAAGCTCGAACATTTACAACAGTTGTATTCAATGCATCAGCGTCATACACATATAAATATATAATAAAAACTCTGGAGAGCCTCGTCCGGACGTTTCGGTGTTATTCTTCATTTCTTTCTCCGTGGAAAACATTACTATGTTATTCAGTCAAAGATAATAAATACTCCGAAGTTCCGTTATATTTGGGAAAAGCGCATAAAATAATAATAATAATAAATATTATTATTATTATTATTATTATTATTATTATTATTATTATTATTAACTGGATTATTTTGAAAATCGCAAGCTAATTTCAAGAAGCCATCAAACGAAACACGGGTATCACACCGACTGAGACCAACAATGAAAAGCTGTATGCCGCCTTTTAATGTATTAAGTCGCTGAATAACGCACCCACGTCGCCCCATGCTAATACAGAATAACAGACCTGTCCGTTGACAGTAAACTGTGGCCAAATTTGTGATAGCGGCTTCTAAACATGTTCACTGTTATCTGTAGGAAATCTGCCGAGCACGATCATAGCATTTTGAACTCTTGAAAAGGTGTTTAACCCCCCCCCCCCCCTCGCCCACCCCACTCCAAAAAAATAAATACATAAGATTTGCGGTTTTAGTTAACATGTATTGAATGATGAAAGTTTGAAGCGACGTAAAAACTTCAAAAATAGCAATAAATCGAAAAACTAAAAAACATCTATCTCCTAATTTTTTTAGCTCTATAAAATACTAAATTTTAAAAAAAATCAGCTGTGTTTTAATTTTTGACGCCACGACCCACTTTGACGTAACACAGAGTTCGACCGTAAGGGTTAGGAATTTGCAAGGACGGCAACACATTTTTAAATTTAGTTTTATGTGGAGATTATATTTCTAAAACTTTGAAAGACTGATGCTCAAAATGAGGTTGAAAATAAAAGCTATAGAACAAAACGTAAACTCGGCATGGTTGACATCAGGGCTCAAAATAAGCGGTGACGCGTCGCTGTTTGCTATGCAAAACTTACAAAAAGCTACACAATGTTCAATTATTTATAGCATTTTGCGATACAAGATAATCAACTGCAGCCTATTAGGCTGCAGTTGATTATCTTGTATCGCAAACTGTAAATGAAAATTTGCAAACAAATTTGAAAACTAGTTCACTGATGCTTTACTTCTGATTGTGGAACATTCCAGGCATACCTCAGATTAACTCTCCATCAAGCATCATTAGCAACTTCATATGTAAGATGAATTCTATTGGTTTAAATTCTTCCTGTTTTTACAACATTTTGCATAAAATGTACATTAAAAATAACTTCAAGCCCATCAAATTAAAAATTCCAACTTCCATTTTAAGAACTCTATTGATCAACCAAGACGCTATTTGAAAATATCCAAGTCCATGCAACCCTAAAAGGCAGTTCGGTTAAAAAAAACCATAGGAAATGTTTCATGTGTTGCAGATCATTTGGAGGTGCCCAGAAATGGATGGAAACTATTCTATCTACTTAGAAGAATTCAATACAAAACAGCATAACATAACTCTGGTATACAAAAATAGCTATGTAATTTTTACAAAATGCTATTCATAAAGTATCTATCTATCTATCAAAAACCCAAATATATAGCTACCTCTTTAACTCTTTCAAACCGGTGTGCATAAATGTTTGCGTGAAGAAAAAAAATTGTAGTGGGCGAGCAGACGATATAAAGAGTAATGAATCTGAAGCGAGGCTCGGTAATAATTTAAATTTACTGAAATCCCACCACCCACCCCCACCCCCACCCCCATCCATCCCCAACAAACAGGATGTTGTCGCCCATTTCGCCGTTGACAGTATTGACTGAAATGATACCTTCTAGGGCGCCGGTGTTAGAAGGGTCAAGCAGCGAATAGAGAAGTTCGATGAAGTCGAACGACTCTGCCCTCTTTCCTTTTCCCAGCACTACAGTATCTGAACTGTGGAAATG
The DNA here is from genome assembly GCA_031216915.1 of Pictodentalium vernedei. Classification (NCBI taxonomy): domain Eukaryota; kingdom Metazoa; phylum Mollusca; class Scaphopoda; order Dentaliida; family Dentaliidae; genus Pictodentalium; species Pictodentalium vernedei. The sequence goes on along the minus strand of CM062289.1, from coordinate 438,981,431 downwards.
GGAATGCGAAAACATTGCATTCTAGATGCAATTCTGGTGTGTTTGTCTTGATTCTGTTTTTGAGTTCGCTACATTCTATTTACGAAACACCCCAAAGTGTGTCGCAACCAGATGGAGATCTGATCGTGTAATGCGTAGGTTTTTGTGTTCCAGTACTGCAGATCATTTATATATTAAAGACGACTTACTTTCTGTCTGTGTGTAGTTGAAGGTGGATTTCATGTCGTTGACATAAGCGCTGACGACAAACATGGAACCGTGGATGAGTTTTTCAAAACAAGCGGCGATCAGTCCAGCGTAGGCCATAAAACGAAGAAACTTCCTCCGTTTGAATATCGGCACCTTTTTAGTAGGAAGTAGATTGAACTTAAAAATAAAACAAATTTACCATAAATGCTCAGAATGTCACGATGTGTGAATGCGTTCGTCAATACGGCACGAATGTCAGCATGGAAGGATAGAACAAGAGGTGCAGGTCAGATAGCATCTCGTTCTATCCTTCATCGATGGCATGAGTGCCGTATTGACGAACACATTCAATAATCGTAGCCTTCTGTGTTTGTTTTCATTATATCGTGGCACCGAAGAACAGTTTCACTGTCGGGACAATCAGCTGATCAGAATACAGCAATTTCTTGTCTGATTCTTCATTTATTTATGCGATTATCCCTTTACCCAACGTAACGGCCAAAACCGGCCAGCGCTATTCTCAAAAATCGCCAATTAATTTTCATTATTTTTTCATTTTTTGTCTCAAAAACATAGATTATGACCCTACGTTGGAACGAGCTCGTCGAGCTCGTTCCAACGAGGGTCATAACCTATGTTTTTGGGACAAAAAACTGAAAAAAGTACTTATTCAAGAATGTTTTTGCAAGTGTCGTCTGCTTTTCATGTTAGGTAAAGGGTTATGTGAAATATTGTTGTCTATTTGTTTGATTGTTGTTGTTTATCGACATTTTCGATGGTCAGGGACATAGGGTGCCGACCAGTTCTTTTATAGGTGTCTGAAGTTGTAGTACCTGGATAAAATTAACGAGCAACAGCGAGAAACAGTTGGAATTCCCAACGTGTGTTTGTTGCACGCCCTCTGTGACATAGAATCTATTAATTTAAAAATTCCAACATCATACAGTTCGGTCGTCTGCTTGAAATACAAATAAAATCAAACCTCGTGTGTGACAGGCAAACACGTGTGGCATATCGATATGTAAACAAAAAAATATAAATGAAAATTGTGTCCAAATGGGTTATTTGTTCAAATTTTTAAGAAATTAGCTGCCGTTATCTGAGAGATTTTTGCTTTAAAGTAAAAACTTCAGTGTTATAAAACCCACTCCCTATTTACAGAATGAGTTTAATTGTGTTAATTTGGGTGGATTTGAACAAAAACATTTTCCAATTGACATTGTATTTACTGACTGTCAAAGCAGCTTCCGAAGAGTATATTATTTGAACTGCTTTACCTTTCAGGGTGCTAAATTTCAAACCTTTGTAGGTATCCAATTAGTTACCATGTTTCTGAAATCTAATGACACAGATGAATTGTTGGTGATGTAGAATAAATGGACCCTGCTAGTTTATTAAGCTGTAACGATGCTTTTAACAGCCAATGTCATATCGTTTGAGTCAGTTTTACTTGCTGAGGAAGATGAAGTACCAACTAGCAGGGGTGAGCAACTGTGAGACTCTCAAACTTACTAAACCAGAATACAGCAAGCAGCGGTTGTAGGCACATGCGCTATCAATGTGCAGTATGCCGAAGTACGCAGCGCCGCCGCGTGTGTCGACGTGGGCAATTGGGACTAAGTGATATACCCAAGGTCAGAACGAACATGGCACAGGTCAGGATCACTATTTCGGTTCAATGTTCATATAGAATATACCCACAGTCGCCTGGTGCACCAAATGTTCACCAGTAGTAGTGAAGTGGTGTTAACCGCGAGCCTTTGGGGCGCGGTTAACACCACTTCACCACGAGTGGTGAGCATTTGGTACAGCAAGCTACTTTGGGTATATTTTATTTATACCATGATCCTCAAATTATTAAGAGGCGCTATTATAAGCTGTCTTGGACAACATCAAGGATACATGGAGATTTAATACCTGGATGTCGGTTTTCAACCATGAGGCGCAAGCCGAATGGTTGAAAACCGACATCCAGGTATTAAATCTCCATGTATCCTGGATGTTGCCTGAGATAACGATTTTGTGTCGCCTCCTAACACAGAAATAATGCCGAGATGTAAAATATGATCCTACATTAAGACTCAGGCGACGAAGTTTAAACCCCACACTGAGCCTCAGGTTTTGAACCAAACAGCGAAACAAACGTCACAGCAAAACTATAAATAGACCGAGTCTATTTCCGAATCGTTGTTTATAAACCAGGTCACACACGGAGAAGTGTTTCACTTTGGTGAAGTTTTAAAACCGATTCAAATTCAGTATCAAAGTCTTTCTCTGACAAATACTCTCTAAAATGCCGTGTGGCAGTATTATTTGATTTGACGGTGGATTTAGGCGTGAGTTCAATTCGTTTGCGAACGATGTCTCCATCGGCGTGACAAGCGAAGCGAGAGATTGACATTTTGTATTCCGCTCAAGCGATATCGAAGATAAACAGATGAGTTGCTCCCCTTGATGTTCTCATCCCGTAAAGCGCAAAAGTATATTTGCGAACCCGATTCAATCTGTTCAGTTCTCATCGAATACGATGGCCAACAAGAACTTCTACTCAAAGGACAGCAACGATGTTTTTTTTAATTTGTATTAGTATTCACTACAATACGACAATAATTTGGATATAACTTAACAGTTCTAATAGGAGTTTCTGAAATCGATGTAACCCAGTCGGGGTCAAAGGTTATTTTTATCACCTGGATGTTTCTCGGGTGACAAACGGGGAACAACGGCGCGCTCTTATCACCCGCATGTTTGAAGATAGCCGATACCATGGCTATTTGTTTCGGTCACGTTGACCAATCAGAAGACGCGATGCATACTGATACAGGGACAATAGTTTTTCTCGATTTTACTGAGCAGCAGACACACATACGTGCGCATCTGTTTTTGTTTACATGAGTATCGGTGGGCGATACTTTATCTGTCAATTTTATCTCCTATACGAAATAAAAAAAAGAATAGGGCCTTTTTCATTTTGTTCACATAATAACATACTATTTCGAGTTATGGATGCGTTATTAGCATGGGACAATGCATGTTTGTTAATTTGGGGTGTCTTATGGGGTAAACTTATTCAAAAACGTAATAATTAATTGCCACTTTCATGCCACTCTTCGGAAGGCGACGTGCGATAAATTTAGACAAGTTCACATTCAGGTCGACGTCACTAAAATTCAACTTGGATGTAGTTCTACTGCAGGTGTAAATTTTAACTACTTAAATCTCATTGTTGTCGTGTTCATCGCGGTTGGTGTGTAAAGTTAAACTTTATGTCATAGGCTTTTATATATAGTAGAAAAGGTAAGTATTGTATAAAATGATGTAACCACCGACACTGCAGTAAAGAATAAAAGCAGCCCATCAGTGACCTCGGGTCTATAAAACTATCGGAAGCTAAGTCTTAGATGTGCATTTGTTATTTAATATATTTGCCTTCACAAGTATAATAGGTAAATTGTTAAATAATTTAGCAATCTGAATGTAATGACCACCCGCCTGTGCACAAAAGAGGCTCCAACAAATATCTGTTTATTGTACGCTAGTATGTGAATTATCGCAAATTATCTAAAAGATATTTCTCAATATCCATCGACTCGATGTATATCGAGAAATATCCCTCCATAGCTTCCTAAATGACGTCACGCTTCGACGCATGACGACGCATTGAAGGAACGATCAGCTGATCTTTGTTATTGTTTTGAAACGTACGCATTTGGGTCGAACTGGGCTGAATATTGTGTCATAAAATGTCACGTAGCATACAGTACGTGGAGAGTGGATTGTAACTAAATCACCTGCGGAGTGGGGTTATCACCCAAGCTATAACTTTCAAATTGTGTACGCACGACAACAAACACAAGCAATGTTTCAGCCAATGGACCTCCGGGTTTAACCCGGAGGTCCATTGGCTGAAACTTTGCTTGTGCTGGTTATGCTTTGCAGCAAATTTGCAATTATTGCTTGGGTGGAATCTCCACTCTGCGGGTGATTTAGTGATAATACACTCTCAACGTTCTGTATAATAAAAAGAACATCTACTCCATTTTAGTCACTATAGGGAACTGTCTCATGATTGTGGGCCTGAAAGTTTTGTTTTTCACGATATAATATTCTCAGGCCCACACGATGAACTTTTTCAGTAGCTTCCTAAATGACGTTACGCTTCAGCGCATGGCGTCGCCTTGATTGTCGCCTTGAATGAACGATCAGCTCATATTTGTTATTGTCTTGAAACGTACGTATTTGCAGTCGAAATGGGCTGAATATTGCGCAGTAAAATGCCACGTGGCATAAAATAAATAAAGGATCTCAAACGAGTGATGTTTGGATATAAGATTTTTTTTTGAAACGAGTTTGATGAATTTGATTCACAACGAGACTTTAGGCGAGTTGTGAATCGAATTCATCAAACGAGTTTCAAAAAAATTTATATCCAAACATCACGAGTTGAAGATTCTGTATATCACATGAATTTTCGAATGTTTTTACACTTTTTATTTAATTCATTGTCTCTAAATTCTCCCAAAACAACCGACAATCAGTTCGTTGGCTCAGACGCTTCACACCATGACGTCATGAATGCGCTTTACTTGCACCTGTTGTCGTAATTGACGTCATGTGAACTACGCACAAGAATACAATGCTGCTGCTATGGGACCACGCGACGACTAGACACTAGTTGATAATCAGGAAATAAGACATGGGTTGTTACGTCGAAATTAACGACGTTTCATGTGATATAAAGAAAATCTACACTGTTTTAGTGAATATCGGGAATTATCTCATGAGTGTGGACCTAAAAGTTTTATTTTTCATGAGCGTTTGCGCGAGTGAAAAGTAATACTTTCAGGTCCAATCAGATGGACCGTCCACACGAAAACAGCATAGTTATCTTCTATATATTTTGTGAGTAAATCATATTAAATCAATGGACGTCTACGCACGGACTCCACGAAAAGGGAATAAAGAAATAGCCCATAACAGCTTCGATCGAAGTCCTTAAAGAATTAGACAGGTGGTCTGAGATCTTTAAAATGGTCATGAATTTTCTTCCTCTGAAGCGTTGAAGTATCTTGATGTGGGGCCCTGCAAATCACAAATCGTCGATTAGAATCGAATATCGAATGGAATTGGGCCTGTTATTCGAATCGAATCTCGAATTGAATTTTGTGCGTCTTGAAGATGATTGATGGGAGGGTGGATGCTGTACATATAATTGTTCAGACTTTGACCGCTCAATTCCCGACTGATAAAATATTCCAGCTACATCATCAAGGCATGCCTTCCTGGAAGGCATGCCTTGATGATGTAAATGGAATATTAGCCAGGAACCGATGCGATATTTACCAGCACTAAGCACAGCACAGGACTAGCCGTTGGCAAAAGCTCATCGTCAACATTGTTTGAAAACTTTAACTTTGTTTTCAAGAGCGGTAGAAACTAGTGAGACTGGAATTAGCAAAAGAGGTGTCATGGGTCAGATACTATTTATGTTAATATAGATGACATCACACTTTGTCTTTATTTTCAGCATTATTTATGTATAAATTCTATGTAAACTATACGTTTTGTGATACGATGATAATGACTAACACCAAGCTATATTCCCGTGTAAAGATTCGAAAGGAAACAAATCGGGCAGCTGATTTCGAATCGAATCGAATATCAACTTAAGGTTCGAATCGAATCTCAAATCTTCGCAGTGCCCTAACTAGAAGACTGGAAAACGATCAAATTCCTGTTAATTAAATATACCTTTTAATTGAGTAGTTATCGTAGACAAATTAGCAATTCAATTAACAGGGTTCTACTATAAAAATAATGCACTATTGGGAGCATCCAGTCATCTCGTGGTTGTTGCAAAAGTACTTTTCATGCGTTCATAAACTAATTTTGAATCAACTCTCAATAACGCATTTACTCCGGTAATTTCGTCAGTAATCTTATTACTGCCTTACGGGGACATCTCGACATCGGAAAGTGGTATAATAAATTTCCAATCAAGTTCTCAGTTACAAACTCCAAAATTTAGATTAAAAGCGGATATAATTGCTTCTCAATTTTAGCTCTTGGATGCATTCTATTCACTTGCTGTGAAACGGAACAAATTGTGTCCAATGACTTAATGATGTTTTTCTAGCCTCAAATATGGCAGCCATCTGTGAAATCTGCCAGCATTTTAAAGTATTTCCCCTTATTTTCACTTCCAAAGCATAACAAGCGCAAGCAATGTTCCAGCCCATGGACCTCCGGGTTAACTCCGGTGGTCCATTGACTGCAACATTGCTTGTATTTTTTGTCCATATGTTCAGAATTTTAAAGTGATGCTTTGGGTGATAACTCCACTCCAGTGGTGATTTAGTTACAATCCTCTCTCCACATACTGCAGCAACGATTTGAACATTTCCAAATCAGCGCTATTTGAATCGAATAGTTGGGCCAATTGCGAGTCGTATTTTGAAGCTTCAGAGTCTCCCGTCTCAATAATTTTTTTTATCATATGACTCGTCCGTTTTGTTCACTTTAAAACATTTGATATTTTGTTTTCATATTAATCAGTGATAAATGAAGCCTTCCGTCAATTTCATTGGTCAATTTCAAACCTAGATGATTTGATTGGCTGAACAAAATACAACTGGGTTACATTTGCATAACTTCAGTAGGGAGAATTTACGTTATCTGTCCTATTTAGGGTGGATTATATTGTATTAATCTTTTACCTACCAGAAAAACGCCATTCATTTTTTTATATTTTCGCTTTTTGCTTCCAGAACATAGGTTATGACCCCTCATTGGAACGAGCTCGACGAGCTCGTTCCAATGAGGGGTCATAACATGTGTTTTGGAAACAAAAAATGAAAATGTTAATTTATACGAGGATGTTTTTTCCAAGTCCGTCTGAAACTCAAGTTAGGTGATGGGTTAAAAAGTCATACTAAGTGGCTAATTTGTGCGTTTGTGTATCATATGATAAATAGAATATGAAATGAGTGTACTTCTCATATAATATTTATGAAACTCGTCCGAATTTTCAGTTTGGGCTCGCCAGAGGCTCGCCAAAACGGAAAATTCTTAGACTCGTTTCATAAATATTATATGAGAAAAACACTCATTCCATATCCTCTATATGTTATCTGGTCAATAGTTTTAGGCTATTTGGTATATTTGGTACGGGTGATCGAGTTTTTGTCACTGAATCATCAATGTCTTCTAGCTGTTGATTAGACACGAGCCTTAAAGTCCAGTCAGTGCCAGATGCTGTACGGTGATCAAAATGGTTTACATGGTTAACACTACTAGCCTGGCGAGTTGATTTTGTTCCCAATCACTGAAACACTGGAGAATCTTGGTATAAGTACCTTAATACTCACTTGTTCGTCTTGTCCATTGGGCAATAAGGGAGACTTTTCGTCCACATCTAGCGAAAGCATTGCTGTATCACCTTTGATTCAAATGACTGGAAATAAAAAAATAACAAAGCTATAAGGAGTTTGTAATTTATTATATCCGGGCACTGAAGAACAGTCTCACTGCTGGGACTATTAGCTGATCAGAATACAGCAATTTCCCTGTTTGGTTCTTCATTTATTTATGCGATTATTCAATTGCCCAACGTAACGGCCAAAACCGGTCGGCGCTATTCTCAAACATCGCCAATTAATTTTCTTTTTTGTTTCATTTTTTGTCTCACAAAACATAGGTTATGACCCCTCGTTGGAACGAGCTCATCGAGCTCGTTCCAACGAGGGGTCACAACCTATGTTTTGTGAGACAAAAAATGAAAACAATTAGTTATTTAAGAATTTTTTTTGCAAGTGTCGTCTGCTTTTTCCTGGTAGGTAAAAGGTTATGTGAAATATTGTTGTCTCTGTTTGTTTGTTGTTGTTTGACGACATTTTCGATGGTTAGTGACATAGGGTGTCGAACAGTTCTTTTATGGCGGATGAAGCTGGAGCAACTGGATAAAATTAATAAGCAACGAGTAACTGTTGCAATTCCCAAGGTACTAACCCGACACGTGTTGAAAGCAGATTTATTATATGACTACCACAAACAGCCCCTCAATACCACTGTAAGTTTGCCCACCAAATCCAGCTCTCTGGGAAACAAGAGTGTCAAGCTTTCCAGATCGTTATCATGCCTGTCTCAAACGAGGCGCATTTGAACGGACTATTTCTAGCCGTAACCCATAAATAAATATAGAACATTAGCACAGAACATAAACACGAGTGTCCCCTTATTAAACTTCGTCGACAAATATTCCAGTCGAGGTCTATTTGAAAATGCCGCGCTGAACAATTGCAATATAACAATTAACAACAATTTTCAAGATGCGAATCCATCAAAACGTAAGAGAATCTGTGTTATCGAAGGCGATTTCGATTGAAATTCAAGCCTTGCCTCCATTGTTTTGACTTTCAAGATTCATGTTCGACACGAACGTTCGATATTACCACGCGTTTGATTCCCCAATTCCATAAATTGTTAATGGCTATTTGGCTGATATAAGTCTTGTTGTATTTGATTTTTCAGGTGTTGTGATCAGTTTAAAATACTAATTGTTATATAAAAAACAAATCACTACAACAGTCAATTGGTCTGTGTTGTTCAAGCCTGGACATTATTTTTTGCCGGACAAAATGACAGGTACAAACTGATTCCTGTCGGACATTTAGAGACCATGCCGGCCTGGGGTAAAATCTTACCGGCAAAGAATAGGTGCCATCCACTGAAATTAGCTCCGGGTTTGACATTCTAAGTATAATTAAGAAAAATATAACACATACCTCGAAGGGTTTATACCATATCATTGATAAGTCAGTGTGACGACAGTACTTCAGTTGAAAACACTGCATTAGGGTTGCTTTTAGCAATTGTGAATACGGAAATTCAAATCAAGAGGAAGCACTGCATGTTCAATACGTTGCGGGAGTAATCCCCTTGGAAAGTGCCCATCTACAAAATCCTTGTTTTATGTTTTTGTTTTGCATTGAAATTTTATAGCGTGGTCTACGGAATTCGTAAATGATTGTCGTATATTATGATGAAGGGAAATAAACTGTTGTGGATATGTACTTTCAATGAACAAAAATAGAGGTGCGCGATAATTCACCCACCATTCCCACGCGTCACTTAACTATGCAAATTGGCCTCGGACAGAGTGGTGGGCGCAAGCTACTGGCCGTCTGACAAACGCTTAACTAAGTCGGACTTTGTCCCTGTCCGACCTCTTAGATCCAAGCTTCGTGTTGTTGTGTTCCGTCTCGTTGACGAGATGAGATCGGCCAGATCAAACGAGACGCCGCAGGCGTCTCGTTTGATCTGGCAGATCTCATCTCATCAACTCGACGGAATACAACAATACAGATCAATTGACTGTTGTAGTAATCTGTATGCACCATCGGTGTGCTTTAAACTAGAGTACATGGCGCCTCCGTGTTGTCAGAGTCGAAGCAAAGCGCTTATCTACGAGTCTCCGATATCCCGATAAACTGTTCCAATGAGCCCCAAAGAGATTTTATCAGCAAGACTTCATCAATGTTACAAATCTCTCCCAGAAGGCTTGATGGATGACTCCCGGTTTCTTAAAACTAAACTGTTGGAGCTTTCTCCACTTCTTTTTTGTAACCGCTATGGTCATATACCGGGGCCGCTACCAAACCGGCGTTGCTGTTTGGTTTTCTTTTCTCTTCTTCCCTTAAACTTGCCATCGCACAACATTACATTCTGGCTTGCCACCATGGTGGGACTCAAACCTCTACCATCGCCGAACTGGAACCGAATAAAGCTCACTTTCTAATAGTTTTAAAGGCGTTGAGGGATTGAGTATTGACCATCTAACACTCCAACGTAAACTGCCGGGTATTCTAACCGCGTGCATAACCCCCCTCAGACTCCATTTTGGGCAATAGGAAAGCTAGGCATGTGTGGTCCAAGTGAAATAAAATAAGGTTAACCTGGTCGCAAGGGATTTGTAAATCCCACATCGTCCCTGCGCGCCGTCGGCGCGCTAAAACCTTTCATTCCTTCATTCATTCATGTTACAAATCTTACAAATCTTTTGCTTCGACTCATATGACACCTAGCCCGCCAACAATGCACACTATTACTTGTAATATGAGCCCAGTAAGGAGGATTCGACTCATGTGACACCCAATCCGCCAACTAAGTACACCATAACTTATAATATCAGCCCAGTAAGCATGATTCGACTCATGTGACATCCAATCCGCCAACTAAGTACACCATAACTTATAATATCAGCCCAGTAAGCATGGTTCGACTCATGTGACACCCAATCCGCCAACTAAGTACACCATAACTTATAATATCAGCCCACTAAACATACCGTTGGTTGCTATAGTTAAGTTTTCAGTAAAGTCTTTATTAATAAAAACGAATATTTTTTGTTTACTTTTTACATTCATGCTTTAAATGCGGCGCTAATTATATAATGCAATGTGCCCAACATGTACTCAGTTGTATTTTGTCGCGAAACATTGAATTCCCCGGTCGCTTATTTACGTATACTACACTATTTATCGAAAAAGGATGGCTTTCGAGAACTGATCTGTTATTTAAATATTTCTTTTATTCAATGCTTAAAGAATATCTTCGTCGTTGGGGACAGAGACAGAACGCGATGTGTGTTTGAATCGGTGGGTGTTATTACATAACGAGTTGGAATGGAATAGTCAAATTTCTCGAGAGTCGTTGGCTCGAGCGAAATATGACTACGCCATTCCGAGTTATGTAAAACACCCACCGATTCAAACACACATCGCGTTCTGTGTTTATCACACACCCCATGCATTAAAATTCAGTTAAATAAACAAATTTGAATTCCGATGTTTAAACCCAAAGGTGAGGAGTCCATTTGTTTTGCTTGAAGCTATAATGATCAAATGGGTCTGTAAAAATCAAAACAACCTTTTTTTGGGAACTGTCTAAATTACATTCGTTATATTTTGTATTGGGCGTGTTTGTTGAAATTCGTATCGCTGCTTCTCTACGGTGGGTGTTCATTCACGCCTAACCATTTGGTGGCTATTATTGATAGTAAAAATAGAAGTAGAAATTTGGGCAGATTTGCAAAACAGCTGAGAGAAACTTTTGTAAACGAAGTTCGAAGCATGTCAGAATGTCCGAAGATTTGCCGAAATAAAGTTGACCAGTTTAGATATATGGGGATCCGCAGACGAGACGGCCACGGGACTGGGTTAATGTTGTGGTTGGAAATGGATGTTTTTTAGTATTATGTCATTGTTGGTTAACTAATTTTTTGTGAACCGACTTTATTTTGCCTTGGACGTTTTTATTTTCACACAACGCGACAGACGATCGATAATTGTATAGCGAAATTTCAAAACGTTTTGAAGTGTAACTAATGACTCGACGGGAAAGGAATTAGTATAAACGATGGTGGGAAAAAAGGTCCGGCCTGTACATCAGCAGTTGAATACAGAAACATTTATGTCATAGCAACGATTCCGTTAAATACAGGGGTTTAAAGTTTAATGGTTGTGTTATAACATTTTGAAGCGAGCACGCATTGCTTTGACGTAATTTGAGACTTTGTTGGTAGACCTCTTAGTTTCTCAATCCATTTAGGCATATTATCTGGTTGTACGTCAAGCAGATAAGTAATTTATACCATGATTACCTATTCTACTATGTATGAAAAGCATATGACATGAATTTTAGCTTTACACAACAACCGCGATGAACACGCCAGCAATAGGATTTCAATAGTAAAAATGTACACGTACAGTAAAACTACATCCCCGTTGACCTTTGGTGACGTCGACCTGAATGCAAGCTTGTTTAAATTTATCGCACGTCGCCTCGCGAAAGTGATATGGAAGTGACAATTATTTATTACGTTTTTAAATGGGTTCACAACATAAGACGCCAAAAATTAACAAACATGCATTGTCTCATGTTAATAAAGCATCCATAATTCGAAATAGTATGTTATTATGTTATTAAAACGAAAAAGGCTCAGTTTTTTTTTTTTGTTTCCTTTCCGGGATAAAATTGACAGCGGAAGTACCGCTCGCCGATGCTCGCGTAAACAAAACCAGATTCGCCGGTATGTACGTTTGGTGCTTAGTAAAATCGAGAAAAAATAATAGCGCCTCTTAATAATCTGACAATCATGGTATATACAAAGCATTGGGTATATTCTATCTATTTATATTTATCTATCTATTCGACTTTAACGACACTTTCGGCAGCCAGGGTAACCTCGTGTTGGACAGTTTTATGAGTGGAAGAAGCCAGGGTATCTGGAGTGAGCTGTCGGCAAGCGACTAGCAACTGCCTGACTTCCCAACATACTAACTCTGCATCAGCAAGATTAGCAATGGCTGACAGCAAGTACACTATCAACGTGCAGTACGCCTTAGTATCAACGCCACCGTGCCAACCCTTGTGCAACAGGAATTAAGTGCTTTGCCCAATGACACAACGCAGTTACCGCTGGTCAGGATCGATTAATGGACCTTCCGGTTTGAAGTTCAATGCTCCAACCTCTGAGTCACCGCTAAGTATAATCTTCAAATCGTTCATAGTCTGTAGTGTAATTTCCGAAATGCATCCTGCAAAAAGGCTCGGCCCGGGCCTAATTTACCGAACGTGTTACGTAAATTTCATCGTAAACTGGGGACTCCTTAGCGATTCCCTAAGAGGTTCTCGATGAGGTCAGTGTATCACACGGATAGTTATTGTGCATGAACCGGGTAAGTCACAGTATTATAATATTTTCGATACATGAACGATACACATGGAATATTATAGCAGTCAGACGATCTCTTTTGTCATTTACTGTGGAGTTGACGAGACCAGATTAGCCAGATAAAACAAGACGCCGTACACCTCGTGTTTGATCTAGCTAATCTGTTCTCGTCAAAAACACGGGCAATGATTGATTGGTTTAATCCCGTTTGTCCCACTTTCAGATTTTAGTTGATGCCCCGGCTCTCTTCTTGGGTTTGAAAATAGTTATAGTCGTTATCACAATTTGGAAATAGCTTACCGCTGCTTATCGATCATGATTAAAACAACTACCAGTATTTTTATGAGTGTTTACTTATCGTGATTAGCAATTGTGATAGTCTATCTGGAAGGCTGGCACAACAACAAAAAAAAAAAATAAAACACGAACCGCATATCAAACATTTTCCATTTAATTGACCACCTCAAAGAAATCCAGGCCTACAATGAAGTCAAGCAAATGCAGCTTAGTGCAGGTGGCCCCCTTCAGTAAGGAGGAGGAGATAGAGAAACATTCATGGTAGACTACATGTCCTGAAACAGAGCTTCCCCTGAGTTCCAATGTGTTCTATGTGCCTACTGGCACATAGAACACATTGGAACTCAGGGGACGAGAGGTTGTTGAAAGGCGAAACAAACATTACAGAATATGCATCTGCTTTCAACATGTATTTAAATTTAATAATAAGTCACTGTTTTGGTGTACAAAAATATCTTGTAAATTGATCAGTGTTTTGATGAATAAAAATATCTTGCACAGCTTATCGATTCTGTAAAACAAATACCAATTTCTTGTTCTGTTCACCAATGAAACAGCAAAATACGTGAAACAAACTGTGAGAGAAAATGTTTGATCTAGCCGCTAGAAAACTAATTAACAAAATCCCGACTGTCCCACTCTCTTTACCTCCTAAAATTAGAAAGTGTGACAATCGGGATGACACCTATTGGTTGACAATTGTAATAATTTACTTATTATTTGAAAGTGAATATCTAAAAAAATGGATGCAGCACCTGGACTGTAAACAAAAGAGACACTATGGAATGTTTGTCCACGTATTATTATTATTATTATTATTTATTTATTGATGTTGAAGGTCACATATTTCTGTACAATGGCTATTCATGTCCACGACAGTTTTGCGGGTGGCTGAAGCCGGACAGAACCACCGAGCAATGGCGAACAACTGTCAGCCCCCCAACATACTAACTCCACACAAGCAGCATTAGCATTGGTTGAAGACCATCGACGTGCAATACGCCTTAGTACACAGCGTCACCGTGCCCCCACGTGGGCAATGGAGGTGAAGTGTCTTGCCCCAGGACACAACGCCGTTGCCACCGCTGAGCCTCGAACCGAGGACCTCTCGGCTTGCAGCCTGCACCTCTACCTACTGAGCCCCCCACCCCCCCCCCCCCCCTGTCCACATTGTTCAGTGTAAATACACTCGAGTTTTTCCTTCCGCGTTTGTAAAATTGCCGTTTCGAAAATCTCCGCAAATCAGTCGCATCACTTCAGCCTCGTTTCAGGCTGGTGTGATATGGAAAAGTTGAGACAATCTTTTTTCAAATGAGCAGAACTGACAAGCAAGCTCCATTGGTAGGTAGGAGCTATTTGTGCCAGTAAGATAATATAATAACAATTACAAGTGTGAAATTCCGCTACACGTGAAGCCCAATTTTCATAATTTTTCTGACAAAATGGAAGATTTAAGATGTGGAGTCAAACCTCTGACCAATATGGTGATTCAAAGCACATTTAATTTTTCATATGGACTTATTAAAACAACGTTGAATTAACAGGCGAGACTTTTCTGGTTATTGGCATTAAGTATGTGATTCTATAAGAGGCAATCGTGTTTTGAAGAGTTGATTACAATGGTTAGAAGATAGCTGATGATAGTTCAACGTACAAACAACATAGACGATTTAAGTTCTGTACATACACATAATAATAATAATAAAATACACGAGAGATTTTTTTTACGAACACACCAGGGGATGGAGGTAGATTTCGTCCCATGAGTTTCAATGTGTTCTATGTGCCAGTAGGCTGCCAGTGGGGTGCCAGTAGGCACATAGAACACATTGGAACTCAAGGGACGATTTGTCATCAAGGTAATAATACAGATTCTCTCAATATATATTTGAATCTAAGCTGAAGAAATAATTGTTTTGTCTCCCACTTCTTCTGATGTTATTAGTCTTGTAATTAAATAGGACAGGTTTCTACTTAGCAATTACATGTGATAATTACCTTGATGGCTTTGACATTATGGGTTCATATTGGTTCACGAAGTTCAAAAAATGTAAACACTGATGTCAACAAACCGAAATTTTAAGCTGTGCATGTTCCATGATCCAACGGGGTAGGGGGGGGGGGGGGGGGGGGGTCTTCAAAAATTCCTCGGTTGGGTGGGTGAACGATACATATGGAATATTAACAAAAAATATATAACAAAAAAAAAAATCATTTATCCTTACAAAGTTAGAAAACGTTAGCCAATCTATGCGTGTTTTATAGAACACTAAAATTATAAATGTTTAGGAATTGATGTCATTCTGTTCAAAAAGGGAAATCATTAAGGGAGGTGGGGGGGGGGACTTAATTGGAAATTTATTTTAAGTTTCATGCATTTAAACATAATGTACAGCTCTGAGTATTTCCAGAATAAATGATGTTCGAATAAGACTAAAATCCCCGCCCTCTGATTGTGCGAGAGATCGCTTAGTTTTTTCTACGTTTACGGCTCCAGTGACATATGCTACAGTCCAACGTCACCAACTGAAATATTTGAAACGTTAATAACAATGGGAAGAGATTCAAACTGCACGCTGCCTATAAAATCGTATTTTTCGAGGCCCGTGATCATTCTATGCATGTATACTCATAACCACTAAAAAAATGTCGATGTTACTCCATCTCAGTTGAAATCATAAACTTGAAGATGGAGTTACATCGACTATTATCTCATTTATTGATTTTATTGTTGTCTTGTGGAGTACACGAGAGGTATATTTGGAATAGCAATTTCCGCGAATAGCTCTGCCTTCTGGTTGTTGGGATATGGGTGTCTTCCCACTTGACCAACTTCCTTTTGACCAATTCCCTTTAGGCCAATTCCCAAAAGACCAATTCCCCTTCGACCAACTACATAGTGTTGTTAATTAAGGGTTGATTAAGGATAATTAGAAAAACATTTATTTACAAAAATCTGCCCAACATCTGTAAAATATCGACAAGCCAGAAAAGGAGCCGACTATCATCTGAAAAATGAGGTCCCCAGAGGGTGAATTTGGTGATGCTACCCTGCACAGCAGGGTAGCATCACTAAATTTACCCCCTCTGAACCTCAACCTGAATCAAGGTCTCAAACATAAACAGAAAGAGGTACCCAGAGAATAAACTGGCCCACTTTATGGGATAGCATCAGCAAATTCACCCCCAGCCCCAGGGGACCTCATTCTGCAAATGACTGCTTATTTTCAGGCTTGAATATCAATAACATTAAATACATTTATAAATATCTATAAATATATCAAATTATTGATAAAGAATTATTTTTAAAGTAGAACGCACCAGTTGGTCTAAGGGGAATTGGTCTTTTGGGAATTGGCTGCGTGGGAGTTGGTCTGAAAGGAATTGGTCTAGTGGGAATGAACCGCGATATGACTGAGTAATTCAACTTTTACAGCACATAATCGATTTTTAGTATGATCTGCTAATATCGTTTTCTTAGAATCTAACTCAAGCTAAGCACGTCGTCCATTAAATCCCACTTTCGTGGATCTTTCCCTACAACATATCGGTAATTAAATCCATAGATCCTTTCCCTATAAACCACTGAATGAAATTGATGGCCCTCACATTTGCCTTTTCTATATTTTTATCTCCTTAAACTTTACACAGAATGTAGTCCTCATTTTTGCTTCTGGTGCATTAAAAAGATTTGGACTGAACTAATAATATGACCCGCCTAAAAAATAAAATACGTTAGGAAAGGGCTCTTGGGGCCATTTCAGAGCATACCATCTCCAAATGCAGTCCATTAAACAGCTTGATGTGCTCTGGACTGCTCATGTCAAACCCCGAATACCACTGGAAAAACATATTAGTTTTAATTTGCCTTCATCAATTTTCAAAAGCACAAAACGAAAAAGTTATCTGATAAAATGGTTGCCTGAAAAAGGTCAGGTAACCTTTCATTGAGATTGCCTGACTACCATTTCCTATAAGTCTTCATTACGAAGAACGGAGGTAAGAGTGACCCCCCCCCCCCCCCTCATCTCTTCTGTATCTCAGACGATAGAAAGAAACATATTTTTGTTTGTGTTCACAACAGCTAACATAATTTTCATTTTCCAGACTCTTGTTAATGAACGTATTGTGTTTGTGTCTCAACAGTTTCCTGTTTCTAACACAGATTGACGCAGCGATGGGAAATGCAGATGCGAATCACTTTTTCTGTTTGTATTGATTGCCGCGTGAGTTGCCTGTCTCATTTATATTGGACTTTCTCCAGTCAAATAGGATGGTGCATTAATTACGTTACAATGTTTCCAAAAAAACATTTAGCTTTCGCCTCTAGAATTAATTTGGCAACCGTGATTATTGCCACAGGCGTTAACGCTCTGCAAAATGACGAAGTTTCCAGCAGCAAATATACTGTTCAAAACAATTTAAGCACTCCTCCTCACCCCTATAATACCTGTGGATGGGTATACAAATAGCTCATATTGTGACGTTCTGCATTCCTCTATCGGATCGGGCATATATCTTTAAAACTGGTGAATATTTTCTGGTTATTGACCACTTCATTGCCGTGTGCTTATAAAAAAAAAGAGACAACATCACAGTGAGAGAAATTCGGAAGGTCATGGACTGAATGCCACGCCGATTAACCCTTTCCCAACGTAACGGCCAAAAGCGGCCAGCGTTATTCTCAAAAATCGTCGAGCTCGTTCCAACGAGGGTCATAACCTATGTTTTTGAGACAAAAAATGAAAAAAAAATAGTTATTCAAGAATTGTGTTTGCAAGTGTCGTCTGCTTTTCATGTTTGGTAAAGGGTTAAGATGTGTTAGATATTCTCTGGGATGTTCCATCATGTACTGAACAACGTGACGTTTTTATAACGTTGTGATGACGTCCGGCGGTGCCTAATATTCATTCAATAAAAAAGAAAACTCTTGACACCCTTGCTTCACTAATAAGGCATATTCCCATTACTGCAAATAGAAGATTTTCTCAGGAGAATTTACCCATTTACTGTATACCCACTGGTATTATAGGGAGGTGGCGGGGAGGGAAGCGAAACTTTTTTGGACAGTATAGTTCCCATAATGTAGTTTGACATTAAATCAAATATGCCTTGTTTGACAGAGCTCCATGAGCCCTATCAAACAAGATATAATTGGTTAAATCATAGTTAACATTTACTGTTCGTTTTTGGTATCAACACATTGTATGTAATTCTGTAGGCAAGAAATGGATCGCGGTGGCTCTATGGTTACGACATTGGACTTTAAATAGAAAGGTTCACGGTTCGATCCCCATCAGGGCAACTGTATTGTGTCGTTGGGTAAGGCACTTATTCCTGATTGCCCACGTGGGAGCACAGTGGCACAGCGTACTGAGGCGTACTGCACGTCGATGGTACACTTGTCCTCAACCAATGCTGATCCTGCTCGTGTGGAGTTAGTACTTTGGGGAGTCTGATAGTTGCTCGCCGTTGCTCGGTGGTTCTCTCCTGGTACTCCCGCTTCCTCCACTCGTAACACTTTCTAACACGAAGTGACCCTGGCTGTCGAAAGTGTCGTTAAAACCAAATAAATAAATAAATAAATAGATAAATAAATAAATAGGCCAATTCGTCACTTTT
Source organism: Pictodentalium vernedei (assembly GCA_031216915.1). Taxonomy (NCBI): domain Eukaryota; kingdom Metazoa; phylum Mollusca; class Scaphopoda; order Dentaliida; family Dentaliidae; genus Pictodentalium; species Pictodentalium vernedei. The sequence goes on along the minus strand of CM062289.1, from coordinate 438,962,590 downwards.
ATGGTATTCATTTACATTAAGTACAGTGTATCGTTACTGACGAAGACATGGACAGATGTTACTTTCCTGAAAGCACACTTAACCCTTTGAACCCGGCTCGTGAACATGATACGTCATAATTTATTAAGTAATATGCCTGCAAAGTGAATGTGATGGGTACCGAGTTCTTGGGCTGAAACGGTTGGTTCATTTTCGTAACCGACTAACCGAAAGCTATAACCGGATAAGATCCGGTTATCCGTGGCCATTATTTCACCGAATATGGGATCAAAACTATAGGAATTGGAAAGCAGTATTCTCAAACTATTCCGTAGTGTGCATAGAAACGAACGTTGTCGAGTACTCGACAACGTTCGTTTGTATACATGCTACGGAATAGTTTCTGCGATTACTCATTACTCACGGAAACTGCCGATCATTAACGAAATCTTGAACGCCAAAGTCGATTATTTCTTAATATACTCAACGCGGTTTCGATGTGTAATATTTCACAAAGGAGAAGCGGCAGATTTACCTTTAAAACGTGGAATGGCGATCACTATCGATATTTCGGATAACCGGTTAACGTTAACCCGATTATCCGGTTAACCATTTCAGTACTACCGAGTTCACTAAAACTGAGGTTCAGAAATTCGAGAATATTTTAGCAAACTAATTTACTAAAGTTGGTCAGCGCTGTTCACAAAAATTGCAATCCAAATTTTATTATTGTTTTCAATTTTTGCCTCAAACATATAGCTTATGACTTCTCAGTGGAACTTGCTCGTCTAACCCCTGTCACCGAGGGATATAAGGTTGTTTTCGAGACGAAAAATAAAAATATTCAGGTACACAGCAAATGTCGTCTGCTGATTATTTCAATTCCACTTCCGAAACCAACTCACAACATCGCCACGTCGACGTTGATGTCTGACATCATCCCCATATTAGACGTGTTGTGGCGTTATTTTATACCATGATTACCTATTCTACTATATATGAAAAGCCTATCACATAAATGTTAGCTTTACACACCAACCGTGGAGAACATGCCAGCAGTGGGTTTTCGGTAGTTAAATTTTACACCTTCAGTGGAACTACATCCAAGTTGACTTTTGGTGACGTCGACCTTAATGCGAATTTGTCTAAATTTACCGCACGCCTCTCCCCGTGGGAACCCCGGGAAGTAAGCAGCGCTTGTTTACTGTGGTAAACCAGTTCCGCTTTACTAGTAAAATAGGACCCAGTCACCAATGCTTGGGGTGAAAGTCTTCTAAAATGGGCAACATGTTGATCAACGATTGACTAAACTTGACTTCATCTCCATGTTGTATCACGATTAGCCATGGTGCATAAATATGTGACGTTAACCACCAACAAACAAACCGCACGCCGCCTCGCGAAGAGTGAAATGAAATCGGCCATTATTTATTACGTTTTTAAATGGGGTTTACCTCAAAAGATGCCAACAATTAACAAACATGCATTGTCTCATGTTAATAAAGCATTCATAATTCGAAATAATATGTTATTATGTTATAAAAACGAAAAAGGCACCGTTTCGTTTTCCATTTCGTTTCGGCGATAAAATTGACAGCGGAAGTACCGCCCTCCGATGTTCATGTAAACAAAAACAGATTCGCACGTATGTACGTCTGCGGTTCTGTTAAATCGAGAAAAAATAATAGCGACTCTTAATAATCTGACGATCATGGTATAAATAAAATATACCCATAGTAGCTTGGTGTACCAAATGTTCACCACTCGTGGTGAAGTAGTGTTAACCGCGCCCCAAAGACCAAGCTACTATGGGTATATTCTATATTTCAATGATAAACTATTTGATGGTGATTGAGCCGACTTCAGATCTGTTGATACTGCGTGGTATGTCCGTACGTTCACAGCACTCTGCAGAGGATAATTTAGAAAACTTCAATTTCAAATAATGATCTGCTGGATTCCAATTTTGCCGAGTAACCTCAAAACAAACCGACTGTTCAGTTAGGAATAAGCTTGTCGTTCGAGGAGAGGTGTTGTTGGGCAGTGCCACCCTTGCTTGATTATCGCCCGGTGGGGCAAATTATTTTGGAAATATGACACCCAGGAAACAACGCCTCAAAATATGAGATTTAAAAACGCAACCGCGTGGCCTTCTTTTGTTAATATTTCACAACCTTTTCAGTTCTTCGTATCGGTAAAGATGTGAGTATGATAAACAGACAGAAAGCGATGTGTGTTTGAATCAGTTGGTGTTTTACATAACGAGTTTGAATGGCGTACTAACATTTCTCGAGGGCCGTAGACTCGAGCGAAATATGACTACGCCATTCCAGCGAGTTATGTACAACGCCCACAGATTCAAACATAAATCGCGTTCTGTGTTTATTAGACATCCCCGTACATTAAAATACACTTAATAAATATTTTTGTTTAATCCCGATGATAAAGCCCAAAGGTGAAGAGTCCGTTACTTTTGTTTGAAGCAGTACTGATCAAATGGATCGATAAAAAAATCAAATAAGCCTTTTTGGAACAAGTCTAAATTACATTCGTTATTTTTTCTCTTGGGCTTGTTTCGGCCGGTGTCTATTTACGCCTACCATTTGGTGGTTGTTACTGATAGTAAAAATATAAGTAAATTTTTGGGCGGATTTGCAAAACGCTGGAAGAAACTTTTTAAAAGAAGTTCGAAGCATGTGAGGATGTCTGAAGATTTACCGAAACAAAGTTGACCAATTTAGATATAACAGGACCAGAAGACGACACGACCACGCAACGGGGTTAATATTGTGGATGGAAATGATCATTTTCTAATATTATCTCATTTTTGTTAACTTATTTTTCTGTGAACCGACTTTATTTTGCTTTGGACGTTTTCATTTTCACACAACGCGACAGCCGATCGATAACTGTATAACGAAATTTGGAAACTTTTTGAAGCGTAATTTATGACTCGACAGGAAAGAAACAAGTAGAAACGGTGCGAGAAAAAAAGTTCCGGCTTGTATATCACCAGTTGAATACAGAAACATTTATGTAATACCGGAGATTCGGTTAAATACAAGGGCTTAAAGTTTAATGGACGTGTAATAAATACCCATACCTGACTCCTAGGGTTACAAGTGAGTTATTTGAGAAACTTTACAGCTCAGTAAGAAACGTTGCAGTTTATGAACCACCGGGTTAACTATCTGATGGTCCACTTCCTGCATCTTTAGTTGTGGTGTCTATAGGTAAAGCAAGTAAATGGAGAGAAGAGGGATGTTATACTGTGGACTCTTAATTGGGGATCATTTTGTTTTCCATGTTTCAGAATTTGGAGGTTCATCATTCAATTTTAGGTAACATATAAAAATGTAGTTACCTTATGTCCGTCGGGGTCCTGATGATTTAAACCTAAAACCTACGTCGATTAAGTCAAGAAAAAAACAGTGAGTGCCGTATACAGTACATCCGCCGTGAAAAGGTCGTAATCCACGCGTGGGCAGTGATGTCCACAAACGCTGACCAGGTAATAAAAATCAACAGTAGCAAAATTTTAATTGATGAAGCACCGGGTTGAACCCGGTGCTTCATTAATCGAATTTTTGATAATTAATTCTACAATTAGTTTTAGGAAATATGCCCATCCGTGGAAAGTGACCAGTCCTCGGCGACAGTTCTGTATTGCCTATTTACCTAACACCAATAATACGCGATACCTGCGAAATATTCTTGAATGACTACATTTGAAATTTTCTGTCTCAAACAAATACCTTATAGTCCCTCCGGACGTTCCAATGAGGGATGACAAGCTGTGTTTTAGTAAAATTTATTTAGCGATCCCTGTGGAACGCGCTGGAGAGATATAGCTGTGGCGATACGTCGCCTGAGTGCTAGAATGTCCTATGTCCCCTATGGGACATAGGACATTCGAGCACTCAGGCGACGGATAGTCAGAGGATTAAATACAAAATACGGGAAATCTAAAGAACAAATTATTTGTTAACAAAAATTCCATTTTAATAGAAAATGAAAGTTACTCACATGTAAATGACTGAAGGTGGAATTTCACCAATGGTTACTTGAGTTACTAAGTGAAGTTAGCCACCGAAGAACAACAAACTCTGAATAAACACACTAGTCCACGGTGAAATCTTTGATCAAGAGTCTTTCGAGCTGAATTTGTACTGAGAACGATTGTTTTCTGTGTCAAGGCATGCCCTGATTGGAAAAATATTCATCCGCGAATGGTCAAGTTCCAAATCACACTGTGCCTTTTGTGAGTTTTGCATTAACGTGTTATACAATTTCTTACGATGGTATTCGCCTGTAGTTCATCACAGCTTTTGGATTGAACAAATTGGACGAACAACCGTTTCGTTCGCCTATATCACGCCTAAAAACATTAAGGTGACATATTGTCGTTCGGCTACATTACTAGGCATTACGAATGGAAATATGGAATACTGGGATTACTTTGTTAACAATAATTAGGTTTCTGCATGTAAGCGTTATAATAATTATAACACGATATGTTCTTTTAGTTTGAAAGTAATATGGTGTGATGTAACACAATATATTACATCATAAAAAAATATATGTATAAATGAGAGAACCCATAGAATACGCTGTAGTATTCCTAGATGCTCTCCCACTGGAATCCCTACAAGTGCATCAGTGTTCTACTGTACTGGTAAAATATGGCTCAGAAACAAACGCCTTGGATGGAAGACCTCCAAAGTGGGCACCGTAGGTATAAACGATTGACTTCATACCTCTGGGGTGGTCATGCTATACCCTTAAATACTGAAGGTTACCTTAACCAACAATAAATAAATTAACTAATAAATAATTTCGTGCCCAAATACAAGCCTTTGTACCAACGCAAATGAGTATATCTCTGTAATATTGGTAAAAGGTGGTTATTAAAATAAGTGAGGGTAGCCCCATTTTAGGTTTTCGTGATTCTAATCTCCGTTTTACGCAACCTGATGCGGTATTAACCTATAAGAAAAACTTTTTTTCCTCCTTTTGTATTTTACTTCGCTAGTCATGCTGTTTACGTGTTAACATAATTTCCGTCAAAATAAATAGCTACATTTAACCTTCTGAACACTGGTGGTATCTTTCATGCCAGTTCAATGGCAGCAGTTAGAAGAGTCCCTATTCATTATTTGAGGTAGTGCAATCCATATTTTCAACGTGCAGCCCCGAGGCTGAAAATATTGATTGCTCTACCCCACACATTTACTGAACAGCCATCCAATTTGATGACATTATGACGTATCATGTTCCTGGCCGGAAAAGCGGCCGCTTGGCTTCAAGGGGTTAATACGCGATCTAGCCAAAGCGTCATGACATTCTAGTCATATCTGGATGCAGTGCGAAAACTTTGAGTCGCGTACTGCACGTCGATGGTTCGCATGTCTCCAACCAATCTAACCCAGCCTGTGCTGCAGTGCGGAGTTACGGTGATGGGGAGCTGGCAGCTGCTCGTCGGTGGTTCTCTCCGGGTACCAGGCTTCCTCCACCCGTAAAACTGCCACGGTCATGATTAGCCATTGTGCATAAGCATATGACCTTGAATACCAATAAATAAATAAATAAATATATATAACTTTTGTTGTATTATTGTATTTTCTCATAACGTGTAGTTTGTTGGTGTATTTTGCAAGTGTAGAAATGCTCGCGTAACCTAAATGACCATTTATGGGTTATTTCAAGGCTGGGAGATTCAAATGAGGCAAAACAATACTCCTCAGAGAAGAATACACTATACTTACTTCAGCGTCCGATGATTCTGTAGATATGTTTAACGGAGAACAATACCACACTGCCACATTACTGAATCGTGAGGGCACACTGCTACTTTCTCATTCTCCGTGACATGACACTTTCTTGCATTTTGTTTAACACTTCCAGCCCACTACTTCCGACACGAACCTTTGTTTTATTAAATCTACAAAATTTATTTTGAATTAAAAGGGAAGATAAGTTACAAAACAGCCCAACAACTCTATAAGAGTGTAGGTTGAACTTGTCATTGAACCTTTTCCCCTTAATGTCAACTGCGCCGTAGTACTACCATGGCAAAACCTTGCACACGACATGAAATGGTTAATTGAATATAGAGAACTGTATTTTTTCTTCTTTTCCAACTGGATACTTTGTAGGAGTTCCTCCGTCACAAATTAAAACACGACCCTTAAAATTCCACTTGGGTTTTTTTCTGCTTTCTTTCATAGAACGTGATTACATGTCTTGGTAATTGTCACTCAGATTATTTACAGCGGTGATGTTGTAATTACGATGTACAAAATCGGTAATTAAATGCAGGGAATCGCTGAATACACACCTATCCGAAGTCATCAAATTCGCACAGGAGTGTCAGTTATTTTTTGTGACCAGTTTTCACATTTTCTCCCATATCCTATATTATGAGGTCACACTGGAACGGAGTGATGGGCTTGGACCATTATTGTTTCAGATTAAAAAAAATATTCGAAAAAAAAACTTTGGAACAGGTTTTGTTCTTGTGGTTTGAAAATTGGTCAATGGAAAGCTATGATTTCGTCTGACATATCGTACCTCGAGTACATCAAGGCGTCATCTGCATTGCTTTAGCGATGCAGATGTCGCCTTGATGCACTCGAGGGGCGATGTGATTATTTTTTATCTCTTAAATGGGCGTTTATTCGAACAATAAAAGTCTTGGATAAATTTTTGCTTCATTCACCTAGTAGCAGCTGCTAGTAGGTTGATAAATTTTTCCCATAGGTATAACACTGAAGGAACTTATTCCTATAGTAGAGACGGACTTATTGACCTCTGACCTCTACCGCATTCATGTTGTCATGATCTTCTTTCCATTTGTGGGAGTTATAATGAACCGACGTTATCAAACGTTGACCGTCGCTGAAATGTTTCGTTTCAGAATATATGACACTTTCAACTCTGTCTAACAATAAAACGAACATCAACTAACACAGAAAACACAAAGTAAATCAATCGAAATCAAGCGTTGAAAAACATACAAGTTCGATTGTGAAAGGCGGGGACATGATGAGTGATGTTTCATTTTCCAAATTAGGAAAGTGTAAATAAACAAATGCACGCGTCGTCTGCTTTGTTTCTAAAACTCAAGTTGAATCGACGACGAAAAAAATAACAATAAACAACGAAAATAAGAAACATAGACATTGTCCATTCAATTAAGTATTTTTGCAACTTTAGCTCAAGTTTGTAGGTGAATTATTTTTAGACAGAAATGTATCACTGCTCCTTGTTTATTTTCGGCAGTTTTGCTTGTCGATCGAATTGGACCAATGTGCTTCTCACTTCTCGCGGTGTTTTGTAGCGAGTAACAGCACGATTCACAGCGACTGCCCTGTAAATGATTTATAGGATAAACAAAATAAACGTATAGTGTTTTCAAGTAAAAGATTTATTCTACTCGTGGGATTAAGAATGAAACCGACGAGCCTCTCTGGCTCGTCGGTTTCATTCTTAATCCTACTCGTACAATAAATCTTCTACTTGAAAACACTATACGTTTATTCTACCTTTATCAAGATACATTGTTTTCTTTTGTGGAATACTTTTATCATGTCAGTAAAAGAATGTTTGTCCACTGCAATTTCAGCTCAACTGGAAACTGATAAAATAAGATTCGTCGACTACAGACCCGTAAGTAATGGGCTACTCCGTCAGCATATACACACATGCGCGCCTTTGGCTTCACTGGGTTTGTTTGTTTTGGGCCATACAGACCGCAGCTCTGGGGGGTTATAGCCACCAAATAGTTTTAAAACGTAGGTCGAGCTGCTCTGCTCAAATAATAAAATACCATTCGCCGATCTGATGTTATGTGTCACACTATGAAGATGTCTCTTTTAGCCCAGTCCATCAGTGATTCCCATAACCACATTTTTCTGCTGATAATATAGTCGTAAAAGGACGCTGTTTACATTTTAAGATACCTCCATAACATGTTTACAGTGGTTATCGGAGAATCTGATTAAATGTGTATTAGCGTAAACACATAAAAAGAGTAATGAGACAAACTTAATGGCGTATAAGGACAATTTATTCCCTAGCTCACTGATGTCTAAATTAGGAAATTGTGTGGAGTATTTCCCCATGATGCAATTACCAATTTAACCCTTTACCCAACGCAGACGACATCAAAATTTATTATTTTAAATATCATTTTTTGACATTTTTCAAAAAAAAAAATCAACAAAACCATATCATGTGACCCCTCGTTGGAACGAGCTCGTTCCAACGAGGGGGGTCACATGATATGGTTTTGTTGAAATATTTTGAAAAATAATATTTTTTCAACTGCTGAATTTGCATATTACGCGGGCGGATGCAGCCGATTCGTTAGGGAAAGGGTTAACCAATTCAATCTTGTTTTCCAGACCTCACGAATTGGTTAAACTCCTAGTTACATTATAGAGAAATTACATTTAGCTGTTTTAAACTTCGATATTTTAACCTTAATGTACATAGGGTTGAATTTCTTCTCCAAACCGTATTTTTTGATCTGTCGCATACGTTAAAACTGCATATTAGTTCGAAAAGAGCACACGCATTTATGGAATCTTGAGTTTTGTGCTCTGTTTGGAAAACGAAATTTGATAACCGTTTTTGATCGTTTCTGTAATGGAGAAATACATATTTTATCAAATATCTCCTCATCGTATGTGGAGAGTAGTTGCGGTGAAAGCAGCTAATCGTCTAATAGCATGTCCACCGGTAAAAGTGCTTTATATTATGAGAATAGATAATGGAAGACATTTCCCGCTATCTTCCAACAAATAGATGTTATTGCTTAGTTAGTCTCATATCGGCAGAGGTAACTTTATATCAGCCTGAAATCGAAGGTCGAAGGCAGATATAAAGTTACCGAACGCTGATATCTCGGTTCATATGAAAGTAACAAAAATAATAACCTCTTTATTTATTAAAGCCAAATCAAATAATAACAAAATCTTCACAGATCTGCTACAGTTTTCTGAAAGCTTTATTGTTTCTTTGTCTTTTCACAACGTCCGAAGTTTCCTCTCTTCCTTGCTCAGATATCCGAATGTCGCGGTTTCCCAATTGACGATACCCCGACGTTCAGGTGGCTTAACTCTTTAGTATCCCATTTCGATGAATCTCCGCTTACGACTTTGAAACTTGGCTTGCGATAAATTATCTGTACAACTCTCTTCTTCTTCTCCTCCTCCTCTACCTACTCCTTACTTATTCCTCACCAAACAAAATTCTGCTTAACTCTTTACCCAACGCAGATGATATCAAAATTTATTATTTTAAACATCATTTTTTCAAATTTTTCAAAAAATGTCAACAAAACCATATCATGTGACCCCTCGTTGGAACAAGCTCGGCGAGCTCGTTCCAACGAGGGGTCACATGATATGGTTTTGTTGAATTTTTTTGAAAAATAATATTTTTTCAACTGCCGAATTTGCATATTACGCGGGCGGATACGGCCGATTCGTTAGGTAAAGGGTTAAAACCTCTCAACCGTGAGCGGTTATAGGCACCTTTTGGGGGTCACTGTTGTTCAAGCTGATGTCGCGGTCCCTGGAGCTCTGGGGAAAAAATGATAAAAACAGTGAAAAGGAGTGCCAGATGTGTAATTTGAGCGTGGTGGAGACCCTGGTACACTTTCTTCTGAAATGCCCAAAATACCAGTCTAAAAGAATAAGATTCACTGGGAGTATAATAGTATAATGGGGAAGTGGGATGGGAGACTGAAGGACATGTGGTTAGTGGAAGACTCAAAGGAGAGGGTTAATATTTCTAATCGAAGAGATTGGGAAGAATTGGGCAAGGGATGTCATCAAGCAGTTCGTCTCCGAGTGTTGGGGGGAGAGAAGAAGCGTGGGAATAGGGAGGCAGTTGGGAGTACATGGGTAACCAAGGCTTTCTCATCCGAGAACCGCGACAAATCAGCGGTCAGCCAAAGTGTTATTATTATTATGTCAATTTTCCTGATTGCGTTCGGTAAATAACTATGAGCATTTCGATGTAAACAAACTGGTCGCGCCCAGTAACGCATAAAGGGAGACAACTCTAGTTTGGTTTTATATCCGCCCTGGTCATATCAGCCGAGTTTGAAGCCATATCAGCTGAGTTTTAAAATTGGCAGTTACAGGGACAAATCTCATATCTAATAAATAAGCACACACATATTAACCCTTTAAACGATGGTGGAATATTCCATGACAGTTCAATGGCAACCATTGAAAAAGTCCATATTAATTATTTAGGGGTAGACCAATTAATATTTTCAACGTGCAGCCTTGTGGCTGCACGTTGAAAATATTAATTAGTCTACTTCACACATTCACTTTGCATCCATCCTACTTAACAAGACTGTGACGTATCATGTTCCTGGGTCGGAAAAACGGCCCCCCACCCTTTCAAAGGGTTAAAGGAAAAAATCAAGTTTCAGTGGAATTTAGAATGTTTTTTGTCCACCTCTGGGAACTTAACCCTCGACTACAGAAGTAGGTTAACACCAGCACCGATTGACCAACTGACATCGCCAATAAACATTGACTCGAATCCAGTACGTTAGCTCAGCTGGAACACGAATATGTAAAAATATCTATTGTCAAAAAATAAACAAATTATTCCAATCTTCAAAGTGGGTGGACGTAGGTGTTTTGGAATTCCACCCCCTCCACCCCCTCACCCTCCCCGAGCGGCGCTTCGGTTAATGTCTCAGTCATCTGCATTTCCTGCTTTGTGAGCTGCATCGTTAATTTTTAACAGTTTAATCAAGTCGAAACGACTTTTTTTATTTCCTGAGTTCTTACCCGGAAATAAGCCGCCGACAGCCAGTTACGTTCACCGATGATGTGCACACCATGCAGAGAAAGTGCACGCGATTAATGTTCATTTGGTTAGAATGCTTTCTGTTGCAGCTTTTGAATGCTGAAAGTTCTACTAAATCTAATTAAAAGCCTAATAGTTTATTTTAAAAACGACTTCTCTGTGATAGACAGAATGGATTGTGTGTTTCCGTTTAAATGATGTCGCACTGAATGAGATGCGAAACATTACAATTTATTGGATTGAAAAAGACAGAGTAGATTAAAAAACAAATTTTATTCTTTATTGAAAAGAACATGCTGCCGAAGAAAACCAGCTATCAACTTCAACGTCACACACCGAGGGAGTGAATAATAATTTCGGCGAGCTTCTTCTAATGAGGGACCATAAGTTATGTTTTTGAGGCAAAATTGAAAACATAATACAATATTCCTGGGGGTGGGGGGTTGTTGTGAACAGTACTGGCCAATTTTAGTCGTTAGTTTAGATAAAAAGTTAAATTACACATCATTGGAAAAAAAATCTCAACTTCGTCACAATTTAACATGAAATTTTCGAACCTCATTCACTAAATTCCATTTGATCCTTGGAAAACACTGGCTCGGATGGAGTTTAGTGAACTCGCTCCAGAAATTTCATACGAAATCACGAGTCCTTAGAGTTCCACTATTTCTCATCCATAGTCATTAATGTACTGTGTCACCAGAAGATACGCACCTCATATACGTAGTCGATAGATCCTAACAACCAGTACAGATAGTATTATGACACACAAAGAGCGGTTACATTTGAAGGCTGAAAGGGCTAACGGTGAAAACACACTTTTTAAGTTCGTTACACACTGGATGTGGTGTGATCATTGCGCTAAGAATAAAATCAGCCATACAACCCATATTGGAACTGGGTATTGACAGTACGAAAACTCTTATTCGTCGTTCATTGTTTTTTGAAAAAAAAAGTGCCATGGCTCAGACACATACGACAACGGCAATTAGCTAACTGTTGTCGTTGACGTAATTGTTAACCTTGCGACTGGTGTCTTATGTTTTGGTCTTGTGGCAACTTCAGTTATTTATTGATGGTGATTATGTGATAAATAAGTTGTCAAAATACTGATTAGGGCCAGAGAGCGGCGGGTTCCGACGGTTCACAGGTTACAAAACACTCTTGAATTCGGGAACTGTCAAAGGCAATCTGTGCTAGAGCTGTAGGTTTACCGAAACCGAACCGAGGTTTGTAGTTTTTTTAAGAAAACCGAAACCGAAACCGTCGACATCCCGTAATCTAAGGTTTTTCGTTTTTTTATTAAATACTCTCTTGCTGCAGAAATTCACAGAATGTAGCCATCCCAGAGTAGTGAGAGTACCCAGACACTGCCAATGGCAGTGTCTGGGTACTCTCACTACTCTGGGAAGGCTACATTCTGTAAATTTCCGATATTTCAGTTTACTTGTGTTTGCAGCTTTCCTCAAGTTGCGTGTAGGTGTCAGACCTCGAAAAATGGCCAAGCACAATAAAAGTTCTGTATATTTAGGTAATTATTATATTGGCCTTCCTGATTCTTCATGTATTATATAGCTAATTTCGGGCATTCATTGAGTTTCACTCAATTTCACTACCATTCAGTTATGATTCCGGACATAAGAATGAGTTTTATTGAATTTTACTTGGCCTCATGAACAAACCGAAAACCGAACCGAACCGAGGTTTTACTCCACCTGAAAAACCAAAACCGAAACCGAACAAGAAATTTAAAAACCTACAGCTCTAAATTCTGTGCAATAATATTCATGACTGGCGAAATGCTGTGATGTGGCATGCTGGGAAGGGAACTTAAAGTTTACCGATATAAGTTGGTTATCTTAAGTCGTTAGTAATCCTAGTTTATGTAAATTTTATTATTTTTACTGTTTATATTTGAAATTGTTCTGATTACCTAACTTTCAAAGGAGAGAGCTGACCTTAGATAGCGAAGAGCGAAAAGAAATTTATACAAAGTTCGTTAAAACTCTTTTCAATACAGTATTCACAGGTGACTTGGTACTCGGCGACTGGGTGGATAGAATCTACACAAAGACTTAATTCTTAGATCAATATAAGTGTGACGACCCTACTGGCAAATCTGTAGATCATGAGCCACCGGGTAAACTACCCGGTGGTCCATGACCAGCAAATATGCTTGTTGGAGCTGTATGAATTTGTATATAGGCCCATAGTCATCCTTACTTATTGAGGTGGTGTCCAGAATGGGATCTCAACGAGCCGGCTTTGCCGGCGAGTTGTGATCCCATTTTTGGACACCGCCGAGAATCTGATGCAACTAACAGACATTTATCTAACAATTCTGTCACATAAACAGATTAAATCTTAAACTATCAAAACTGTTTTGGGGCATAATTTTGGGTCGATCACTGAAATGCACATGGACTGTATTCATGCGCCTGTTATGATAGCCAGTCGCGTTACCAGAAACGAGTCGTCTATATAAAATGGAATCAGAATGAGTCGTCTACATGATCCGGAACAGAAACACATTATGTGATATATACCGTTTTTCGTGTTCTTCAGGCCAAAATTAATATGATTGTTAGATACAATATAATAAAGTGGCCTATTCTAACTTTAATAAGCCGGAATTCAGCTCTATAATTGACGTGTTGGGTAAAGGTTGACGTAAAGGTTGACGTAAAAATAAAGGAAACGGTTCTGGTTTTAGATAGACAAATTATTATGTATTTGACAGGATGCCTGTGGGGTTTCATTACGAATTTCTCTAATCACAAACATACTTTGTTGTGATTAAAAAAGTCTTTCTCGAATTGTCGTATGTAACGGTCGAGGATGCGATATTACAAACTTCACACAGACATATTGATCCCGAGGGTGAGAGTTTCTTTACCCCAGTCAAAAACAACTGTTCATTTCTACCCTTACAGCCATGCAAATAAGTAAAAAAAATCATCATCAAAAGTACTTAAGTACTTAACAGTTTGCCCAAAGCAGTCGCAGTGAATTTATCAGAATGATAGAGTGAACATGAGTTGACAACTTCATCAAAGTCTGAGCACGTGTCTAAGTTCGGAAGTGCGCATCTCACATTTTACGAAGTATTAACACATGGTAGGTCTAATCGTAGTGCTCGGCGAACGTTCGAGATTCAATATTTATATTTATTTAATTATTGGTGCTTAAGATCACAAACGTCTACACAATGGCTAATCGCGACCACAACATGAAAATAAAGTCAACTCCAGCTAATCTTCTGTAACCATGTTGCCCATTTTAGAGGACTTCCACTCCAGGTATTGGTGACCGGGTCCTATTTTTCCAGTAAACCAGAGCTTGTTTACGACAGTAAACAAGCACTGCCTCACTTTCCGGGGTTATAACGGGAATCGAGATTCAATTCGCTTTCGAATCTTTTCACTGATTCGATTCGATTCTAAATTGAAGAGTTTTGGATTTATTTTCTACATTCCTTCATTGTCGATTTTCTGGAGAAGACACCTTATATTCTGAGAAAACAGACTGACCTTATACAATCTAACTAGATAACACAAATATAGCCGGAAAATTCCTTAAAATGCCGTTTGAAGCGAGAACGCGTTACGTCTAGTTTGTACAATATATCGCCCCTTGAGTGGAAAAGGGCGTCATCTGCAATGCTGAATCATTGCAGATGCCGCCATGTTCTACTCAAGGAACAGCATATGGCTTTTCCTTCTACCACCTTGGTGATAGAGCTGTAGGTTTTCAAATTTCTTGTTCGGTTTCGGTTTTGGTTTTTCAGGTGGAGAAAAACCTCGGTTCGGTTCGGTTTTCGGTTTGTTCATGAGGCCAAGTAAAATTCAATAAAACTCATTCTTATGTCCGGAATCATAACTGAATGGTAGTGAAATTGAGTGAAACTCAATGAATGCCCGAAATAAGCTATAATACATGAAGAATCAGGAAGCCCAATATAATAATTACCTAAATATACAGAACTTTTATTGTGCTTGGCCATTTTTCGAGGTCTGACACCTACACGCAGCTTGAGGAAAGCTACAAACACAGCTAAACTGAAATGTCGGAAATCCACAGAATGTAGCCTTCCCAGAGTAGTGAGAGTACCCAGACACTGCCATTGGCAGTGTCTGGGTACTCTCAATACTCTGGGATGGCTACATTCTGTAAATTTCTGCAACAAGAGAATATTTAATAAAAAAAACCCCGAAAAACCTTAGATTACGGGATGTCGACGGTTTCGGTTTTTTAATAAAACTAAAAAACTCGGTTCGGTTTCGGTTAACCTACAGCTCTACTTGGTGATACCCGTTCACCTTTCGCTTGAATCCGTTCTCGTTGCTAAAATAACTTCAGAATGAGTTGTCACCACACTAAGTCAAAACGCATTGATAGTGATCATTTTAAAGAGATGGCTTCTAGTTTCTTAATGTCTGTTAGTCAGAACCCCATCGTATACCATGATTACCTATTCTACTATATATAAGAAGCCTGTGACATACATTTTAGCTTTACACACCAACCATGGTGAACACGACAGCAATGGGATTTCAATAATTAAAATTTGCATCTACAGCGGAACTACATCGAAGTTGACCTTTGGTGACATTGATATGCAAACTTGATAAATTTATCGCTTGTCGCCTCGCAAAGAGTGAAATGAAAGCGGCAATTCGTTATTACGCTTTTAAATGAGTTTACCACATAACATACCAGACATTAACAAACTTGCGTTGCCTCATGTTCATGAAGCATCCAAAACTCCAAACAGTATGTTATTAAAATGAAAAAGGCCCCATGACTTACGCGTTTCTTTTCAGTTTTCAATAAAACCATATCATGTGACCCCTCGTTGGAACGAGCTCGTTCCAACGAGGGGTCACATGATATGGTTTTGTTGACATTTTTTGAAAAATAATATTTTTTCAACTGCTGAATTTGCATATTACGCGGGCTGATGCGGGCGATTCGTTGGGTAAAGGGTTTATCATCTGACGCTCATGGTATAAATAAAATATACCCAAAGTAGCTTGTTGTACCGAGTGTTCACCACCCGTGGTGAACATTTGGTACACTAAGCTACTATGGGTATATTCTATATATGTATGGTTCTAATATTAATGAAAGTACATTTGAGCATCTGATTCATGCATTGGTTCATGTCTAAATTTAAACACGGAACGAACACCATTGAATTCCATAACAATATATTGCTTGGCCTTTTAAGAACAAGTGATTGGTCTGTGTACTTAAGATTGTGGTTCGATGGCACGAAGCAGTCTAGCAAATATATTTATACAAAGTTGACATGGGAGATATACAACACTATTACGACGACCGTAGTGTTGTAATAATTGGGAAGTAGTCGCGATTTTTTTCAATGCGAACACTCATCATTTTCCTGGCCCTACCCAATCATAAACAACCTGGCTCATTTCATTGTGTAACTTTAATCCTTTAACATTTAAAGGTTTATGTATATATAACGCTATTTCTACCGTACATTTTGCCGTTATGTCTTTTCATTGTTGTACCGTTTTTCCTTTATCCCTTTACCTAACATGAAAAGCAGACGACACTTGCAAAAAAACATTCTTGAATAACTAATTTTTTTCATTTTGTGTCTCAAAAACATAGGTTATGACCCCTCGTTGGAACGAGCTCGACGAGCTCGTTCCAACGAGGGGGTCATAACCTATGTTTTTGAGACATAAACATGAAAAAAATAATGAAAATTAATTGGCGATTGTTGAAAATAAGGCTGGCCAATTTTAGCCGTTACGTTGGGTAAAGGGTTAAAGATATATTTCTAATGTGCTTCTTTCTCCTGAACTATGGAGGTACGGGTCCATGAGTTGTAATCAGGGGGCTTGGTCATCAAATCAAAATTGTCTTTTTGACGAATCTGCTAACGTATAACGGAAAGTGAAGGATGCGGCTTGTCTCTAACAAAAAGAGGATAGTATTACACTGGATTGTCCGAATGGGACAATACCGTTGTGTTCAATGCTACTTTTCTGAAAGTGACATTCAGAACCTGACTGGTGTACCGTGGTATTATAGGACAATGATTTGCATGCTATAAAACTTCTTATGATACTTTTTAGAAGGGGGTCTGGTTTACAATCGCGACAATTTTCTTGACGTTACTGACATAGAGAGGTATTTGGACTAAAGCTTTGTGTGTGAAAAAAAGTTTTCAAGAGTTTAATATAGCAAGATCAATTTGTTGAAGAAAACGTAAGCAAATTACTTCTTTTTTGTGGTAATGACTTTTTGTTTTGTGCCTTAATTCCTTTACCTCCGTGCATGCTGCTGGTGGATATTTCCGACCAGCTACAAAATCTTTGCCACTTACATAAGAACAGTTTTGGCACATTCAACCAAATGTCCTTACATAAACATGGACTTTTTGACCAATAATTTCTTGAGTCAAGTTTTGATGAATTTCTCATCAAATCTAGTCATGGCTGCTTCACAGCAGCCGTGACTAGATTTGATGAAAAATATTTTATAAATATTCCACTGGTGAATGTGCTTCCTCCTATTGGGTTCCGCTCCACAGTTTTCCAGGCATTTCCAAATATGACATGCCATACACTCTCTTCAAATGCAAATATTCTGTAGCTTAGTTATCTAACTCATAACATGTATTACATTTCCCAAATCCTCAAAAAACATATAACACTATCTGACTAAGTAGAAATAAACAATCTGAATGTGGGTGGAATAATTTATTGTCAAAGGCCAGACTTCAACCTGAAAAATTGCATGAAAAAATGCCGAAACCAGTCATTTTCAGCCACCTAGCAGCCTCAAAAGCAGAATTTTCCCACCAACCTCACCTACCCACCCCTGGAACAAAGCATCCCCTGTTTCTAAAATGCAAAAAAAAAATTATATGTTTCCGTCTCCTTTTTCAGTTACCTGTCTGGTAACAAACCCGTGTAAAAATTACATTTTAAAAAATAGCCAATTTTTCGAAGCCACTGTTTCCCATAATTCATCTGGTAATTTTCCCCTATGTATCAGACTCCAACTTTGGGACCAAAACTTCAAATTCTCTTGTCCAACAAATAACCTAATGTAATCATATATCTGATACTAAAAATATATCTTTATTTTACATGGCCTTAGTTTCAACATATGCCCTATGTTTAGAATTTCACCCCTGTGCAATATTGCGAAACTGTGGAGCGGAACCTTGAATTATAGAGGTGCCGATCCATGAACTGAAATTCGCAAGATTGTTTCATAATATATAAACTAAAAGAGGAGTGTCCATACAGAGTGAACCGGTCTGTCTTTTAAACGAACGCATTCAACTATTCAGTTCTTGCTTTGTACACAATCGCGCCGTGCATGGCGATACACGATACACCCCCCCCCCCCCCCCCCCCACAAAAAAACTCAAACTCTACGGTTAATCCATTAATATGCTTTTTTTTCTGGAGCCACACTTTGGACAGCCAGGATTATCTCGTGTCGGACAGTGTTACGGGTGAAGGAAGTCGTCGGAGTTCCCTGAGACAACCAATAAGCAGCGGCGAGGAACTGTCAAACTTCGCAACGTACTAATTCCACACAAGCTGGATTAGCATTTGTTGAAGTGCACTATGGACGTGTTGTACGCCTTAGTACACAGCGCCACCGTGGCCCCACATAAACAATCGAGATTGAGTGCCTTATCCAAGGACACAATGCAGTTACCCCTGGTGGGGATCGAACCGAGGACCTTTTATATCCGCCACCGCCGGGGACGCGTTCCCATCTGAATATACACCCATACCAATCTGCCACTTTGTAGAGTGTCTAGTCACGTATAGTGTCCTCGTCGACCGTCTTGGTAACCATAACCTATCAGCTAACACAACGGGAAACAGTCCCCGAAGGGTTGGCCCATAATAGAAAATGACTCCGCACACATATGAAAGGCTTGCCATAGTTGTGGGGTATTTTTTATGTTATCACTAAAATCACGCACTGCACTTCAACCAGCTGTCAAATGTGAAGGTGCATTCTGCATAATATTTTATCATTATTCATGGAAAGGTTTGACAAGTTGCAAATTCGAAATTTAATTCACCGCCACAATCAAAATACCACAACACTGTGATTACATCGCTACGTCACTATTAAAAGACAACTACATTAATGTCGGAGCACGCAGATTAGTCTTAATGAGGGCATTTTATGTTTTTTTTCATGCATTACATGGTCGTTTATGGTACGCTCTCGACAACAAGACTTTGACATTTGCACAATGGTCGTTCTAAATATTCAGACAGTGTTCCTGCAGCTAGACATATTATCCGAGATGTGCAGGATCATATACATATAATCCGCTATCGAATATGCATGCTGAATCACGCCCCAAACTATCTTCACGTATTTAGTTTAAACAATATTTATTCAATAGTTGATAAGCAAATGCATTTCACAATAATAGTTGAGTAAAAAAATCAGAACAACACAAGATACAATACTAGTATTATACACGAAACATGTCAAGGCATGTAAATTAATTGCTGTGTAAAAGAGGGATTCGACAGGAAGCTTAAAGCTTATGTAAGTCGTCTCCCTAACAATTTTAAAAGTTACCCCTGTAGGTGGTACAAATCCGTGGAGAAGGTCGCATATCGTCGCCTGGAGGCCGAGACAACCCCCCATTGTATATAAGTTAAACTTAGTTGCTGCGATTGTACATCAAGTGACCGATAAGTTAAACATCACATCATTTGGGTAACAAAAACAACACACTCACAGATCATCACACAATATCTCTCTATCACACACGCACAATTCTCTCTCTCTCACTCTCTCTCTCTCTCTCTCTCTCTCTCTCTCTCTCTCTCTCTCTCTCTCTTACACACACGCACAGCCTCTCACCATTTCCCACACCCTCAAACCTACACAATCACACTCAAGCGCAAGGATGCAGCCCCCAGATCTGGCGCAATACAAATAGACGGGAGACTTTAATAGAATCAGCTTGAATACATCATACATTGACTTAACCCTTTACCCAACGCAGACGATATCAAAATTTATTATTTTAAATATCATTTTTTTAAATTTTTCAAAAAATTTCAACAAAACCATATCATGTTACCCCTCCTTGGAACGAGCTCGATGAGCTCGTTCCAACGAGGGGTCACATGATATGGTTTTGTTGAAATTTTTTGAAAAATAATATTTTTTCAACTGCTGAATTTGCGGGCGATTTGTTGGGTAAAGGGTTAATACTCTAGAGAATCCTAAATAGGCAGCTTACTCCTTTAAGGAGATGATTGGTTGGTTGGGGGGGGGGGGGTGGGGGGCTTTGTTGGAGATGTATGGAGGTGAGAAATGATGATACATTTTGAAAAAAACTGAATTAGTTTATGTTTACAACGCCTATCTTGCAAGGAGGCCCATCGTGTTTCCGAATATAGCAAACATTTACTGGCACTTACTGTTGCTCCCGTAATGATTCTTGATGCTGCAATCTGTATTTTTTTAAAGTTCAGCTACATTGGTCACAGAATTATTATCCCATACAGTATCCGCGTATTCAAGAAGAGGCCTAATAAAAGCGAAATATATTTTTTCTAGGACACCGCAGTCGAGATTAAATTTATACCTCCTCAATAAATCTAAATGAGACCAGGCTTTCGAGCAGATATGGTCAATGTGGTCATTCCATGTACATGTGCTATTTAGTATGACTCCTAAATGTTTATGGTTAGAAAGTTCCGATATCTGTGAGCCACCAAAATGTAAGGGTGGGTGGGAGTTGGGATTGCTTTTACGTGATATACACATACTTTCTGTTTTGCTGGGATTGAACTCAACTAACCATGTTTTGGCCCAATGCTCGATTGTGGCCAAATCGTGATTGCTCGGGGTTCTCAATAATTAGATATAGGGAAGTGTCATCTGCAAAGAGGCGTATACCACTAAGTAAGTCGCTAGTTATATCGTTTATGTATATCAGAAACAGTAAGGGTCCTAGTATAGATTCCCGAGGTACACCGGCATTAATAGGCCTCCATGAAGATGTCTCGGAGGCTATCACGGCTCGTATCCGCAAGATACGATTTTAAAATCAGAAGAAGTTCCCCTGAAACGCCAGTATTCTCCAGCTTGTGGATAAGACCAGCATGCCATACCTTGTCAAATGCCTTACTGACGTCACAGAAAACTACCCTAACTTCTTTGCCTTCATCAAGTGCGCGACAGAATTCATCACATATGTCAGTAAGTTGGAGGACAGTTGAATCTCTAGGTGTAAACCTGACGGAAATTGACTGAGAACATTATTTTCAATCAAAAATTGCCCCAAGCGTTTGAAAACACATTTTTCAAATATTTTACCAACACAGCTGATCAGCGATAATTAGTGACAGAGTATGAAGGTTGTTTTTTTTATGAATTGGGGAGACATTTACTTTTTTCCATAAGTCAGGAAAGTACGAATTATTCAGTAGTGTATTGAATACAATTGAGACTGGTTCACAGAGATATGATTTACATTCTTTAGGGAGACGCGGACTTATTTGGTCGGGACCGGACGACTTGGACACCCTTATCGACTTCATTGCTGCGTGTACTTCGCTCCAATGTAGGGTGATACTATCTATGCATTGGAAAACACCGGCAGGTGAATCTGAAAGGGAAGCATTCGAATCGTCAACTGTCGAGATGGAACTGAAGAATATATTGAACACTTCAGCTTTCTCGACACTTCGTCCACTGAGTTCCAATGTGTTCTATGTGCCTACTGGCACATAGAACACATTGGAACTCAGGGGACGACTTGAAGAATATATTCTGTTTAAATGAATCAGGGTAGGAATTCCTGTTGTATTACTACTACCGACGAGTGTTTTAAGGATCCTCCACCACAGTGATGCTGGGGTTACGTTGCTTCAATGTGCTACGTTTTCTCAATGTGTCCTGGACTGTTGACAGATACAGGGCTTTGGCCTTTCTGATAGCCGAAAAAAAAACTCATTCCATTTAAGTTTGTATTTAGACCAGGCGTGCGAGAAATTAGTGCGTTTAGCAATACGATACAAACATTTTCTCTGTCTAACTAGTAATCTTATTCCATTATACATCCATTTCGGTTGGACAATTCTCGAAGTTATAAGTCCCCTGAGTTCCAATGTGTTCTATGTGCCTACTGGCACATAGAACACATTGGAACTCAGGGGACGACTTGAAGAATATATTTTGTTTACATGAATCAGGATAGGAATTCCTGTTGTATTACTACTACCGACGAGTGTTTTAAGGATCTTCCACCACAGTGATGCTGGGGTTACGTTGCTTCAATGTGTTACGTTTTCTCAATGTGTCCTGGACTGTTGACAGATACAGGGCTTTGGCCTTTCTGATAGCCGAAAAAAACTCATTCCATTTAAGTTTGTATTTAGTCCAGGCGTGCGAGAAATTAGTGCGTTTAGCAATACGATACAAACGTTTTCTCTGTCTGACCAGTAATCTTATTCCATTATGCATCCATTTCGGTTGGACGATTCTCGAAGTTATAATTTTATTGGGTATATGTCTGGATGCACTATCGAATATTTTGTCGGTGAAATTGGAAACTATTGCATCAAGACACAGAGTATCAAAGATTGAGTTCCAGTCGGTGTTAGAAAAAGCCTCGTTCAATACGTCACAGCTGCCCTGAGAATAAGCCATATCCTCCTCTTGAAGGAAGGGGGGTTCGATTTCAAAAATTCAACCTCGATTGAAATTGGACATTGATAGCGGGGATGTGGATGGTTGCCCACGTTTGCCCGACCATGACATGAATTTGTTCAACATTTCGTGTACCCATGATTCGGAAGTGGGCTATTTAGCCATTGCATCTACAAACCCAGAACGCAGCAGGGTGATTGGTAATGTCGTGCTAAAAGTAGTGCCAAACTGCCATAAAATATATTTTCCAATATATTGCCGTGGCAAATTTCTAGCACTAGTCCTGCTCACATATAAAAAACAATCTAGCAACCAACAATGACAGTTTTCATACCATGCTCGCCTATGTGACTACTTGTGAAAAGCCTGCATGTTAAATTTTAGCTTTTAACCTCACTACCGGTGTAAAGCTTCTACTGCTGTTAAACAATTTACACCTACAGTCGGAAGTTCATCCAACTTGACCGCGCAGTTAAAACCCTTTTCCTGCTCGTGATTTGTGTCTGGCTGCCGGCCTTAGTACCTATTTATTCTATATTATGCCAATGTGGATGTCTTTAAACATTCCAACTATCGATAAATAGTGCCAGACTACTGCCCGACGAGATAAAGATCTAGGTGTGACAGGGGCGGCGGAACGAGGGGGGGGGGGGGGGCTGTTTGGCTTCAGCCCCTTTACTTTTTTGCCGGTCCATGTTTTTTTGTATGCACATATTTTAACGCAACCAATGACTGGTGAAACAAGGGCCGGATCCAGAGCCTCCCCCATTATTTTTTCAGCTGTGTTTCTGTCGTACTGGTTCAGTTTCGATGGATTTCGAATAATTTTTTTGCAGTAAGTGGCAACTGAAATACATCGTAATCTTACAGACATACAAGTACCAAATCCACCCCCCAGACAAGATAATCATCCACAGACAGTATAATTGCTGTAAACGTTTGGTAAATCATACAGGTGAAGTCTATTTATCAGCTTTGGTCGTAACGACCCAAACTGATAAATAGACCTTACCTGTATGCTTTACAGGCGTTTTTAACGGCTCTCAAAGTGTGAAATCTCTCAAATACATCTCCAGAAAAATCGCTCAGATGCATGGAAATGGGTTTTTTGGGACCCTGGAATTTAAAAGTTTCGTACGACGACCATTCATTGCCCGATCCAGCCCCCCCCCCCCCCCCCCCCACACACACACACTTTGAAAATCGTCCCGCCGCCACTGTGAGAACCTCTCCCGCCGCCCACTTCCTCCCAGTATTTACCTCTCTGTACATGGGTAATTAAATTTCAAAGCTTTTACCACGTCATAAATCTCAGTCAGACCTACTTTCACCAAACATGCTGTTCCGTCGTACTAGTCGAGGTACACGGCAGCGTGTACTCTTCCCTGTGACAAAGTACGGCATTCTTTATTCATTCCTTATTTGTTTAACATCCAGTAGAAGCTGGAATGCACTTTCCGGGGACGGCTTTTGGGTGTGGTACAGGTGACGAATATGGGACCCTTTCCCAATGGTATTTTGGCATGATCCTTTCCCATTCAAGCAAACGATGAACTTACGAAGGACTGCACACTTTCAGTTTTTCTAGACTTTTCAAAAGCCTTTGATACCATCAGTCATGCAATCCTGCTGAAGAAACTTGAAAGTTATGGTATTAGAGGCCTAGCTAACAAGAAGATACCAGTCTGTGTCTTTCAAGGACAGCACGTCTGATTCGTTGGAAGTCACGACTGGTGTACCACAAGGTTCCATTCTAGGTCCCATCCTCTTCTTATTATACATTAACGACATCAGCCATTCAACCCTGCACAATATGCTGTCCTTTGCAGATGATACTACAGCTTTTGCGTCAAGTAACAATCTAGACAATTTGATAGACGAGACCAACATCGAACAAGGAAAAATCAGCGAATGGTGTTCCGCAAATGGATTATGTCTTAACGCAAATAAAACAAAATGCATCTTATTGCATCCTCAAAAGATTCTTACAACGCTGCTAGTAGAACAACATCCCTAAACAACACAGATATGCCATTTGTTGGAAACCAGAACGATGAAAAAACAGTCAAATTCCTAGGAATCCATATGGACGAGAATCTAAAATTCAAACAACATACTTCAGTAATCTGTCTAAAAATGGCTAGGGCAATCTTTGCCCTTAATAGGGCAAAAAGAATTCTTCCTATAAAAGCCCTAAAGACACTGTATTTTTCACTTATACAGTACGTGGAGAGTGTATTATCACTAAATCACCCGCAGAGTGGAGATTCCACCCAAGCAATAATTGCAAATTTGCTGCAAAGCATAACCAGCACAAGCAAAGTTTCAGCCAATGGACCTCCGGGTTAAACCCGGAGGTCCATTGGCTGAAACATTGCTTGTGTTTTTTGTCGATGTGTACACAATTTGAAAGTTATAGCTTAGATGACAACCCCACTCCGCGGGTGATTTAGTTACAATCCACTCTCCACGTACTGTACATAGCCACCTATTGTATGGTATACTTGTATGGGGTCACGCACCATCAAGCAGAATTCTTACTCTGCAAAAAAAGGCTATTCGCATAATAACGAAGAGAAAATATACCTCGCACACAGAACCTCTATTTAAAAAATGTGGCATACTAAAATTTGTAGACTTATATAAGTTACATGTCCTTTTGTTCATGTTCGATTTGTATCACGATAGATTACCAGTGTCTTTTGACGGTACTTTTGAAATTTACAGAAATCCTTCTGGAATGGAAACCAGGCAAACTGGGAATATACGTACAAACAAACCGAGAACGCGTTTCTCGGCGGACCTACCGTTACATTCTTTTCCAAAGGTATGGAACGATTTAAACCCTGGAATACAGCAATATAGAAGGTCCTTATTCAAAAAGAAAATAATCGATACAATTTTAGATTCATAATCTTCCATAATCACTTGTACCAATCCATTTTGTACCAACTGTATATCAACTTAAAGAGATCTCACCAAAAATACTGCACTCTGAAGTCGGTTGGGTCCTCAAGAAGGATAACCGGGTTTGCTTTCTGTTCTCCTTTCTGGCGATTGGCCCGGATCGCCTGGGTTGAGCGAATATGACCCCCAATTGGGTTCATGTTTACTCAACCCATGCGATTCGGTTTAGTTCTTGACCCCGCCGATTTTAGAATGTACATTAAAGTATTAACTTATTTGTTTCCGGTCTGTGCATTGGGAACGTTCCACTCAATTTGAATCCATGAAGACAAAAATAAAAAGGCAATGATGTCAAGAAAAAGAAAATTGTGTGGGATGGCAGGAAGACAGTCTCTCGGGTTATGCCATCTCCGTGCAGTATACACTCACTTTGTAATTTGTTTTATTTGTCTCACATTGTATATCTGTATGCTGCAAAATAAAATGTCATTTCATTTCAAAACAAAATTTCCCAATCTCAGCCCTCCTTGAAATACAATTTATTACTTTAATTCTTGAAGGTCTAATTTTCACTTTCATCTCATTTTACTGAAACAAAACAGGTTCCTTAAATGACAGTATTTAGATACGTTTGCAGTTCTTAAAATTCGAGTTTTAGCTGCTTACATATTCAGCCATGACTTGCCTAGACACAACTGCAAAGCCACAAAATGTATATTATCGCATAAATATCTTCATCATTTAATAGTATAAAAACAATTTCTTTAATAGAGATTACAGAGTCTGATTAATTATTTCATGCGACTGTCAATTATAGAACGTATCACATGTAATATGCATGTATCCCATAAATGGCCGTTTATTTGAACAATAAAGGCCTTGGATAAATTTTTGCTTCATTCACTTAGTAGGGTGATAAATTTTCCCCAAAGGTTTAACACTGAAATAATTTATTATCCTAATAGCGACGGACTTGTTGACCTCTGGCCTCTACCACATTTGTCTAGCATAATTAATAGTTCGTTTGTTGATTTCTTTAAATCTTTTTGAAAGTATTACACAATGCCAGTAGAAAACACCACACACTGCTCATATAATAAAGTATTTTTGGAAGTTTATCTCAAGTTTGTAGAGGAATTATTTTTAGACAGAAATGTATTACTGCGCCTTGTTTATTTTTGCTGGTCGAGCGAATTGGACCAATGTGCTCCTCACTTCTTGCTGTTTTTTGTAGCGAATTATAGCACGATTTTGCCGCGACTATCCCGCAGAAGATTTATGAGATAACCAAAATAAACGTATAGTGTTTTCAAGTAAAAAAATTATTCTACTCGTGGAATTAAGAATGAAACCGACGAGCCAGAGGCTCGTCGGTTTCATTCTCAATCCTACTCGTAGAATATTTTTTTTACTTGAAAACACTACACGTTTATTCTTTTTCTTGTAGTTCATTGTGAAGGTAATGTTTCTTATTTGTTGTGCGTTTCTTCTCCCAAACAAATTCCCAATTGGGTTCTTCATGCCGCCAATTAGAGGACCATTTCCCAAAGAGGTCCGAAGAATCCCCGACTTTCTTCCAACTGACATCTCAGATTCCTCCTGCTTGTGATATACTATTTGACAAAACACTGAAAGGGCATGTATAGTAGCTTGCTTAAGGTCATCGTATAAGAAAATGACATAAGCCTTATGGGTGAAACTAAACACACCCTGTGGTATTATTTATTTATTTATTTGTGTTCAAGGTCACATATTTATGCACAATGTATAATCGTGACAGTTTTACGGATGGGGGAAGCCGGAGTACCTGGAGAGAACCACCGAGCATCGACGAGCAACTGTTAGTTCCTCAACATTCTAACACTGTTCAAGCTCCGCTCAAGCAAGGTTACAGCGGTTGAAGACATGTGCACCATCGACGTGCAGTACGCCTGAGTACATGGCGACATCGTGCCCCCACGTAAGCCACCGGGATAAAGTGCCTTGCCCAATGACCCAACGCTCATTCAGCTCTTTCCAGAAACACATTACATAATGGCATACATAACCTTGACAAAACACTAGAAAATGATGGGGAGCGCGGTGGCTAAGTGGTTGCGACAATGGACTTCAAACCGAAAGGTCCACGGATCCTTCCATGCCATGGGTAACTACGTTTCGTCCCTGGACAAGACACTTAATCCGGAATGTCCACGTGGGGGAACGGTGGGTGGGGCTGTGTACTGAGGCGTACAGCACGTCTATTGTGTAATTCTCACCAACCAACGCTAACCCTCCTAGTGCTTCTCACCGGGTTCTCCGGCTTTCTCCACCCGTGAAGCTGTCCGACACGAGGTGACTCTGGCTGTCGAATGTTTTGTTATAATAAATAAATAAATAAATAAATAAATAAAAAATAAATAAATAAATAAATAAAAAAAAAAAAATAAATAAATAAATAAATAAATAAATAATTAAATAAATAAATAAATAAAAAAAAAAAAAATAAATGTTTACGTAAATATTGGAAATGATGTCCAGTATATAGGAATGCCTAACCCTTTACCTAACGTAACGGCCAAAACCGGCCAGCGCTATTCTCAAAAATCGCCAAATAATTTTCATTATTTTTTTCATTTTTTGTCTCAAAAACATAGGTTATGACCCCACGTTGGAACGAGCTCGTCGAGCTCGTTCCAACGAGGGGTCATAACCTATGTTTTTGAGACAAAAAATGAAAAAAATTAATTATTTAGGAATTATTTTTGCAAGTGTCGTCTGCTTTTCATGTTAGGTAAAGGGTTAAACAGGAGTTGAAATTGAAGCAGTTAAAATTCCAACAAAATGCTCTTAAATACTGATAGTATTTTCTGTTCTCCTTGTTATTCTAGAAGGCGACTCGCGGGGCTTTATTGCATAGCCCGAGTGAGAATTAAATACATGATTCTTTCGAGATATCCCCAGAGATAAGATGTTTGTGCAAAGACAAGTGTCTTCAGTCCTTGTAGATTGACATAGAAGCCTTGTATTACGGTTACAAGAATCCTTACTGAATGTTAGCCTTTGGGTACTAGCTAGTACAATCAGAGACCGTTGGAAATTAGAGAATGGATATTATTACGGTGATTAAACAATTTTATCTCAATTTTCTGAACCACAATTTTAAAGTAATGGCCTGGTATTCCATTAAAAAACAATCTTCCGTCGAAAGGTATCATCGAAAATAGTTTCGACACGGTTTCCCGAGGCGATACAGTTTGTCATAAGCATTTCTTCGTGGAAAATCAGATTGTTTCCAAAATATCACTTTCTCCAGCGATTTGGACAGATAATACGCGACTTTTACCATTGCATTTATTTTTTATACTCAAATCTGTTCTTGGTCCACGAGGTACAGCACACAGTTGCAGAAAACAGAAGAAAAAGGACAAAATAAACTGGTCAACAAACATACCCGACACAAATCATAAGACTTTTTCCCTGTCGGTGTTATTGATGTTTGACTTCATGTTTGCTTGTTTAATGTTAATTTAACATTTGGAAATATTTTTATGAGTAGGTGTAGCTCACAAAAACATTTTCTTTTAAACATCCCACAAGATGACATTGTTATTAAACAATCTCTTGCAGTTACTATCTGACGTATTCTGATATGGATACAGTTAAATAATACTCTAAACGAACAGTGTAATCCAATTAAAATATTATCAAGATTCCAGAGGCGGACTGGCCGTATGGTCTACCGGGAAAATTTCCAGTGGGCCTCCTTATGGAGTGTCCCCCCTAGGGGTCCCAGAATTAATAAAGCCCAACCCAAGTTGGAGCAGGAAATTTCGTGAAAATGACTACGAGGCGAAATGCATAGACCGCTGGTGTATCGAAATGTCATCTGAGCGATCAGTTGCAGACTGGACTGCTGGTATATCGAAATGTCCTCAACGTGGACTGCCAATGGCAGTCCACGTAGAGGACATTTCGATATACCAGCAGTCTAGTCTGCAACTGATCGCTCAGATGGAAGGAAACAGCCTTATTTTAATCCGAAAAATAACAATTTTCACCCATTGGGCCAAACTCTGGACTTCTCGATGCCCCCTCCCCACCCGGTGCATGAATGAGCGATGAACTTGATACAAACACTCCAACAAAATGTCCTTTTTGTGGACTGCCATTGATCGCTCAGATGCAAGAAAGCAGCGTTCGTTCAGTTCGAAAAATCAAAATCAAAATTTTTTCCGGATCCGAGGCTCCTTGGGTGCATTTTCCGGTAACTTTTTTTGGCCCAGTCCGGCCCTGGAAAATTCCGATAATCATAAATTAGTCTAGTCGATGAATGCGAAAATAGGGACGTATCTGGAACAAACAGGCAACAAGCTATATTTGGTATTGCTGGAAAGGGAAGAGTCCACTCACTTCCTTATCCCAAACCTGATGAAACCTGTTTTGGAGAAAATGTTTTAGAGGGATTTTTTATTGGGTTGTATTTCAATCCCGGTGGGGGAAGTCGGAGTATCCGGAGGGAACCACCAAGCAATGGCGAGCAACTGTCAGACTCTCCAACGTACTAACTACACACTAGCAGGGTTACCACTGGTTGAAGACCTGTGTACCATCGACGTGCAGTACGCCGCCATACCCTTCGCGTGAAGAATCGGGATTAAGTGCCTTGCACAAGGACACAACGTTGTTACCCATGGTGAAGATCGATCCGTGGACCTTTCGGTTTGACGTCCAATGCCGTAACCACTGAGCTACCGCGCTCTCGGGGTAATCCATTAGAAAAACAAAATACACCATTGTAATGAAATGATGTACACTGCGTGAGTTCGTGTTGTCTCTTTTTTGATGCACTCTAAAAGACTTCTTCAAGAATATCTATTATCGATATTATCGAAATATTAATCCTTTGAGACGTTCATTATCATGACGTACAAACGTCACTGGAATTTCAATTTCTTCAACGTTTTTCTAAATACGACGCCAAACGTCCGAAAGTACAAATATAGAGGATATGGAATGAGTGTTTTTCTCATATAATATTTATGAAGCGAGTCTAAGAATTTTCCGTTTTGGCGAGCCTCTGGCGAGCCTCTGGCGAACGCAAACGGAAAATTCGGACGAGTTTCGTAAATATTATATGAGAAAAACACTCATTTCATGTTCTATCATATGACGCACACACGCACAAATTAGCCACTTAGTATGACTTTTTAACCCATCACCTAACTTGAGTTTCAGACGGCACTTGGAAAAAACATCCTCGTATAACTAAAAAAATTTTTCGCTTCCAAAACATAGGTTATGACCCCTCATTGGAACGAGCTCGTCGAGCTCGTTCCAATGAGGAGTCATAACCTATGTTTTGGAAGCAAAAAGTGAAAATATAAA
Organism: Pictodentalium vernedei; assembly: GCA_031216915.1. Lineage (NCBI taxonomy): Eukaryota > Metazoa > Mollusca > Scaphopoda > Dentaliida > Dentaliidae > Pictodentalium > Pictodentalium vernedei. Next base: position 438,931,804 of record CM062289.1, on the reverse strand, counting down.
AAAAATGAATGGCGTTTTTCTTGTAGGTAAAAGATTAATACAATATAACCAACCCTAAATAGAACAGATAACGTAAATTCTCCCTACTGAAATTATGCAAATGTCACCCATTTGTATTTTGTTTAGCCAATCGAATTGTCCAGTTTTGAAATTGACCAATGAAAGCTCCCAACTCTAATTATGCAAATTATGAAAATGTGGCCCAGTTTTATTTTGTTCAGCCAATCAAATTGTCAAGTTTTGTAACTGACCAATGAAATTGACGGAAGGCTTTATTTATCACTGATTAATATGAAAACAAAATAACAAATGTTTTAAAGTGAACAAAACGGACGAGTCATATTATAAAACCAGATATTTTTCACATTAGTGATTATCTGCTTGGGGGCTAGATTATTTTTGGTGGTCTGAACTTGTTATTCAAAACGTGTTTTATTACAAATTATCGGAGAGTGCCTAAAGGCTCTCTCCAATAATTTGTAATAAAACAAATTTATTTAAACAAAATATTATTTGTGTTTGACTAAATATGAAATATAAGCAAGGAATGTGTTGGATTTTGCTCCGGTATCCTCATTTTTCAAAGCCCTGATAGTGGCTTCCAGCACTCAACCAGTTAAGAAGACTTGACATCTGGATTATATTAGTATTTTAAGCTGCGATAACATTTGGCTCAACGGTTATCACTGAGAACTATTCGGGAGAAAATAGGAATTTGAGGTTAAAACTTTAAAAAATCGAAAAATAAAACAAATGACCACAAAGTAGATAGATAGATAGATTTTTATTTGTACAATTTTCTTACATACAAGTTAAATACAATAATAACAAATGCATTAAATATATTGTACAGGGGCAGCATGGACAAGATTGTCCGCCTTCCTGCCGCACCTAACGTAAATTATTTTCAGATTTGAGACTGAAAGGCGACATGAAATGGCTACACAGGTGTCACATGAAAAGCATGGTGTAGCAAAATCTGCTTGGGTTATAAGTATATAAGTGTGTAAATAGTTAAATACCCACATGTATAAATATCATTTATTTCAGTGGTTGAGACTACTGGTAGAAAAGTACTGCTATTGTTAGTTCTGACTGGGATATGTTGTCTGGTTATCGAGTATTGGAAAGGGGAATGGGGCTCAATATGTAATGTTGATTGGTCGGTTTGTTCCATTGCCTGTTTCCCAGCCTAAGCGGGTGGTGAGTAGTAAGCTTGGGGTTGGATGACCCTATTCTGGGGGAGCGGGGTCGACGGGGGTGGATGACGTCATCATAATTAAAATGTTACGTAAGGTAATTAATATTACTTAATGATTTTTTTTTAATCACTTTAATAATTAATGTAATTAATGACTGTTGCATAATTAATGTAATTAATGTAATTAATGTAATTAATGAGTGTAATTAGGGTTGATTATAATAATTAGTATATTAATAAATGAATTAATATTGACGTACTGGACATATGCGCATGCTATCGACTGACTGACCCGCATCACGTGTCTGGGTATCATTAAATCTATTTTTTTCTTTTCAAACGCCAACTACTGACAGATGTTGAAGCAATTAAATCTATTGTCACACTTTAACGACCGGTCATAAATATCGTTAGACTGGACATGCTATCATGTATTTAAAAATCAATATATCACGTGACAAGATGTGTCTTGCTTTTACCTGAAGACTGTGAACGACTCCATTGTGGCTATTTTTATAGGTATAATTTGATTTAATAACTTGGCGTGATTCTTACATATTAATAATGCAAGTTTATTCTTCTCGTTTTTATGGCTGTCGAAAAACTCTCATAGACCAAGATATTCTGATTTTACGCCTCACGCGATAAAGTAATTTTTTAACGGTCCGATTTCTACGTTTTGACGGGTTCTCAAAAAAAAATCACAAGAGAAATCGCCATGAGACTACTGTACACGGGGGAGAGGCTATACATGGCTGTACTTTATGCCCCAATACTTTGATGAATTAACGGATCATCTGAAAACCCACCAAGAAGGTGCTTTGAACTGTCAATTTTGTGTTTCAATAGCAAATTCAACAAAAGAGAGAGGCAGTGTACATCGAACAGACGTCGATGTCAAGATGTTCCAGTGGACGTTTTGTCTGAAATCCTATAATAGGAAAGATACATTAGAAAAAAACATGGAGAAATGTCAAAACTCGACATTTAACTGCGCGATTTGCGGGTTTCAGCTGATTCAACTTAACCGTCATCGCGCCACAAGTAGCAGAAATGCACAACTCGATTGGCCGGTGGAGACGTTCCTCATCAAATAAGGGGGGTCAAACGAGGTTATGAGGAGGGGTGAAGGAGACAAGTGTGCGGTCATATGTTTAAAATTTTAATAACCTTAATTGCTATGATGTAATCCCCTTAATAAATAGCGTATATTCATTTAATATAATATATTAATAATTTTCGTTAAATAATTCATTTTTTATTCCGCACCCCTGTATCCCCTCACAGTACCTAAAACTTTCATGAACGCTCCTCCTCCAGGTCATCCAATACTAAAAAACTTTTGGAAACCGCTCTCCCCCGCCCCCACCATAATCTTAAAAAGAGTTGCTTTGTCACAAACACACACTTTTTTTAACCAATCAGACACCTCCGTTATCCCACACCCTCACCGTCACACCCCTGTATCCCCTCACAGTACCTAAAACTTTCCTGAATTCCCCTCCACCAAGTCATCCAATACTAAAAAAAAAAAAAACTTTTGGAAACCTCTCTCCCCCCTCCCCCAGCCCTCACAATAGCTAAATTATCTCGAACCCCAGTTCAGTTCTCTAAATGTAATGGACATGTCAGGCCCCCGAATACGCCTTCCCCACAATTCTGAGCGATCAAATTACCCCGATTAGTCTCCTCTCATAACTTACCACTCTCTTAACCCGTATTTACTATGAGATTGTCCCCTTAATAAATAGCGTATGTTCATTTAATATAATATATTAATAATTTTCGTTAAATAATTCATTCCACAAGACACTTGTCGAAAAAACAAAATGGCGGATTAGTTTGACAGAAATACGCGTATCGATTTATTCAGGAATGTCTGTCGGCTGTGTCCTTGGGCAAGACACTTCATCCCTATTGACCATGTGGGGGCATGGTGACGCTGTGCACTAAGGCGTACTGCACGTCGATGGAGCACCTGTCTTCAACCAATGCAGACCCTGTGTAGAATCTTGACAGTTGCTTGCCGTTGCTCGATGGCTCTCTCCGGCTTTCCCCACCCGTAAAACTGTCGTGGTCATGATTAGTTATTGTGCAGACCTTAAAATCCAATAAATAAATATAAATAAATAGTCGGTTATCAAAACAGCCCTTAAGTGTTTAACAGTTAATTGTGGACCAGTGAGTTTAAAAGTGAAAAAAATTAGGTGATAGCATACGGACTGTGTTTAATCATAGAAAAATCACACCCGCGCTATTACTAACCTGTATGATTTATTTTTGAATGTTCGCTGAAGAATAACCCACCCATCTAAGTAAAAGCATGAAAGAGCTACCATTATCTTATTACCTATGTGAGGTGGGGGTGGTCGGTGACGTTGTGTACTATGGCGTACTACCTTCAGCCAATGATAACCCTGTGTAGAACTTTGACAGTTGTTCGCCTCTGCACGATGGTTCTTTCCGGATTGCCCCAACTGTCGTTAAATAAATGAAAAAAAAACTACAATTCTATAATAACAGGCCAAGACCCCTTCGTTTTGTCAGGGGGAAAATCAACAGTACTTTCACCCCCCCCTCATTTTAATAGTTGAAAAGCGCTGTTACTCGATCAAAAAAAAATGGTAAAAGGATATGCGACTCTGTATTAGCCACCCAAATTTGCGAGACTTGGGAAAATATAACCCACCTAGAGCTGCACCAAAGCTACGTACACTATTCGAACTCCCGCATTGTGTCCTTGGGCAAGTTAATTTACCCCGATTATCCACATGGGAGCGCGATGACGGCGTGTAATAAGGTGTACTGCACGTCGGTGATACGCATATTTTAGAACAATCTAACCCTGCTTGTGCGGATTTCCGACGTTGGTGAGATGACAGTTACTCGTCGTTGCTCTGTGGTTCTCTTTGGATATTCCGGAGTCTACCCGTAAAATTGTCACGTTTAATTATAACTTGAACTTGATGTCCGGGTGTAATGAAATAGCGTATTTTCTGCAGACATTCTAAATAAACGAAGCTGGTTTACAGACCTGTATATATTTTTTTTTTCAATTGAGTAAAAATATATGATAGTTACTGATGTAACACGCCGATTAGTATGTTTAATGAATCTAACTACGCCATTCCGACCGACCCTTTGCCCACCATGATCACAACAAACGTTTCAATTCTCTCTCTCTCCCTCTCTCTCTCTCTCACCGATACAGTACGGGTGGAAACTAATTGCGTTCAAGCTGTTGTTTTTTTTCTAGGTTTTACCACCCCCCTTACAGCGCAAATCGAAATAAAATCTGATTCATTGAACCATACTACAGTGCATGTCAAAATTAATTTTTGAACGCCATTTTTTCTATGTGCCACTATCAGCAGCTATGACCATAGCGTAACTTTGTGGTAAAATGCTTATTTTTGTACAAAACTCAAGACTTTCTCTGACAAATGCCTATATAAAAACAAGATAATACGCGAGAATGACTTGTGTGCCTGTTTTTTGTTGATAAAATATGGCATGACCACATTCCCGAATATTAATAATGTACCCGCTTAATAACAGCCGAATTTTTATCGGATCACAGTTTTTGAATTGAATAATTGCCTATTTTTTTATTAAATCACATTCAGTAATTTATGTAGATTTCCTGAACTGGGCGAAGGTCAAGAAAGGCACTCTGTAGTTTAGGAGACTCCACAAATAAAAACAAAATAAAAACTCTTAGATATCTTGCATTTTTTTAATTATCCATATTAACCAGAAATCAAAACTAGTCAAATTAATTAGAATTAAATTACAAATGGATATGAAATTTGCAGTAAAATGAACACTGGTATATGCTGCTGGCCGCATTTTTAGTTGTCTGTAATGGCTGTTGTTCAGAATGTCACCCTATTGGGGTGAGTTTTCGCTTTTTCGTCCAGTTTCATGAGAGCTTCCACGAAGTCCGTTCCACATTCGCAATCTTTTCCAGGGGCCATTCTTCAAAGGCTGGTCCATCGCAACTTTGCGGAGATATTGTTTTCTGGACGACAAACTGCAATATGATCTGGGTTTCCGATCAGACCCCTTGGGATATTTTGATCTTTAAGGATGTTTGCCAAAATTTTCCACCCTGTCGGTTGAAAATCTTTTTTTTTCGCAGCAGATCATTTATTAGATCACACATATTGGAGCCCGAAATTGTGATGCCGTTATACACGAGTCGATCTTTCTCATCCCAGGATAAATTGGGTATATTCTTTATTATCTGGAGTAACAAAAGCGCCTTCTGCTGCATGGAATCTGGTATAACGGCTAACCAGTCCGGATGATTTTCCACTGAAAAACTAGTCGTTAAGGAGTGTGGTTTGGTGGTTTCTTTGCGTAAATTTGATTGGCGCTGAAAGATTGTCTGGTTCAGCAGCCCTTTCTCTTCAGAACCCGATGTTGAAGATTCAGGAATTGGTCTCATACCCTGGTCTATGGGCGGGACAGCTACAGTATTCAGGGGTGTGCGTATTTCCTGCAACTGTTCACTCCCCCATGGTTCAATACACTGAATTCTGCTTGAGTCATCTATAGGTTTTTCCCTCAGTGGTTCCCCCATCACTAGCGATTTTACTGGCTCTAGCTTATTTGCAAGCCCCAAAATATTTCCACTTGTTAATGCATTGTTCCAACTAAAGGCTGATTTCATATGCACTGGAGGATAGGGTGGCTCGTTACAGACAGATCTGGTTGTTAACTCGGCTGTATTTGAGTTCGCTCCCCCTATAGTGTGTTTAAAATTTACATTTTTGTGTAATTTTCGTCTGTGTCGATAATAATTAGTTTTATGAGAGTAAGATTTTTGACACAATTCACAGACGTAGCGTGAATTCATCATTTTCAGAAGCGAGTTGATAGAGTGGCAATACAGTTCCAACACTCTGCCATTTATATGTATGAATAGGATGGGTCCCACCCCAACCTGTCAATCGCTGATTGGCTAATTATATATCAAGATAAGGTGGGTTCTACCCCAACCTACTGATCATTGGTTACTTCCAATTCTCACGCAGTGCATTGTGGGAAATTCCAGTGGTAGAGCTCTGAGGTAAAATAAGTTACAAATTGATATAGTTTACTTCAAAAAAAAAAAGAAACATCAAAGTCACATTCATGACAAGCCGAGGTAGCACATCTGAACCACCAACTCTACACTGTTTAATCAGATAATCCATTTAATCAGATAATTACATGTGCATATCGGTTTTTCATTGGTTTTTCATCAGTTTCCATCAGTTTTTCATTGGTTTTTATCGGTTTTCATTGGTTTTTATCGGTTTTACAATTCGATAAAACGGTTTTTAGTGATTTTACAATTCGATAAAACGGTTTTTAGTGATTTAAATCACGTAAAATGATCACTAATTACCACTAATTGATCACTAATGGTCACTAATTGCCACTAATTAGTGATCAATTGATCACTAATTACCACTAATTAGTGATCAATTGATCACTAATTGCCACTAATTAGTGATCAATTGATCACTAATTACCACTAATTGATTACTAATTACCACTAATTGATCACTAATTACCACTAATTGATCACTAATTACCACTAATTGATCACTAATTACCACTAATTGATCACAACACTAATTGATCACTAATTAGTGGCAATTAGTGGTAATTAGTGATCAATTAGTGGTAATTAGTGATCAATTAGTGGTAATTAGTGATCAATTAGTGGTAATTAGTGATCAATTAGTGGTAATTAGTGATCAATTGATCACTAATTAGTGGCAATTAGTGATCAATTGATCACTAATTAGTGGTAATTAGTGATCAATTGATCACTAATTAGTGGCAATTAGTGACCATTAGTGATCAATTAGTGGTAATTAGTGATCATTTTACGTGATTTAAATCACTAAAAACCGTTTTATCGAATTGTAAAATCACTAAAAACCGTTTTATCGAATTGTAAAACCGATAAAAACCAATGAAAACCGATAAAAACCAATGAAAAACTGATGGAAACTGATGAAAAACCAATGAAAAACCGATATGCACATGTAATTATCTGATTAAATGGATTATCTGATTAAACAGTGTAGAGTTGGTGGTTCAGATGTGCTACCTCGGCTTGTCATGAATGTGACTTTGATGTTTCTTTTTTTTTTTGAAGTAAACTATATCAATTTGTAACTTATTTTACCTCAGAGCTCTACCACTGGAATTTCCCACAATGCACTGCGTGAGAATTGGAAGTAACCAATGATCAGTAGGTTGGGGTAGAACCCACCTTATCTTGATATATAATTAGCCAATCAGCGATTGACAGGTTGGGGTGGGACCCATCCTATTCATACATATAAATGGCAGAGTGTTGGAACTGTATTGCCACTCTATTAACTCGCTTCTGAAAATGATGAATTCACGCTACGTCTGTGAATTGTGTCAAAAATCTTACTCTCATAAAACTAATTATTATCGACACAGACGAAAATTACACAAAAATGTAAATTTTAAACACACTATAGGGGGAGCGAACTCAAATACAGCCGAGTTAACAACCAGATCTGTCTGTAACGAGCCACCCTATCCTCCAGTGCATATGAAATCAGCCTTTAGTTGGAACAATGCATTAACAAGTGGAAATATTTTGGGGCTTGCAAATAAGCTAGAGCCAGTAAAATCGCTAGTGATGGGGGAACCACTGAGGGAAAAACCTATAGATGACTCAAGCAGAATTCAGTGTATTGAACCATGGGGGAGTGAACAGTTGCAGGAAATACGCACACCCCTGAATACTGTAGCTGTCCCGCCCATAGACCAGGGTATGAGACCAATTCCTGAATCTTCAACATCGGGTTCTGAAGAGAAAGGGCTGCTGAACCAGACAATCTTTCAGCGCCAATCAAATTTACGCAAAGAAACCACCAAACCACACTCCTTAACGACTAGTTTTTCAGTGGAAAATCATCCGGACTGGTTAGCCGTTATACCAGATTCCATGCAGCAGAAGGCGCTTTTGTTACTCCAGATAATAAAGAATATACCCAATTTATCCTGGGATGAGAAAGATCGACTCGTGTATAACGGCATCACAATTTCGGGCTCCAATATGTGTGATCTAATAAATGATCTGCTGCGAAAAAGAAAAGATTTTCAACCGACAGGGTGGAAAATTTTGGCAAACATCCTTAAAGATCAAAATATCCCAAGGGGTCTGATCGGAAACCCAGATCATATTGCAGTTTGTCGTCCAGAAAACAATATCTCCGCAAAGTTGCGATGGACCAGCCTTTGAAGAATGGCCCCTGGAAAAGATTGCGAATGTGGAACGGACTTCGTGGAAGCTCTCATGAAACTGGACGAAAAAGCGAAAACTCACCCCAATAGGGTGACATTCTGAACAACAGCCATTACAGACAACTAAAAATGCGGCCAGCAGCATATACCAGTGTTCATTTTACTGCAAATTTCATATCCATTTGTAATTTAATTCTAATTAATTTGACTAGTTTTGATTTCTGGTTAATATGGATAATTAAAAAAATGCAAGATATCTAAGAGTTTTTATTTTGTTTTTATTTGTGGAGTCTCCTAAACTACAGAGTGCCTTTCTTGACCTTCGCCCAGTTCAGGAAATCTACATAAATTACTGAATGTGATTTAATAAAAAAATCGGCAATTATTCAATTCAAAAACTGTGATCCGATAAAAATTCGGCTGTTATTAAGCGGGTACATTATTAATATTCGGGAATGTGGTCATGCCATATTTTATCAACAAAAAACAGGCACACAAGTCATTCTCGCGTATTATCTTGTTTTTATATAGGCATTTGTCAGAGAAAGTCTTGAGTTTTGTACAAAAATAAGCATTTTACCACAAAGTTACGCTATGGTCATAGCTGCTGATAGTGGCACATAGAAAAAATGGCGTTCAAAAATTAATTTTGACATGCACTGTAGTATGGTTCAATGAATCAGATTTTATTTCGATTTGCGCTGTAAGGGGGGTGGTAAAACCTAGAAAAAAAAACAACAGCTTGAATGCAATTAGTTTCCACCCGTACTGTATCGGTGAGAGAGAGAGAGAGGGAGAGAGAGAGAATTGAAACGTTTGTTGTGATCATGGTGGGCAAAGGGTCGGTCGGAATGGCGTAGTTAGATTCATTAAACATACTAATCGGCGTGTTACATCAGTAACTATCATATATTTTTACTCAATTGAAAAAAAAATATATACAGGTCTGTAAACCAGCTTCGTTTATTTAGAATGTCTGCAGAAAATACGCTATTTCATTACACCCGGACATCAAGTTCAAGTTATAATTAAACGTGACAATTTTACGGGTAGACTCCGGAATATCCAAAGAGAACCACAGAGCAACGACGAGTAACGGTCATCTCACCAACGTCGGAAATCCGCACAAGCAGGGTTAGATTGTTCTAAAATATGCGTATCACCGACGTGCAGTACACCTTATTACACGCCGTCATCGCGCTCCCATGTGGATAATCGGGGTAAATTAACTTGCCCAAGGACACAATGCGGGAGTTCGAATAGTGTACGTAGCTTTGGTGCAGCTCTAGGTGGGTTATATTTTCCCAAGTCTCGCAAATTTGGGTGGCTAATACAGAGTCGCATATCCTTTTACCATTTTTTTTTGATCGAGTAACAGCGCTTTTCAACTATTAAAATGAGGGGGGGTGAAAGTACTGTTGATTTTCCCCCTGACAAAACGAAGGGGTCTTGGCCTGTTATTATAGAATTGTAGTTTTTTTTTCATTTATTTAACGACAGTTGGGGCAATCCGGAAAGAACCATCGTGCAGAGGCGAACAACTGTCAAAGTTCTACACAGGGTTATCATTGGCTGAAGGTAGTACGCCATAGTACACAACGTTACCGACCACCCCCACCTCACATAGGTAATAAGATAATGGTAGCTCTTTCATGCTTTTACTTAGATGGGTGGGTTATTCTTCAGCGAACATTCAAAAATAAATCATACAGGTTAGTAATAGCGCGGGTGTGATTTTTCTATGATTAAACACAGTCCGTATGCTATCACCTAATTTTTTTCACTTTTAAACTCACTGGTCCACAATTAACTGTTAAACCCTTAAGGGCTGTTTTGATAACCGACTATTTATTTATATTTATTTATTGGATTTTAAGGTCTGCACAATAACTAATCATGACCACGACAGTTTTACGGGTGGGGAAAGCCGGAGAGAGCCATCGAGCAACGGCAAGCAACTGTCAAGATTCTACACAGGATCTGCATTGGTTGAAGACAGGTGCTCCATCGACGTGCAGTACGCCTTAGTGCACAGCGTCACCATGCCCCCACATGGTCAATAGGGATGAAGTGTCTTGCCCAAGGACACAGCCGACAGACATTCCTGAATAAATCGATACGCGTATTTCTGTCAAACTAATCCGCCATTTTGTTTTTTCGACAAGTGTCTTGTGGAATGAATTATTTAACGAAAATTATTAATATATTATATTAAATGAACATACGCTATTTATTAAGGGGACAATCTCATAGTAAATACGGGTTAAGAGAGTGGTAAGTTATGAGAGGAGACTAATCGGGGTAATTTGATCGCTCAGAATTGTGGGGAAGGCGTATTCGGGGGCCTGACATGTCCATTACATTTAGAGAACTGAACTGGGGTTCGAGATAATTTAGCTATTGTGAGGGCTGGGGGAGGGGGGAGAGAGGTTTCCAAAAGTTTTTTTTTTTTTTAGTATTGGATGACTTGGTGGAGGGGAATTCAGGAAAGTTTTAGGTACTGTGAGGGGATACAGGGGTGTGACGGTGAGGGTGTGGGATAACGGAGGTGTCTGATTGGTTAAAAAAAGTGTGTGTTTGTGACAAAGCAACTCTTTTTAAGATTATGGTGGGGGCGGGGGAGAGCGGTTTCCAAAAGTTTTTTAGTATTGGATGACCTGGAGGAGGAGCGTTCATGGAAGTTTTAGGTACTGTGAGGGGATACAGGGGTGCGGAATAAAAAATGAATTATTTAACGAAAATTATTAATATATTATATTAAATGAATATACGCTATTTATTAAGGGGATTACATCATAGCAATTAAGGTTATTAAAATTTTAAACATATGACCGCACACTTGTCTCCTTCACCCCTCCTCATAACCTCGTTTGACCCCCCTTATTTGATGAGGAACGTCTCCACCGGCCAATCGAGTTGTGCATTTCTGCTACTTGTGGCGCGATGACGGTTAAGTTGAATCAGCTGAAACCCGCAAATCGCGCAGTTAAATGTCGAGTTTTGACATTTCTCCATGTTTTTTTCTAATGTATCTTTCCTATTATAGGATTTCAGACAAAACGTCCACTGGAACATCTTGACATCGACGTCTGTTCGATGTACACTGCCTCTCTCTTTTGTTGAATTTGCTATTGAAACACAAAATTGACAGTTCAAAGCACCTTCTTGGTGGGTTTTCAGATGATCCGTTAATTCATCAAAGTATTGGGGCATAAAGTACAGCCATGTATAGCCTCTCCCCCGTGTACAGTAGTCTCATGGCGATTTCTCTTGTGATTTTTTTTTGAGAACCCGTCAAAACGTAGAAATCGGACCGTTAAAAAATTACTTTATCGCGTGAGGCGTAAAATCAGAATATCTTGGTCTATGAGAGTTTTTCGACAGCCATAAAAACGAGAAGAATAAACTTGCATTATTAATATGTAAGAATCACGCCAAGTTATTAAATCAAATTATACCTATAAAAATAGCCACAATGGAGTCGTTCACAGTCTTCAGGTAAAAGCAAGACACATCTTGTCACGTGATATATTGATTTTTAAATACATGATAGCATGTCCAGTCTAACGATATTTATGACCGGTCGTTAAAGTGTGACAATAGATTTAATTGCTTCAACATCTGTCAGTAGTTGGCGTTTGAAAAGAAAAAAATAGATTTAATGATACCCAGACACGTGATGCGGGTCAGTCAGTCGATAGCATGCGCATATGTCCAGTACGTCAATATTAATTCATTTATTAATATACTAATTATTATAATCAACCCTAATTACACTCATTATTTACATTAATTACATTAATTACATTAATTATGCAACAGTCATTAATTACATTAATTATTAAAGTGATTAAAAAAAAATCATTAAGTAATATTAATTACCTTACGTAACATTTTAATTATGATGACGTCATCCACCCCCGTCGACCCCGCTCCCCCAGAATAGGGTCATCCAACCCCAAGCTTACTACTGTGGTGAACTACAAGACTTCTATTCCTATATATAGCAAGATTTAATCAGAGGGAGCTAGAGGGAAGTATCAACGTGCTGTTTGATTTCGTACGTAATGACACTTACAAAAGTATCAAAGGGACAAATTAAACAAAATATTTCATACGTAATAACACATACAAAAGTATCAAAGGGTTAAATTAAACAAAAAATTTCGTACATAATAACACGTACAAAAGGTATCAATGGGTTAAATCAAAGAATGGAATTCTAGGACGGGCAAATATATTTTACACGGCTATGTGATATATTTAATGGCACATGATAGCTGCTAATGCATGTGTTCAAAGGTATCCAGCAATTCTGGTGGATAGTCGTCTGAAAGCCCTATTGAGAAGCTTTTAATCTACGAGTCTCCTCAATAGCTATATAGATTTTAACATGTCTCTTGACAGTTCTTAAAAGCTTGAAGAGTATGCCATTAATGTCTGTAAAACGCACAAGAAAATTTCAAACAATGATTCTAGACATCTGTTATGTTTCATTACCGACTGATGATATGAAAAATAACGGATGAATCATCTTCATTATTTAATCAATGAGCTTATTACAGGCCATAAAAAGATATATCATGTGTCTTTAAATATATCTGGTGGCTATCTAAATGAAAAAAAAACAACAGATAACCATAAAGTTGTTCGTCTGGAACTACAAACAGTTCGTCAAAACGTTGCGCCTTATCACCTTATTTGAAAGCACTGTTTTAAAATATTCCTGTGCGAAGACCCTCTCTTCAATGCTCACACTCCCCAAGACAGCTGCCGCCCCTTGTGCTTGCCGCAGATGCTTTCGAGATCTGTGAACTGGCATACAGCAGGACCATCGTGGACGGGCCAAATTCCACGGGTTGTCATTTTTTACACGCATATAATTGGAGATGATTCGCTGTGACACCTGGCGAAATGTCCACCAATGAAGCACCGGGGTAATCCCGGTGCTTCATTGGTGGGAATTTCACTAGGTGTCAGTGCGGATCATCTATACATAATATGTGTGGAAAAATGACCACCCATACACGCAGACGTTGGCCAGTCCATGATGGCCGTACTGTAATCCGTCCACTTTATCATATCCAGATGAACGGTAAATAGGTTTTTTCAAACTTCGAGATTTTATTCTCTGCTTTTCTTCCTTCTCGTGTCCGCAACACTTCTCAAGTAATTTATCGAGTGTCGCGAAATTATCTCCAATTCAGCATCACTGCAAACCAGTGTTCATGCTGGTCATTAGCCGTTTGTGACATTTGTTCCCAGCCTGGATATTTTTGTACCAAAACAAAAAGAATCCACATGTCTTCGCCCTTCAGCCGGTGTAACAGGAATGGAAGTCCGTAGGAAAATTAGTCCCTCTGGACTATTATTCCGCGGAATTATAGTCCTAGGTCTAACATTTCTAGGAATAGTAGTCCGCCGGACTACTATTCCTAGAAATGTTAGACCTAGGACTATAATTCCGTGGAATAATATTCCAGAGGGACTAACGTTCCTACGGACTTCCATTCCTTTTACACCGGCACGAAAACCAGATGTTTAAAAGAATATTTCACGAATAACACAGTAATATTCAGTTTTAGCCGCAAAAATCCATGCGCTTGTGCCAATGAGGGGTGTAAGAAATCTTTTGAGGACGAAAAATAAAAAAGTAATGAAGTTAGAATGGCGATGTTCGGTGAATATCTCCTGAATGTTAGGTATTGTACAAATATTGTGAACCGTTAATTCATAAACAGTACTAATTACATTCAAAATGGGGTATTGTCGAGCATGAAATACAGGAAAAAACTTCAACAAGCTTTATAGTTATAGTGTAGTTATAATCTCCATATTTTACCCCATTTGTGTTCTGTATTTATACCATGAGTCACCTTGACTTAAATGAGGAAGGCTGATATTTTTTAAGAAAAATATCACCTCCAGCGGTCAGTTTATAGCGCGCGCAAAAGCAGCCCGAAGGGCTGCTTTGAAGCAAGCCTAATAGACAACGTGTACGTGAAATTGGAAAAACCAAGGAATGCTATGCCATCCAATCTAAACCGGAAACCGGAAGTAAAAACATGGGGAACCCCAGCTCTCGTTTTCAGAAGCGAACAAATCGAATGACGCCCCCTAAAAAGCGAACGGTGTAATGCGAGATTTCTCCTTAGATCATTCCATGCAGACTGTGAATAATTTATTGAACATGCTTTTCAAAATTAAAGTTTTTCCAAACAAACTCAACTGTCGTTTGCTTTGCTGACTAAATGACAGAAATTGTCGAAAAGCTAAATGTTCCCATATATGCACATTGGATTTCATCGTCTGCTGGCTGGCTGTTAAGATCCCGCTGTTGTTCGATTCTGCGGAGTATTCTGTCACGTGATTTATCTGTTTTGCATTTGCAAGTGCAAAACGCTGTTCACTTCAAACCAACACTGCGTGTTATTGGAACAAAGTTACCAAATGAAAAGCATCAACAACACGTCCGTTTGTTGTAACTTAAAAGTACGCACAGGTCGGATTGTGGCAAATGTCGTTTTCATTCACTTATTACGAACCTAAGATGTCGAAGTGACATACTGTCTGACAAATGTCCACGAAGTACCATTTCCAAAACAGAAGTTCCGTTCCACAATGTATGCACCCCAGCGAAACAAAAACAATAAATTTTCGACAATACGTTTCGAGGCCAATTTTCAAGCGAAGACGCCTTACCCATCACAATGACTGCATGCATTCTCGTTTCTGACAATTGTAATGTTTTTTCTGTGCGCACAATTTATTGTGCTCGACCATTACTAAAGCTGTCCAACTTGTGAAATTTAAAAGCGCCTATCCCCCCCCTCCACCAAAAAAACAAAAACAATAAAAATAAATGTTGCAGTGAAACTCTTTTTTTCTTTAAATTCGCACCAGATGAAAATAAAAAAAACCCAGATAACCTGAAATATTTCTCCATTGTCCAAATAGCTCATATTTAATTCATAATATTGCTGAAAATTATAATTTGAAAAACACTGGGAGTTGCGCGCGCTTCTTGGTTTTACCAAAGTTCATATTATTCTTGCTTGACGTCGTCAAGCCCACTTCATTGCTTTCAACTGGAAGAGTCCATATTCATCATTTAGTGGTACAGCAATTAATTTTTTCAACCTTACAGCCCCCTACATAACATAGTCTGGCAGTGCTGTTCATAAACGTCACATTCAATTTGTATTTTCCCAATAGGTATCTCGGGATTAAAATTATCATAACTATGGTTTCGACGCAAATAATGAAGATGCTTTGTGGAAAGGTTGTTTGTGAATCGTATGAGGCGGAGAATTTTAATAATCATATTAGTTAGGTTGGAGACCAAAAACTTGTAAATGTGCAGCATGTGCCGTTATGACGATTAAGCTGCATCCTCATCCTCTAAGGGAAATAATCACCAAATTAGGCTCAATAAATGCTTAGACATTAACACTACAAGTATCCACACCAAAAGACTTACCAGTTGATACGTGAGCAGCCATCAATGACGATTCAGTCCCGTCGTCGTGTCGACACAGGTTTCACGTTGCAACCTTTATTTTCTCGGTGTCTTCATTGAGTTCAAGTCGCTAAACTGATTTCGGATGCATAGGGGAGTAACAGTGAGAATTAAATCGTGCAGCTCTTTCCTTCACCAATTTACTGCCCATTTTGTGGCTATTTATTAGGGTGCCAACGTATGGGTGCAAATTTAGCTATTGGAGTATCCACTCGAAAAATCTAGTGTTTTTGACTGGATACCGAAAATTATCTCATGAGTGACCTAGCGAAAATAACCATTAGTCTCGGTCACGAGTGATATAATTTTCGGTATCCACTCAAAAACACTAGATTGTCTTTTTATTATTCGGTTTTTATAAGAATCTGATCATTCCTATCGACAATTCCACTCGTTTCAACATTGAATGGATGCGTGGATGTTAGAGCTGTAAGTTAACCGAAACCGAACCGAGGTTTTTAGTTTTTTTTAAAAACCGAAACCGTCGACATCCCGTAATCTAAGGTTTTTCGTTGTTTTTATTAAATACTCTCTTGCTGCAGAAATTTACAGAATGTAGCCATCCCAGAGTATTGAGAGTACCCAGACACTGCCAATGGCAGTGACTGGGTACTCTCACTACTCTGGGAAGGCTACATTCTGTGAATTCCCGACATTTCAGTTTAGTTGTGTTTGCAGCTTTCCTCAAGTTGCGTGTAGGTGTCAGACCTCGAAAAATGGCCAAGCACAATAAAAGTTCTGTATATTTAGGTAATTATTATATTGGCATTCCTGATTCTTCATGTATTATATAGCTTATTTCGGGCATTCATTGAGTTTCACTCAATTTCTCTACCATTCAGTTATGATTCCGGACATAAGAATGAGTTTTATTGAATTTTACTTGGCCTCATGAACAAACCGAACCGAACCGAGGTTTTACTCCACCTGAAAAACCAAAACCAAAACCGAAACCGAATAAGAAATTTAAAAACCTACAGCTCTAGTGGATGTACACTGCTGATATCTGCCTATTCACGATGCGATGATCTTTCTCGGTCCGCTTCGGGTTTCATGCATCAATTCGAGGTGAATACGTGTTGCGGTATTGCTGGAAATGATCGGTATCCACTCAACAACACACGATTTACTTTTCATTATACGTTTTTAGACCAAATTTATCATTTCCAGTGATAATTTGCCTCGTATTCACCTTGAAGTGATGCTTTGAAAGCCGTCATTTTGATTGGTACCGTGAAAGTGAAAATTTCTATATCTTCGCAGTGGTGGGTACGATTTCTATTTTTCCGATGTTTTTCAATAATCTGTTGTTTAGCGTATGACAAATACCTTTATCCAGTTTGAATCAAACTTCTCGTGTAATATGGAAGATGAATAAATAATCTGAGAGCTACTTGTTGCTGGTTGATACTTCTCTCCGGCTACTTCCCGACACGACATCACAATGGCCATCGAAAAAGACGTAAAACTTCAATATCCAGTCAATGTATCCGGGTACACGGCCTTTCTCCAATCTTATAACTTCGCGAAAAGATATGATCCCCATTGTTGAAAGTTTCAGTAAAATCTCATTAAATAAATATTTCATTCCTGCTTTATGTCTCAACCCTTTGCGACTTTAATTATCCTGAAGTTCAAACGTCACTGGGAATTCAGTTTCTTCAACGTTTTTCAAAATGTGAAGTCAAACGTCGGAAAGTACAAAGATATTTTTCACATTAGTGATTAACAGGTTGAGGGCTAGATTATTTTTGGTGGTCTGATTTTGTTATTCAAAACTTGTTTTATTACAAATTATTGGAGAGTGCCCACAGGCACTCTCCAATAATTTGTAATAAAACAAATTTATGTAAACAAAATATTATTTGACTGAATATGAAATGTAAGTTTATTTTTTCTGGGAAGCGACTGGAAACGGCTAAATAAGCCATGTTGCCTCCTGAAGATGCTAATAACGATCTGTATCCTATTGTATTCATTATACTTGTATACAACTGCGTTTTTCGAATAAAATTCTGTTCTGTTCTAAGCAAAGAAAGTGTTGGCTTTTGCTCCGGTATCCTCATTTGTTTGAAATCTCTGATAGTGGCTCCTAGTACTCAACCAGTGAGTGCTAGAAGCCACTATCAGAGATAATAATTGACAGCAGGATTATATTAGTATTTTAAGCTGCGATAACATTTGCTCAACGGTTGTCACTGAGCACTAGTCGGGGAAAAATAGGAATTGAGGTTAAAGCTTTAAAAAATCGAAAAATAATAACAAAACAAATGAGCACAAAGTATCAAGAGCTGTTTGATTTTGTGCGTAATAACATGTACAAAAGTATCAAAGGGGTAAAGTATCCCCGAGTGCCTACACATGATAGGATAGCACAACGGGCCTCTTCCTCGGTCAAATTACAATTTCGAAGTGACACATTTACACTGGTGGTTGAGATTTTAAAAAGAAATTTGTTTAAAGCACGTCAAAATCAAGATAATAATAATAATAATAATAATAACATTAATAACACTTTAGTCGGCCGCTGATTTGTCGCGGTTCTCGTGTAAGAAGGCCTTGATTATCCCTGTTCTCCCAAATACCTCATTATACCCACGCCTCTTCTCTCCCTACCAACACTCTGAGACGAACTGCATGATGACATCCCGTACCCTCTTCTTCCCAGTCTCTCTGATAAGCATACTAACACTCTCCTTTGACTCACCCACTAACCTCATGTCCTTCGTTCTCTCATCCCCTTCCCCGTCATGATCCCGGTGAATCTTATTCTGTAAAACTGATATTTTGGATCTTCTAATATAAAGAGACCCTGGAACACTTTATATTAGAAGATATTAGAAGATTTTCGTTGGCTTCTTTCGCAGCATTAGAATAAATAAGGGTGAACTGGGGTGGATGAGAATTAAAATCAAGATAGACTTAATGAGACTCTGATATCTTAACTATATGGTAATTCCCCACGACAGCCGATGTTGTAAATTAATGCTCCAGAATATTTGGAATTCAAACATTAAGTCAGGGTGAATGGACCGAGTGAGGGAGTTAATAGAGAACTATTCAATGGAGATCTCGGACTTGGAAGTGGGCAAGCCGGGGTAAAAAAGTCGTCAGAGAAAGAGTAATAACAGATTGAATTGGCGAGAGGGGGTCAAAAAAAGGTCTTCGGGTGGCTTGCGCCATAAAAAGAAGCCAGGTTTTGAATAGTTCTCTATTAACTCCCTCACTCGGTCCATTCACCCTGACTTAATGTTTGAATTCCAAATATTCTGGAGCATTAATTTACAACATCGGCTGTCGTGGGGAATTACCATATAGTTAAGATATCAGAGTCTCATTAAGTCTATCTTGATTTTAATCCTCATCCACCCCAGTTCACCCTTATTTATTCTAATGCTGCGAAAGAAGCCAACGAAAATAACATCCGTGATTTAATATGTTCACCTTTCTATTTGGATGTGTGTGATTTTACAGAGTATTGGGCAAGGAAGTGGACAGAGAATTTTGACCGGATCGCGACCCTGTCGCGATCCGGTCAAGAGTCTAAGTCCGCTTTTGCGATCACTGTATTAAAAAAAGCTTGGTGTACTGTTTCCATGACTGATGAAATGTTGACACGTAACATTTTGTTGGAAGGGTTCTTTAAATCTTTCCCACTGCACGTCAATACTGACTCGTATTGTCATGAAAATCTAAATTCGATAAAGTTATCTCCCTTGAAATTATGAACGCGCGAGGAATGTCCAATTTAGAAGCAAGTATTTGTTTGAGGAAACCCCAATGATATCAGTAGAAAATAAAGCCAAGTTTCCTTTTGTTATTTTTAATAAACAAAATCAACAGTCAGCTCTGTTTATTAAAAATAATAAAATGAAAACTTTGCTTTTATGACGAAATAATTAGACGCAACTAATTCACAGACAATCCGTCATTAACCCTTTGATCCCTCGTTTCCTGGAATGGTATCGCCTTTGTGTACACTTACAAAGAGATGGGCCAGTCCAATATCAATATACAGGGATGATAAAATAATAACTGCAGCCTGCAGCCGTTTGGCTGCAGACTGCAGTTATTATTTTATCACCAATGCCCCGTGTATAGACCTCTTACAATAACACCAAAATGGGACGAAATTATGCCTTGCACAGAAGAATCGGTCTTACGCTTTCAAAGGGTTAAGAAAATCTGTCACTATATCACCCATCAACACTAATGAGTCCGCTTTGGCTCTTCGTTTAGAGAATGTGTTCTTACAGTAATTGACAAGTTTTCATTCTTCCAAATAAGAAAAATTAACAAATCTCATCTCCTGGACGTTTACATCAATGTAAAGAAGGATGCCTGTATTATACACTGTTTAAAAAAAGTTACGCCCCCACCCCCCCCCCCTCCCATAATACCTGTGGGTATACGAATATACGAATATCTCTTATTGTGACGTTCCTCATTCCTCTATCGGAGCGGGTATAGATCCTCAAAAACTGGTGAACATTTGCTGGCTGTTGACCACTTCACCACCGTGCAAAGAGTCCGGACTGCAACCAGATAGTACATGTGTGGGACATGCTCGGCTGGAGAGTGGTTAACAGACAGCCATTACCTGATGAAGTCGACAGTCTGCTCCGTGCGCTTGAAGAGAAATGGGACAACATCACATTGAGAGAAATTCGGAAGGTCATCGATCGCATGCCACGTCGATTAAGATGTGTTAGAGGTGATCGAGGAGGTGCCACCAGATACTGAACAACGTGACGTTTTTTTGACGTTGTGAAGATGTCTGTGGTGCCTAATATTCATTCAATAAAGCAAATGCTCTAGAAACCTTTGTTTCAGTAATAAGGCATATTCTCCTTATTACAAATAGCAGGTTTTCTCTCATGAGGATTTATCTATTATATATAAGCCCACTGGTATTATAGGGGAAGGGGGGTTAACTTTTTTGAACAGTATACGTGACGATGTGCACGCTGTTGATATAATAATCAGAATAAGAATTACAGAACATCAAAAAATATCGTTTTTTTATTTTTAAATGAGTTTCAACAGTGAATAATTACATTGTTAATGAAGTTATACGTTTTGGGTCCAAATACTCAATTCCCATTGGTCAGCTGGATGAAAACGTCATGACCAAATGTAATTCATTTTCCAGTGAATACATCTGGTCGAACTTTGACCCGCATTTACGTTCAAAGTTAATAATTTGTGATATCTCAAACAACTTACAAGAAATGTCAATCGACAGTGTGAAATTATTTCAGTGATTTTATTCTTGAACTTGTCGTTTCATATGTGATTATAGTTTACTGATATGTTAAATAAATTGTTTTGAACATTCCAAGTTTCGTTGCGAAAGACGGCAATTTGACAAATTTGGGTCAGTGCCGAAAACCGGCGCTCAATTCAGAGTTGTGCGATTTGCCTTTTGTGCGAGGGTGGTTTTTCGCCTCGTTCGGTCGTAATGTTTTATTTCGTCTTTCTGTTTTGTTGTTTGGTAAAAAGTAGTTTAAACAGTTACGTAATGTAATTATAAGAATTGAATGCAATTTTTATAATCTTTATTGGAGTATGAACGTGTGGGAATGGGTACAAATTGTATGAATCCCTTCGGGATTCATACATAATTTGTACCCATTCCCACACATTCATACTCCAATAAAGATTATAAAAATGCCTTGAATTCTTAAATAATAGTAAAACGTTCCAGCTGATTGGGAATAAAATTGTAAAAAGACAGCATTTCTATTTTGTACTCCCACCAGGAAAATGACTTAAGTTTGTGAAATGATGCGTACATCGATGCTACAAATTCGGTAACATCTAAAAATTTCAATTTTTAATTGATATTGTCATACCCTTAGTAAGGTTTAATCAAGGGACGGAAATTTCACGCCTCTGCGGCTCCCTGTTTTGAGATTCAGATTCAGATTTTTATTTAGCGGAATAAATATACATGTATAACAGAGTTGATAACAGAGTTATTGTTACATAACATAATTCAGATGTTTACACCGCATGGAGATGACAAAGCCAGATTGGCTGTCCACCTGTCACACCCTTGCAGTAAGTATGTTATCCTCAATTCTGCAAATCGACTGGGAACTAAATATTCTTAAATATATATCTTTACCTTGGACATCCATAAATCAATACGATTTAAAAATCTGTTCTTCAAACCAGGTGGCTCACTGTGACATGCAACGGGACGAGATACTCAGAGGTACTCCAAAATAGGAGCAAGATGTGTATGACGGTTAAACTGGCGAAGGACGCAACACTTTAAGGAAAGTATATTTAACCCTGGGAAAGATACATGAATCTTTCCCAGGGTTATATATAAGTCAATCACGATACCCAGGAAATTCATCGACCATGGTACCAATGATTGTGTTTTATAGTTTATGAGTTTACGGAGAATATCAACTTCTTCCGAGACCAGCTTCACCGTTGGAGGTATGGTTTAATCTCGCGAATGGGAATTTACCGGTTCTGAATATAAGTCCCAATGCACGGGGAATTCATACAGTAGAATCGGGAATCAAAAGTTCTTTGAATTTCTCGAGTATGGGGACTGATATTCAGAAACGAGAAAGGTTAACTTCCCGGCATCGTGACTGACTTTCAAAAACGAGTACCGGAAAATTTCAGTTCCCGGGATTAAACCATAATCCTTGGTTTCAAATTGACTGACGGCTTTCGGAAATTAAGGGGAGCTAACTTTCCCGTAAATCTCTTCTGATGTCAAAAAAAATGCCAGCCTTGCGTGAAATGACATGTTATTACCTTGGAGAAACA
This sequence comes from Pictodentalium vernedei, assembly GCA_031216915.1. NCBI lineage: Eukaryota > Metazoa > Mollusca > Scaphopoda > Dentaliida > Dentaliidae > Pictodentalium > Pictodentalium vernedei. The sequence continues at coordinate 438,909,005 of CM062289.1, read as the reverse complement.
CCAGGAGTTCTGCCCGGCATTGTTTCAGAACACTTAACTCGTAACCTGCTAAGTACTTTTAAGATATTTTGCATCAAATCTAGTCAT